>OY757309.1:161260210-161657116 GCA_963583905.1 Stenurella melanura
TTATTAATTTTTATTTATTTATAGGGTTGTTTCAACCCCGTGGACCCAAGACAAATTGACGCCACTTTACAGATGCATTTGAAATGACTTTATACAACCTGTCTTAAACGGAAATTAAGTACATCGGACTGGTTGCGAAGTTATTAATTTTTATTTATTTAAAGGGTTGTTTCAACCCCGTGGACCCAAGACAAATTGACGCCACTTTAGAGACGCATTTGAAATGACTTTATATACCCTGTCCTAAACGGAAATTATGTACATCGGAGTGGTTGCGAAGTTATTAATTTTTATTTATTTATAGGGTTGTTTCAACCCCGTGGACCCAAGACAAATTGACGCCACTTTACAGATGCATTTGAAATGACTTTATACAACCTGTCTTAAACGGAAATTATGTACATCGGACTGGTTGCGAAGTTATTAATTTTTATTTATTTAAAGGGTTGTTTCAACCCCGTGGACCCAAGACAAATTGACGCCACTTTAGAGACGCATTTGAAATGACTTTATATACCCTGTCCTAAACGGAAATTATGTACATCGGAGTGGTTGCGAAGTTATTAATTTTTGTTTATTTATAGGGTTGTTTCAACCCCGTGGACCAAAGACAAATTGACGCCACTTTACATACGTATTTGAAATGACATTATACACCCTGTCCTAAACGGAAATTATGTACATCGGAGTGGTTACGAAGTTATTAATTTCTATTTATTTATAGGGTTGTTTCAACCCCGTGGACCCAAGACAAATTGACGCTACTTTACAGATGCATTTGAAATGACTTTATAAAACCTGTCTTAATCGGAAATTATGTACATCGGACTGGTTGCGAAGTTATTAATTTTTATGTATTTAAAGGGTTGTTTCAACCCCGTGGACCCAAGACAAATTGACGCCACTTTAGAGACGCATTTGAAATGACTTTATATACCCTGTCCTAAACGGAAATTTTGCACATCGGAGTGGTTGCGAAGTTATTAATTTTTATTTATTTAAAGGGTTGTTTCAACCCCGTGGACCCAAGACAAATTGACGCCACTTTAGAGACGCATTTGAAATGACTTTATATACCCTGTCCTAAATGGAAATTATGTACGTCGGAGTGGTTGCGAAGTTATTAATTTTTATTTATTTATAGGGTTGTTTCAACCCCGTGCACCCAAGACAAATTGACGCCACTTTAGAGACGCATTTGAAATGACTTTATATATCCTGTCCTAAACGGAAATTATGTACATCGGAGTGGTTGCGAAGTTATTAATTTTTATTTATTTAAAGGGTTGTTTCAACCCCGTGGACCAAAGACAAATTGACGCCACTTTACAGACGTATTTGAAATGACATTATACACCCTGTCCTAAACGGAAATTATGTACATCGGAGTGGTTACGAAGTTATTAATTTCTATTTATTTATAGGGTTGTTTCAACCCCGTGGACCCAAGACAAATTGACGCTACTTTACAGATGCATTTGAAATGACTTCATAAAACCTGTCTTAATCGGAAATTATGTACATCGGACTGGTTGCGAAGTTATTAATTTTTATGTATTTAAAGGGTTGTTTCAACCCCGTGGACCCAAGACAAATTGACGCCACTTTAGAGACGCATTTGAAATGACTTTATATACCCTGTCCTAAACGGAAATTTTGCACATCGGAGTGGTTGCGAAGTTATTAATTTTTATTTATTTAAAGGGTTGTTTCAACCCCGTGGACCCAAGACAAATTGACGCCACTTTAGAGACGCATTTAAAATGACTTTATATACCCTGTCCTAAATGGAAATTATGTACGTCGGAGTGGTTGCGAAGTTATTAATTTTTATTTATTTATAGGGTTGTTTCAACCCCGTGCACCCAAGACAAATTGACGCCACTTTAGAGACGCATTTGAAATGACTTTATATATCCTGTCCTAAACGGAAATTATGTACATCGGAGTGGTTGCGAAGTTATTAATTTTTATTTATTTAAAGGGTTGTTTCAACCCCGTGGACCAAAGACAAATTGACGCCACTTTACAGACGTATTTAAAATGACATTATACACCCTGTTGCAAACGGAAATTATGTACATCGGACTAGTTGCGAAGTTATTAATTTTTATTTATTTAAAGGGTTGTTTCAACCCCGTGGACCAAAGATAAATTGACGCCACTTTACAGACGTATTTAAAATGACATTATACACCCTGCTGCAAACGAAAATTATGTACATCGGAGTGGTTGCGAAGTTATTAATTTTTATTTATTTATAGGGTTGTTTCAACCCCGTGGACCCAAGACAAATTGACGCCACTTTACAGATGCATTTGAAATGACTTTATACAACCTGTCTTAAACGGAAATTATGTACATCGGACTGGTTGCGAAGTTATTAATTTTTATTTATTTAAAGGGTTGTTTCAACCCCGTGGACCCAAGACAAATTGACGCCACTTTAGAGACGCATTTGAAATGACTTTATATACCCTGTCCTAAACGGAAATTATGTACATCGGAGTGGTTGCGAAGTTATTAATTTTTATTTATTTATAGGGTTGTTTCAACCCCGTGGACCCAAGACAAATTGACGCCACTTTACAGATGCATTTGAAATGACTTTATACAACCTGTCTTAAACGGAAATTATGTACATCGGACTGGTTGCGAAGTTATTAATTTTTATTTATTTAAAGGGTTGTTTCAACCCCGTGGACCCAAGACAAATTGACGCCACTTTAGAGACGCATTTGAAATGACTTTATATACCCTGTCCTAAACGGAAATTATGTACATCGGAGTGGTTGCGAAGTTATTAATTTTTGTTTATTTATAGGGTTGTTTCAACCCCGTGGACCAAAGACAAATTGACGCCACTTTACATACGTATTTGAAATGACATTATACACCCTGTCCTAAACGGAAATTATGTACATCGGAGTGGTTACGAAGTTATTAATTTTTATTTATTTATAGGGTTGTTTCAACCCCGTGGACCCAAGACAAATTGACGCCACTTTACAGATGCATTTGAAATGACTTTATACAACCTGTCTTAAACGGAAATTATGTACATCGGACTGGTTGCGAAGTTATTAATTTTTATTTATTTAAAGGGTTGTTTCAACCCCGTGGACCCAAGACAAATTGACGCCACGGTACAGACGTATTTGAAATGACATTACACACCCTGTTGCAAACGGAAATTATGTACATCGGAGTGGTTGCGAAGTTATTAATTTTTATTTATTTATAGGGTTGTTTCAACCCCGTGGACCCAAGACAAATTGACGCCACTTTACAGATGCATTTGAAATGACTTTATACAACCTGTCTTAAACGGAAATTATGTACATCGGACTGGTTGCGAAGTTATTAATTTTTATTTATTTATAGGGTTGTTTCAACCCCGTGGACCCAAGACAAATTGACGCCACTTTAGAGACGCATTTGAAATGACTTTATATATCCTGTCCTAAACGGAAATTATGTACATCGGAGTGGTTGCGAAGTTATTAATTTTTATTTATTTAAAGGGTTGTTTCAACCCCGTGGACCCAAGACAAATTGACGCCACTTTAGAGACGCATTTGAAATGACTTTATACACCCTGTCCTAAATGGAAATTATGTACATCGGAGTGGTTGCGAAGTTGTTAATTTTTATTTATTTATAGGGTTGTTTCAACCCCGTGGACCCAAGACAAATTGACGCCACTTTACAGTCGCATTTGAAATGACTTTATACAACCTGTCCTAAATGAAAATTTTGTACATCCCACTGGTTGTGAAGTTATTAATTTTTATATATTAAAAGGGTAGTCTCTACCCGATGGATCCAGGAAAAGTTGACGCCATTTTACAGACATTGCTTAGTACAACCTAATTAGGAACTCTTAACTGGTTGTACGGCGATTAATTGTTTTATTTAGTAATGTCCGTAGTTATGATTGTGACGAACGTCTATGCGTCTTCGGGTATTTTCGTAGATTTAAGCTGCTATCTTTGGCTGCTAGTTTCACAGCGGCCTTTTTTTCCAGATTGTCCTTTATGTATCGCAAAGCCTTTATTATTTTTTGATGTTCATGCCTAAGAACTCTACAGGCATCAAACCTAGCAGACCAACGTGTTTTAGACAAACTTTTTAACACCAGTGAAGGAGTAGGTCTTCGTTTACGTTTTGATTGTTCTGTCTCAGAATTAGAGGAAGTTTCTGAATCTTCTACAGAACTTTCGTTAATATTTTCTTCTTCTGTATTTTGAGATACCTCTTCCTCTTTAACATCTTACTTTTTCTCTACTTTTAACATTTCTTCCTCAACTAAAATATTCTGTAATGTTTCCCATCTACGAGTGGATACTGTAAAAAAACATTGAACAAGGAAGCTGGACATTATAAATAATATCTACTCTCAATTATAACTACTGTACGAAGTACTACATAGACTTATTTATTCATTTTGTTTAATGGCTTATTTATTACAATGTTCTTTAGTTAATTTAGATGATAAGAAATTGAGCGAGTTGTACTATTATTTATCAATTACCAAACCCGAAATAATTTATTTTTTATTAATAAAAAAGTATTTATTTTCTAATAATATAAATTAGGTATGAAAGAAAGCCGCTTCTGGCTGCCATCCATATCGCTCGATGCGTTGTTTCGGCTTCAATAGAACTGTCACATTAGCGGAATCATAGAAACGACTAAAGCAATATTCAAAAGAAAAAAAATTGCTGCCCTTGAAATTTTGCCGCCCTGAGCACTCGCCCAGTGTGTCCAGTGGTAAAACCGCCACTGATTTCCAACGAAGAAAACCTGATGTGACTTTAGGGAATAGAAAAATGTATAGTGTGGTTACCGAGAATAAAATACAAGGATATACAAGATACCGAAACTGCAAAATATGCACTATGTTTCCCTAGATAGGTAGACTTACGAAACAAGTGATCGTGTAAGGTTTCAGTAGGGTGTTGCTGACTACGAATTAAAATTATAAAAATAAAATATATTCCCTTTGTACTTAATCTCAGTAGCACCGCGTAAAACTGAATTGACCCGTATTCGAACAAAATGCTAATCAAATAAGTTATCACCGTCGGCATTGTCCTACTGGAATTTCTACTTGTTATTGTTATTATAGTAATAAACCGTCTCTACAATAAATTACATTCAGCAGGTATATGATTTTCGCTAATCAGCGCCAGGTTAAACATAATATTATTAAATTAGAAATTACAGCTTTACTACAGCTCTTCCTGTGTTGTAACTTGATGCGCAATAATGACGAGAGAATACTACAGCAGAGAAATACTAGTGTATTTGCAAGCGTAGGAGGCCACAAAACACTAGTGGCATTCGTAAATAGGTTATATTTCACGGTAAATGTAAATATGTAACGTCCAGTTTGTGTGCACATAAATTATCAGTCGTTAAAATTATCGATAATTGGCAATAGTGATGAATGTCCTTTTCAACTATCATATATATTGTGAAATATGGCATATTAATTACTAGATTCATAAACCAAAGGTAATCCTATTGTAAATATGCATAGAATATATTGTTAACAGACATATGCTACATTAGTATAATGTTATTATGGCCTTTACATGGTTGTAATATTTTATAAGAATGGAATATTTTGCGTCCACATATTTTCTTCATGCATCCAGTTAAATTAGCTCAGAATAACACATTATTTCAGTAAACCATGTTATATTTAAAGACTTATAGGCCAGTAAAGACTTATAGACCAGGCCAAAAAATAAATTAGAAGTGTTGTTACTCTTAACACGCCGATTTTTTTTGTAAGAATTGTACAAAATCAGCCATATTACGGGAAGTATACTCTTGATATAATTCACCAGCCGCTAAATTTGTTATTGCAAAATTACCGTAAAATTCATAATTGTTTATAAGCCTTTTTCCTTATAATTGCCGTTCTAATCGTCCGATTTGAACTTTCCTAAGCTCATCTTACTCTGGAATACATATCCATTTAGAGGACATTAGCTTCACTATGCTCCAATAATAAATACTATTTTTACATAGCAAAAACTAGTGAATTATATCAAAATTTGAATTCCATATTCAAAGTTGCATAACTGTACGAATTCTTTGCTCAAAATTTGTTTGCATATACTTCAACGGTTACCAAATAGACTCCCGGTGTCCGTTTTATCATAATGCAAAAGTTTGCAAAATATGCAATTAAATACCCCACGCCTGGTAAAAGTAGCCCCATCTGTAAACAATGTTCGTTTCATAATAGGATCATCATTTTGCTTGTTACGCAAAATTAATGAAAACTGCAACCTGTGTAGAAGATCATGAGGTAACAAATTTTGCACAGGAGTATGGTTTAAGTTTTTCTTTCTTTAATAATCTATGAATTGATGACTGACTTAAACCAGTTACCGCCGATAACCGCCGCCTACTTATTTGCAGATTTTCTGCCACACGAACTAAAACGCCTTCTTGAACCACAGATATTCTTTTTGGAGGACCAACAATATCACGTTTTGGGTGGAATTCACCTGTTTCTCCCTGACGATCAGAAAGGTTTTTAAATAACCTATAATCAGGCTGCTTTCTGTTTCGGTACAGTTCTAAATACCTTCGAGTTAAATACCTTCGAGTTGCAGCATGTCTACAAAAATTTACTTGCGAGTATACACAAACCATGTTTCTCATTTCAGAAGCCGAACAAAATTTTTGGCGAGGCAACGATATTAGAAATATGTAAAAAACACTTAACTACATACAACTCTCCGCAACAACTAATCATTGTTTGAAATGTTTATTGTTTGATAGGTACTTTTTGTTTTTATGCCCACTTGATAAATATGCTTCTTTATTTACTGTGGTAATGCTGTGTCATAATGCCAACTTTTAAAAATTATTATTTGTAAAGGCTATTAAATAATTTTCATGCAATTTTCCATTTGCACTTTTCTCAAAACCTGTTGTACTTAGAGACGTGAAAGAACTATACCTTTTTTTATTAACAAATGTTAAAGGAATGCAAAGTTTATGCGAAATCTGCGGGTGAAAATGTTACGTCCCTTTTAACAAATTAAACATAGCGTGCGTAACGGCGTCTAGGTGCTAAACGAGAGTTGAAGGTGTGTTTTGATTTCACACCACAAATAAGTGCCACCCACCAGTTTTCATAATAAAATGTTAAAAATCATTAAATTACAAAGGAAAATAATACATTTAATGTTAAATCTGTATCTTTTTACCTATAAACATTTCATTAAGGCGTTCTGGCTAAGTCTTTATATTTTGACTCCTAGTCTCTATAGTTAAGTATTGTACGATTGCTTATGAATCACCCTGTATATAATTGTCTAAAAAACTATTTGACGGAGCGCAATATTTGCTAAATAGAACAAATAATGAAAAAATGTGACAAATTGCAATAATATTTAGCATATAGTTAGCACCCTATATAAATAAAGAGGGAAGTTCTGCGTAAATATTTTTACTCACCTTTTGAACTTTTTAACGCTAATTACCCAATTTCATGTAAATCTACAAAAGTTATACAATTATGGTAACCCTATTGGAACCGCCATTTTAAATCTCTAATTATTGACATCAGATTCAGTATTAGCCACTCCGAGAATTTCTAACTATTTGATAATGGTACTAAATCAAGCTGTACAGTAGGTGAGTACAAATAGGAACTTTTAAAAAAAATTAAATTCTGGCGAATGCGCCGGTACTGACTATCATTGGCAAAATGGGATGTATTTTTGGAGTATAATACTGAATCTAATATCAATATAATGAATCCAATAAGGCTGCCGTAGTTGCAAAACTTTTACAGATTGGCAGGAAATTGGATACATATGAGAATTCCCTGGTACCGAGTTCAAAATTATGGATATTTGATTGAGACTACATAAAAAGACACTAAAAATGGTGAATAAAAATATTGTTTAAAACAAGTTTTTTTTATATCTATTATTGATGCGGGTAATTTTGTTAGATAACGGGTCTGGATACTTGCGTAGTGGCCTTTGGATTAGTGTAGAGAAAGTATGTTAGTGTGCAGTCTCCGTGAAGAAAGCTCAAAATAAAGCCGAAACGTTGGCGAATTTTCAATTTTATATATTTCTGCCCTTTTGGGAATTTTATGAAGTGACATTTCGATAGAAAATTTGATTCTCTACAAAATATCGTTTTATGTGTATAAACTAAAAATGCATATTTTTTTAGTTATAGTTAACACACTTAAGAGTGGATAAATCAATTCCCTCCGTTCTCAAAGGTCCAAGCCTAAATTTAATAGCACTTTTGAATTTATCGTCTTTGGGGTACAGTTGAACATATGAAATAATAAGATACCTTTAACGAATTAGTTCCTTTTACTCCTGTTTTTTTTTTCGACATAGTCAATAGCATAGTATATGGTAATCCGTGATTTGGTCTGGCCAAATCTGGCGTTCTCCCGGAATCCGGACTGGACGTGCTCATGTTTATTGTTTTTATAGGTGATTTGTAGCTAATCTAAATGTAGAGAACCTTTTCCTTGTAGAATTATTTGATAACTTATTTTGTTATGGATGTGAACAATTTTATGAATATCTTTCAAATTACTTAAACATGATTAATAACTGGTGTCACTTATCTCTTAACATATCTAAATGTAATACATTTATTCTTCTAAAATGCTTAACCCTATCGAGTACAATTATCGCATAAACGGTCAATTGCTACATAGGCCTCATATGGTAAGGGAACTTGGAGTTGTGTTTGAAAATATCTAAGCTTTAAGAAGCGTATTCATTTCGCCACAGCATCAGCGATAAAAAGTCCAAGCCAATAATGATATGAAGTTGCAGTGCCGGATCTAGTGTTTTATTCTAGTGAAGCGAATAGCTAATTTTGCGCCCCTATTTTACCAAAAAATTAATTGTAATGTTCACTTAAATAGAATAAATAAAAACAAACAAATTAGTAATAATATCTCTATTTTGTATTTACGGTTGTTGAGAAAATAGTATCGACGCATCAAAATACTAAAGTACAATAATATAATATTAATAACTATAGTAACACCATAAAAAATATCGAATCAAGTAATAAAATACTAGAACTATAAACCAACATAAATAATACAAATATCAGATTGTTTAAATACTAAACACCCGTTACATTTTTTAAAAACGTACTATAACAACTAACGTTTAAAATTAAAATAAAGTAACAACTAACATTTCAAAAAATATTAAATTTAAACATTAACTATACTGGAGAAACTAGTACAATACGAAATATCACAAATTACAGAGCAACTTTTCGAACTTTCTGTTTTGCAAGTTCATAAATTAGTTCATCAGAGCTTAATTTTTGAACTATGTCATATTCAATAGATAAAATTCCCAAATCAGTTAACCTTCGCTGTGCCATTGTTGAACGAAGAATTTTTAATTAATTTTAGTTTAGAGAATGATCGTTCTCCGCTTGCAACTGAAACAGGTAGGATTAACAGGATCCGTACACTTATTGACACATTTGGGAAATTATCTTTTAGGTTGATTTTTTAAATAAAATTTAAAATGTCCAAAGGCGAACTATTGGTTTTTGTCAAATTTCTTAACACAAGAACTTCACTATGCGAATCAAAAGGATGTATGTCATCAGTTAGAAATGTATGTAAATCCTGACAATATTTTAATATTGTGCTATTATCTGTTTCTTTAAAAGAATAAATGTTGTATGAAAAACCACAAAGTTCACTATGGTTATTTAATTGCGATAATCTCTTTTTCACGGAATTTATACACACATCTGGTATAAAATTAAAGAATTCAACTTCCAATTTTTTTTTTTTGCGTTTGTAATAGGCTCATCACGATGTTCGTAATCAAACATTTTTATTTTTTTCTAACCCTAACAGACTTCGGTGTTTCAAATGTTGGTTCTATTTCCAATTCAGTTGCCATTTCTTTTGCTGAACAAAGCATCTGGACAAAGCCATTTTCTTGGTATTCTTGGAGAAACGTGGATAAACCTTTTAAAAGTGTACTGCACTCTGACAGATTTATTGTTGGGTTTTGAAAGAATTTTTAGACAACGACCATTTTTGATAACATGTTGTACCAAACTACAACCCTCCAAATAAAATTGTAACTTTTTTCTCTTGATTCTTGATCTCTTTGTTCATCTAAAGAAATGGCTACCAATGCGTCGGACACCTGTCCTAATTGATATCTTATCGGTAAGTTGGTTAGATTATGAATGAACAGTATCAATATCAAGAATTATTACTGTTTTGATTTAAGGAATCGATTCACAATACCAATATGATGGATCAGTTTACATTGAAATTTTTTAATTTTTTGTTTTTCTGCTGGCCTTAGATTTGCGCCCTCCTGAATCTCGCGCTGAAGCGGCCGCTTCACCGCTTCGTGCTGGATCTGCCACTGTGAAGATGCTTACTGCTCATTTGTACAATCAAAATAATATAGTTGGCTCATATTAGTCTAGTATCATAGGGTCCGCTCGCATCGATGTCCTGTCAAGTTTGAAAACTCTTTATTTTATGATTACTTAGGTCTACTGGATCACAGAATGGCATGTTGGTATTTCAGAAAATGGATTTTTCTCCAGTAATATACAAATCAAGGTGGAGGATAGGGCGATTTGAAAAAAAATCGTATCTCCCGTCGTAGTTATCCGATTTATTTCACAAAACGGAAATACTTCAAAATGTATATGTTTCACTATAAAAAATATAAGATCTAAGAATGCGTAATATCTAACTGATGATTTTGCAAAAACGGTAAAATATTGGTTTTCTAACTTTTTAAAACATTTATTTGAAAAACAATAAGTTATATGGAAAAACAGTTTACACAAAAAATACGTATAATTTAATGCTGAATGCAATGATATGTAGTTTATTGAGCATTGGTTAAACAATACTGCTCTAAAATTTAAAAACCCTGGCGCGCTACAGGTATTGTCGAAGAATATTGCGGTGCGCAAGGTGAGTTTGGTCGGGCACACAGTTAATTAATGGAATACTTATACGATAATACAGCTTCTCTAAGTTAAAAATTGCATTGTCAAAACAGCGGATTAAATATATGTGTTTTTGTTATTAATATCATAATGTCATAAAGCAATAGTTTGACATAATCTTATATAATCTAACGACCTAAATTGCATTTTGAATAGTCTTCTTCGACTTTAAATAATTCTTAAGTTATCTACATGTCATCTTCTAAAAAATATTTTTGGTTATTCGCAATATGTTAAAGTAAAAATACCACAATTTACCTGATTTATCTACATATTCTTCCGATGGAGTTATTAAATCTGGGATATTCGCACAAATGAAGTTTCCTGCAGAACACTGACAGGCTTCTGTGCAAATTATTAATTTTTTTTTTTTTTTTCAGGAACACGTATAACTACGTCTGGAGCTAGATTATATTTTGGGATGATTCCCTTGAAGGGTTGAGGGTTACATAGGAGTAAATAGGGGAAAATAAGTAAATCAAGCTGGTAAGAGTACAGAAATGTGGGATTTGGTGTATATATTAGAAACCAAGGCCTCAGATTTCTTTCTAATATATTTCAAATACCACCATGTCCGCTCCATTGTTAATGGGTTTGATAACATAAAATTGAGATATTTACTTGAAAATTAGTACACGTATGTATTGTAGTGACATTGGATTGAGATGATTCCATTGTAGGGGTGGGACGTGGTAGGTTGTGAATAGAGGAAAATAAGTGGGGTAAACTAAAAATTTCATTTTTAACTTATATAGTAGAAACCAACGCCTTAAACTTTTCTGACATCTGCTCCAAATATTATTAAAATTCTATGACCAATATTTTCCACATACTAGAGTGCAAATCTAGTCAAGATGTTTCCTTTAAAGTGACTTGGATTAAAAAATCTGGATGTGGAAGTAGTGATTCCTTAGGCAGCGTTTTTTTCTTTATGAAATCATTATAATTAAATAGTAAGAAAAGGGTATATTTTTAAACTTTGCTGTTCACGATTTCGATGCACGATAATTTTTTCTTTTCCAGGTTTTGTATTATCAATAATAGGTGAAGATACATATTTTCTGCATGTCTTTCTGATAAAACCTTTAATAGAACCAGTTATTGAACTGAACCTTCAAAATTTACTATAATATCTTCTAGAAGTCTGTAGCGCATATTTCCTTTCTGTGTCATTATTCGACTTCTTGCAGATAGATTTGACAAGGTTAGTTTTACAGCTCTTGAGGCGTATGGGTTAAGCATGTAGACTGGTTCTAAATATTCGTGACTTTTTTTCCACCCACAGAGACCAGCACCTGGCAAATTTTGGATATTTTCACTCGCACTTCTCCATACTGCTGCAATATAATGGACCCTAAAACAAAATAACAATCAACCCCAAACCCATCAACTGTGGATGGCAGGTTATCTTCTTGATTTTTGGTGGAAACACCAGTCAGTTACCTTCCTTATCAATTCATTTATATAGAGTAATAAGTACACCAATTTGTGCAAATTGTCTTCAAGTTATGTGGTAGTTGTGTTCAGTGTTCCCAACAATGCAAACAATTTCAGTATTGCTGATGATTCGTACAGATTCAAAAATATTTTAGTGCAAAATTCTTTGCTAATTCTTGAGAATCTGCCGGTTATATTTGTCCCAACAAAGGCATGGAAAAAATTTATGATCCTGTACTTAATGATTTGACGAATTTTCCTATATCTATTTCTTTTTCAGTTTTCCTCGACTGGTTATTTTTACGACTTTCTTTGGTAATTGCTCATAAAAACAAATCAGATGCACAAACACATCTGTATACGGACTGTGAACAGTAATTTGTATGTTTTTTCCATATTGTTGAGTTACACGAAGTATTAGAATAGTAGCAGCTTCTTCACGATTATTGTCTTCTACGTTTATGAGCGGGATATAAGAAGTTACAACATGCTGAAATCTTTCTCAATTCCGAACTTTCTTGGCGAGGTATTCAGTGAGCTTCGTTTTGATTTCTATATTGGATAAGAATCTTTAAAGGAAATGTTTTCTATCAGTGATCCACTTGAGACAAAATAAGACGTGCCAAAGTGTTGTTGTCATCTGTTTGACTTTGTGATGTTTTTTAGCGAGTCTCCTTTCCTGTCTACATGTTAGCAACAAAAGACTAGTTGTCTAAGATTAAATCTTAGACAACTAGTCTTTTGTCGCTAGCATGTCCTTGTATTACTTTTTACAACGGGTTCTTGACACCCAAAACATATACTAAAATCAAGTTCCATTATTATACTATTCGCACATGCAAAACGAAGAGTATATTGCATTTCATCGGCATATTTCTAAAACCGATAATATCGCTCGTAGAGAAATAAAATTTCATATCACTTTGTTGGTAATCGAATTCTTTCAAAATGTCCGTCCGTCCCACAGTGGGGCCGAAAGCAAAATTTTTTGGAAAAAATTCAGAAAATTCTGAAGCCGGCCCAAAATAGCCTCGTGAGTACAGGAAAATTAATTTAAAAAATAAGACTTAAGTTGGGGTTGTTTTCAGGGGGTAGAAATCGAAATAACTCAGTAATATTTTGAAACTTCAGAAATTTATAGAATTCGACCTCCGAATTAATGAAAAAATAGTGAAAAAAATCTCTTTTCTAAGGAAAGGTAGTTTTTGGGGGTGGAAATCACAATAACTGTAATAATCCGAAAATTTGGGATTTATGTAGAATTTGACTTGCAAATTAAATGAAACTCATTTTGATGACATACGTTAGCGTTGGTCCTTATCCAGGGGATGTACCTAACGTAAATACATTTTAAAAAAATAAAATAAAAGAGCTAAGGCCAAACATATGAATATATTCTATCAGTGTAATAAAAATAAAATACATTTATATTTTAGTAAAATTTAATAAAAATATATCTAATTATTCACTTTCTAACGAGGTTCCTCAACTTTCGGAGTCGTCAGTACTGATAATGGTAAAAACAGTCGAAACATTCGAAGTAATACTAACATTTGGCGGCATCAACAGTTCCAAAGCATAGCATTCCTCCACTGGACACTTTGTACGTTCATCGACAAATTTCTTCATTTCAGACACTTGATCTTCTAATTTAACGTACTTAGATTGTCTCATCTTATTAAATAATGTTTTTCTAGTTAAATATATACCCATAGAACCAGATCCTGCAGTAAAAATAAATTAAATATATTAAGTATAAGAAAGAGGGCGATTTTTCAATTTTAACTTTAATTTATTTAGAAACTTATAAAACAAAATGGCGCAAATGTGCTCATGATTTTCTTTATTTTCCGGCAATCTATTAATGAGCAAATAAATTCAAAATTACAGACATGATATTCTATGATATCAAGTAAAACTCTACCAACAAAAATTGTTACATAGATTCTTAAGAATTTTTAAACTGTTTTTGTTAATCAAGATTAAACATTATTACTTAACATAATTTAACAACTATAATTATAAAATGATTAACTTACCTGTAGGTAATGACGCCATGTTAAAAACAGTAAAATATTTGTAAACACTAAAATAAGATTTCAAAAAGAACACGTGTCTTATCTCACCTAAATCACAATAAGCTCTGTTAGTCGCGAGGAAGGACAAGTTTCGACTGCCATGATAAGAATTCATTCGTGTTTTCTGTTCTTCCTACGACAGTATAGTACTTAGTAGGCATTTAACTTTCGAACTAAGGCATTTATGCTGGTCTCTTATTATTTTTTTATTTGGAGTTTTTTCCAAGAATTACTTATCTTGGCCCCACTGTACGTCCGTCCGTCCGTCTGTCCTTCAGTTTCTTATATGCACAATAACTTCAGAACAAAACGTCCGAATGTATTAAAATTTGAAAAGTAAGTTAGTGTTAGCTAGAGGAAGAACCCCAAAGTTATTAATTACTTAAATTAAAAAAACTGTTTCTAATAATTTGTAATTATATTATATGTCTAAACCAATATTATTTACGATAAGATGCGAAGAGTATTCCGTAGAATGTGCAAAAATTATAATAAAAAGTGCAGTGTAAATAATAACGGATCTTAATATGCGCTATTTAAGAAAAGACGTATATGCCTATACTAATTGAAATGGGTCGACTCAATGGTGCACGTCATATTTTTGCATATTTAGAGGGTTATTTTTCAAACAACACCTATAAATTTGTATATCGTTGGATTGAGTATAAAATTCTGCACATTTTTTGTTTGAAATTTTATTCCATATGGCATGTTGTTTTCAAGATGATGAATGAAATAAAAACATTGAGATTTTAGTTTATTTGTGCATGTTCCATTAGGTATTAAATATTTTTAACTGTAGTATTTTTTTCGTAAATTATATTTTTTTGTAAACATTTCATTTTTTTGAAATTGAAAGTTGGTCATTTATTGTCGAAGATATGATATTTTGAATAGTTGGCCTAGTCGCCATTTTGAATTGTGGATTACTGGAGAAGAATCCATTTTCGGAAATGCCATCAAGTCATTTGCTGATCCCGTTGGCTTATGTTTTCATAAAATAAAAGCGTTTTAAAACTTAGCAAGACATCGACGCGAGCGGTCGGTTTTGAGCAGTATGATAATAGACTATATGGTCCCCTGGATATGCTATTTACATAAACAATGTTGACAATGTTCAGCGCCATTTTGTTAAGTACTTATGTTTTGTTGAAGATGATATCTATCCTATAACTGGATATTCTCAAAATATTGAGTTTGAAAGATTTAACATGTCAAATTTAGAAAATAACTCTTCTTTACAAAATTTCGTATGACCTGTTTGATTTTGGAGCAACTAAATTTTCACATACCTCTTATAACAAGTCGGAATCCTGAAACATTTCGTCTTCTTACACTTCGAACTGATTTAATAAAATTTTCCTCATTATATTTTGTGTGAAAAAGTTTTTACTATATTGTTATGAATTACACCCCCTTGGAACTGGAGATGATACGCCTATGCCTACTAATTGTGACTGGAAGCTGTCAGAAAGAAATGGACTTTTTCTGGAATGTTGTTGGAGAAGATTCTTGATTGTTTCTAGATGGATCTAGAGAGTCAAATTCGGAGTATATAAGGCGCGATTACCAGCGCGGAGGGAGAAGTTTATTTTCGAAGTGACACGTTCGGGAAAAAGTGAGGTTAAAGTAAACAAAGTGTATTTTCAAGTATTGTATAGTCAGTAAATTATCAAATAAAGTGTTAGTGGTGTTTATCTCTTGTTGAAATTATTTAGAACCTACGGATTCATACAGGGTGTTCCTAAAAGGTGGAAAAAACGCAACAATATTGACTATATTAACTAGACGATTTATTTCAGAATCAGATTTATTAAGCCTCATTGACCTTTTTTACAATTATTCCTGTATAATTTACTATTTTTAAAAGAATATCGTGAATTTGATATAGTACTCTTTTAATCATTTTATTTAACACCACATCTGAGCGCATATAGCAATAATATTAGGTCAAGGTTCCACAAACATATAGTATGACAATATTGTCTCTTTATAAATTGTATGCACTACCTGCTCAGTGCACTGTAGGTTACAAGTGGACGTTGGTGTAATGAGAAGTAAATACCGTCACTTGACTACATAATATATTTCTCAGGGAGTTGTATATTCAATACCGCCGCCCTTACTTGACATTTGTGCTAAATATGTCACTGATCTAATCTCCATTCGACCTTTACATGCCGTATTTATTGTCTGCTTGCACTTTCCATTCTAGTAAACACATCCATTTCATAAACATTTTACAATATTTAATACATAGGTAAATCATAATAGTTTTATGGGCATATGCTTACTTCGTTTAAGGTTACAACTTTCAGAATGTCAGTGTTTCGAACTAAACCTAGGTATTAGGTGGTCCTCATTTTTCAACTTTTAAAATTTAATCGTCTCACTCTCAAATTATTATGAAATTCACCAAATTTAGTGTAGCTAGAGATTAACCCTTTCCCGCGCCTCAAAAGAGGTGAATTTTTCTATGTATTTCTGACGGGTAAATGACATTTTTTCGTAAATTTGCGATAGAATCACTTTGGGTCTCTATAAAAGAGTCTTATGAGGCTTTAATTAGAAAAGGAATGATTAATTCGTGTTCTCTGGACAATTCTGAAGAAGAGACTTGTGTCCGATTTTGTATTCACAATATTTTAACGATTCTATCACAAATTTATGAAAAAATGAAAAATGTCATTTACCATAAAACATACATAGGAAAATTCACCCCTTTTGGAGAACTAACCACTCAAAATTTTGTGTAATTTTTTTTCTTATAGGAGAACAGAATGAGTGGGTGAGAAGACCACATTTAAAAAAAATTCCACACCTATAGCTAGGACCATCTTATTAGGTATAAGCGATTATAAGGGTAATCCATTTAAATTAAGAGTAAAATATCTAGGACACAAGGCATTTTGGATAAAAATGTTTCAGACAAAAGCTATTTGGTTCCAAAAAACATACCTCCGCTTCGATCTAAAGAGTATAGGTTGTACCATATATTTCCAATATGTACCTCTAGTATAGAATGGTGGTTGTAATTTCGTAGATGCGTAAAAAGTCAAATAAAATAAAAAACATTAAAATATGAAAAATTGTCGTAAAATTGGAAAAAAATCTTAAAAAATATATTTTCCAACTGCCATATTTTCGAAGAGAACTTTAAAGCAGTTACTTATGAAAAGCTGCAATTTAAAAAGAAGTGCTCTACTATGGTTTTCCCAAAACTGGGTAGCAAAATACTATTCTCACACTAAAGTTATGTGTAACCATTCCTCTTAATAATTAGGCATATTAACCACTAATTAGTACTACATTTTTGTACAATTTTATTTAAAAATATGCATAGGAACAGAAAATATCGAGAAAACACCGAGAGGTTAATCATTGCCATTTTAAATTTATTGAGGTTATTTGTAGGCTAGGAAAAATCGGCGGCACATGGTTATAGAGAATTTACTTGCAAGCAATTTGATTTTTATTTTATTCCAATCCAATGTAAGGAAGCTGAGATATTCAAGAGAAACTAAAAGAAACACGAAATGTTTAAAAATTGCCATGAAATTTGATAAACGTTTTCAAGGTAATTTCAAGGTCAACTTCAAGTTAGAAATCTATATCTTTATTAGTGTTATTATTGTAGTATGGAAAATAGTGAACAAGTCTTATTTAAAATATTATTTGAAAATTGGAAAATGAGGGATATTCAAAATTGATTGTTTTGTGGCTCATTTCTGAAGTTTATTGATTTTAACAAGAAAATATATTGAAATCACCTGCATAAATTTATTTGAGAAACGGTAATTCTTAATACGTTTTTAAATTTTATGTCTTTAATACAAATACAATATGAATTAATTTGCCTTGGACCCAATATCAAGAAAAAAACATGCTCATATGAATACAAAAATAGAAACAGAAATTTTTTCTGTAAAAAGTTAGTAATTAAGTCCTAAAATTAATACTTCAATAAACGTCACACAATAACCATCAACTTCGTAACTTTTTTTGACACGTTTTACAGAAGATTTAGTAGCACTTCTTACTACTATTCGAGGTCAGAGGCAAATGAAACGATAATGAAAATGTTTAAAAATATATTAAAACTGGCTCTTTCTAGAAATGGGAAGTTTAGTCTCTTCCATACATTTGTAAAGCTAAAACGGCTGATTGCATGTTGTAATAATATACAGTGGGGATACTTCATACCTCCCACATTTGATGTCAGCAAATCGTCATTTTCTTGAATCCTGGAGGAAGCTGAAATCTTGGGTGTGATGCTGCATATGAAGTAGTTTCCATAAACCGCATCAGGTTTGGGAATTCATCAATTTTTGTTGTTGAACTAGGGGCAGCAAATTCCGGACTGGATTTTCAACGGACGTACTGTACTAATTCTCAAAGCGAAAGATCTGCCGAACCAAGGAATCATAAGTCAATCACTTCTCTGAACTCCTACTACATGATATTTACGTGTATCCTCAGACCTTACAGAAGGTTGAACCGGTTTTCCACAAACATACGAATTTAACCAGCTTCCTGTTGAGTTCCGCCAAACACAGATACCACTGTGACCCACCCAGCAGCCGTAACCACAAGGGGTTGGGTGTGGGCGTGGGTGGTAAATAGGGGAAATAAGTAAAGCAAGCTAATAAGAGTCCAAAAACTTCCGGTTTTCGTTCGCTCCTGTGGCACCGAATTTTCGATTTGCATCACGCAATTTACAATGTGGATCAGCTAGAACCCTTGTTCTTTCCGTCGCGACGCCGTACGGTCCCTCCGAAGGTGTATTTCAAAAAATATGAACGTTTTAAGATCACACGTTTTCGAACTTTTTTCGCCTTCGATGAGCCCGTTTTATTTTTGTGGTTTTTCACCTATATCTCGGAAACCGTTGGAGTTATCTCGAATGTGAAAAATCCCAAAGGCAGAAACATGCGGCGATGTAAGGCGGGAAACTGGACATATTTCCTTTTAAACCTTCATAACTTCTAAACGGTGGCTCCTGGAACAGATACTACGACTCCAACGAAATCGTGTACAATTAAATGATCTATAAGTCGTTCTTTTTATTTTCGTACCGCTCCAGAAATAAGCGAGCCGCGAGCGGTCAAATTGGAGGCCCATCCCGGCAGTGATGACGTCACAGCTGAATTTGTAGAGAAATTAGTTTCATGATATACGGGGTGTGCGAACAATTTACCGAAATTACATAATAAATTTTAATTATTTTATATTTGAAAAGTTTAACTCATTTTATTTTAACGTGGCACATACATTTTGGGACAGACAAGTCAGAGTTTAATTTTATAGGTTATTAAATATTTGACATTACAAGTCAGTCAGTTTAGTCTTATAGGTTATATGTAGTGTTGACCTTATTTAATTCTGTCATTAATTTGAAGGTGTCAGGTTTAGATATTTTAAACATATTTTAGAAAAAAGTGAAGAGACAATCGGGGTGATATGGAATATTTTTAGTTTTGGACAGGAGAGACATGAAATTTGAGAAGAGGTGAAGAAAAGTACATAATAAATACAATAAGGAGAAAATCCCGGAAAGTTTTTCAAGTAGAACATATACTTAATAAAATACGAAATAAAATAGATCAAGGGCGAGTTGTATCGATCAAGATTCATTAATTTGATTTTATAACATTAATATCCAAACTTTGATCAAACTGATTTTAGTCGAGACTATTAGTTAATATAACCAGTTCCAAAAGAAAATTATGAACAAAATTAATTAGATATTTCTAATGGTTTCCCCATGTGTGTATAGAATTACATGTGGCCATAGTAATGTTAAAGCAATAATGACAAGGAACTTCGTTTATAGAAATTCGAAGAAAAATCAGTGTGTGCCGCAAATTGACTATGATATTAACAGGATTAAGGATCCACCAATTTACTTCACGTTCTATTTACAGTTCTCCCACATTTACGATTCCCTCCGCTGAAGATATGATTCAGCACTATCACTCCTTCCTTATTTTTCCACACTATTGTAAATACATGTTTCATGAAATAATTACGCATGAACCCGTGTGCATATTATTGAAAATAAAATTATCGGAATTTACATAATCAATTTTAGTTAGTTGTTTTATATTTGGAAAGTTTAAGTCATTTTATTTTAATGTGACACTTCAGACATGCAAGTTAAATAATTTAATTTTATAAGTTATTAAACAAGTCAGTCAGTTTAATTTTATAGGTTATACATGTAGTATTGACATTTAAATTAGTTTTTTCATATTTGAAATTTAAGTCATTTTATTTTAATGTGATATTTACACTGTTAGTTCTGATAGGGAGTTTACCTTTATATGTTTTGAAATATTTGACACTTTAGTCAGTCAGCTTAATTTTATAGGTTATATTACAAGCGTTTAAGAAAAATCAATTATTTCATCATATGCACGGTGTGTGAGCAATTTACCGGAAATTGATTTAAATTAAATTTCCTTATATATCGTCCGATTGGGCCAAAATATAGTACTTCGGGGGTTTTCGACGACGTTGATAACGAAAATCGCAAAATTCAAAATGTCGGGCGAATTTTGGAATTTATGGTTTGATCCCACTCAAAATCGGTATGTGGAGTTTTCGACGTAGCTGATGACTAATCTGAAATCGAAATAAAAAAATTCAAAATGGCGGCATGAGCTGAAGGACAAATTTTGTCATTTATGGACCGAAAAACTGATAACTGAAAAACTGAAAGGTGAATAACTGGAAACTACAAATTGACTGCGAAAGCAGTCAATATTGACTGCGTAAGCAATCAAACCCTTCCGGTAGGAGCTAGGAAACGCGCAACGTTTTCTAGTTATATTATTAAAATTCTATGACCAGTTATTTCCACCTACTAGAGTACAAATATAGTCAAGATGCATTCATTGAAAGAGACTTTGATGGGAAATCTGGATGTGGAAGTAGTGATTCCTTAGGCATCGGTATTTTTAGTAATACGGTAACGCGTACTGCCGAAATCATGGTCGGCGCTTTCCCACAGCAACATGTACTCGCTAATATTGCACACAGAAATGTACAGTGCATATTACAATTAACAACTGGTACAGGTATATCCAATTCAAAATAATACAACAGGTAACATGTAGCGGAATCGGAGAAATGTTACGCAGATGCGGTATTATCCCCATTATCATAAGCTGCTCTATTCAATTTGCTTGTATTATAGCAAAGTACACCCACAACTTGTAATTAATTTGCCGTTCTTATTAACAGTTGCCACTGGCGTTTAGTGCTGGTATCACGTAGCAAGTAAGACAAACGCAGAATGCATATAGGCAATGTTTTGAACGAGCTAGGGATATAATTTTGCCTTCAGCGCATTCCTAACTTTTCATTTTCAATTGTTAAAATGGCGAGGAGAGACTATACCGTGTGAAGCAAAAAGTCAAATTGATTAAACTTACTTTTATTGACACGTATGTTTGTATTGTGTGTGTGTCTGTCTGTGCTTCATATTTCTTCAACGGGTGATCTGATTTTCACGCGGTTTCTTCAATTTAAAGAAATACTTTGTCGGTACGGTTTTTAGCAAGATGTGATTTTGGTACACCTTCAGGAAGCTGCTCATCAATAAATGTAAAAGTGGACAGATGGATATTTTTTTGACATATTTGAGAAATTGCAATATTTGAGGCAACATATCATTTCTCTTCTCTCTATAAACCTAGTGGTAGAATCCTCAGTATAATTGCCTTTCAGCAACAGTGCACAGTGGGAAATTATGGACTTCTTTTGGACAAAATTCGGCCGACAAATTAATTAGCAACAAAAGCATTTTTTTTTAAATTGCATAGAGAGGTTGTTGCTACGACATGGAACTGCTATAAAGTAACTAAAATTAAATCTGACTTGCAAAATCTTAAAACAATTTCTGTTAAACCTTTCAGTATAGTCAATTTTGGGTACTTTTTGACGTTTTCATCAAATTATTTCAAACAGAACATATCTTTAATACAAAATCCAGTGAAGTCATATGTTTCTTGAGTCACTGAATACGAATCGATATTTTTACCAAAATTTGACAAATTTCGAGATATTGGCCATTTCTGGGTATTTTTTGACGTTTTTATCAAATTATTTCAAATATTGCATATCTTTATTCCAAAATTTAACAGATTTATAGGGTTTGAGGGTCGCTGATTACTAATACAATAGAATTTGTCCTAAATTGGCTGCAAATCTTAGAAACTGAAATGCTCCTTATTTATACTAATTTACGGCCATATATGTACAGGGTGTCCCAGATTTAAATGGACATACTCTAGTAGAAGGAGAGCACACTCAGCTGAATTCAAAACACCCCTATACTTACCGTTGAATGTGAACCGTTTTTAAAATGCGGGGTGTTTTATGGTTTTTGACCAGAACTGCCAGAGATTTAGATAAAATTTGGTGTACATATTATACTCTGTTAGGTTAATAAATAGCTTAAGTGATTTTGGAAAAATTCCAGGACCGACCTCCATTTTTTTAATATGGCTCTTAGGGTCGTTAACATCATACTGTATATTATTTTTTGGTAAATGTTAGTAAACTTTTAAAAAACTTATGGACCAGTTTATAAAATAATGTCATAATATTTTATGGCAATTTTATGGTTATTCTTCTAAAAGTTTTCAATAGTATTGAAAGACCAAATTTGACATTCTGCAAATGACACAATCCAGTTGCTATCATCATTATTTTATTAATTTTAGCTAAATTCCCCGTAGAAGAGGTTGTTGTTTGTTTTTATTTTGACATTCAGTGTTTCTAAGCTTTTTTAGTTTAAATTTCATCCGAATAAAAAAACACACATTCCATTGCTTTCATAAAAGAAAAATAATGTTAGTAAGGAGGCTTGAATCAACAAGCACAATATTATTAAAAAATATTAAACACCTTTTGAGAATAAGAAAATATTAACGACGAAAGTTTGCAATTTTATTTTAATTTACTTAGAATTTTAAATAATTGAAAAAACAAGATTAAAACGGTGCAAATAATTAAAACTATAACAGGTTTTCAAAATGAATACCCCAGCGTCAATACATTTTCGAGAACGTTTTAATATGTTTTTCACTGACCTATCAATCACTTCCTTATTTCTAATGTTATCACATACAGTAATATTTTTTTCTAGAAGCTGTTCTCGTATATTGAACTCTTCATTGTACACCTCTGACTTGAGATGACCCCATAAAAAATAATCCAGAGGTGTAAGGTCAGGAGACCTCGGTGGCCAGTTTACCGGACCTCCACGACCAATCCATCTGTTGGTGTAATGCTGGCTCAGTCCCCTAGTATTGATGCCTTCTAATAAATCTGGAAAGATATCTCTAAAAAAGTTTAAATAAACTTCACCAGTTAGCCTTTCTTCAAAAATGTGGGACCCTATTAGATGATAATTATTGTAAATACCACACCACACATTAATATTAAATTTGTATTGGGAATGTTTCTGAATCACTGCATGTGGATTTTCGGTTTACCAAACATGCTGATTTCTACAGTTGTCCATTCCATCACGTGTGAATTGGGCTACTCATTTGTAATATAAGAATATATTAATTGTTTACCCCATGTTTGCAAAAGTTCCAACTATTTAAAATCCAATTGTAATAGTTTTGCGAAATTATTATTATTATCAATATTAGTATATTTATTAGAGCTTAATACGAAATTTCAATAATAGCTTTGTGGGAAATTTGACATTAATTGGAATTGTGGTTTTAATAAATAATTATTTAATTGCCCGTATTAGTTATAGATAAAGCAGTCAATACCAAATCATTGCTGTGAGGAATATGTTTTGTAAATGTGCTGTTATTTGAAATTAATAATTCTGTGTTTTCATAAATTTTAAAATCCCGTTGACGTGAGACTTAATTATGGTCAAAAATACTTCATTTTTCAGAACATTCGGTTAATGCTTTAAAACAAGCTTCGTTGATTTATTGACCTTTTTATATAATTGTGGCAAATTCTGTAGGATACTCTTCGCAGCGTTACCATAAATAATTGTGGGTTCAAAATCTTATCGCATTTATGACAAATTTATTAGTTTTAAGGTTAAGCCGTTTTGCAACGTGACAATATTTATTCATATCTAAACTTTAAAATTTTCTCCTAATTATTTTTTTTAGTTCTCCTTTTTTCTAAATTTTTTGAACAACCCTTCCTAGAGGGATGGGATTGTTTTTGCTTTAGACGTTTTTTATTTAACTACAAAATATAAAAAGATAGTTTTTTTAATTCAAATGTTTAATAACTTTTTTATGTAGCGATGAATTTCAGTAAAAATCTATTCAGCTTTTCCTCTAGCCAGCACTAATTTACTGTCCAAATTTCAATACAGTCGGAGTTTTATTTCTTAAGTTATCGTGCTTACAAGAATCGTGAAGGACGGACGGAGAGACAGACAGACAGACAGATGGACGGATATTTTGAAAGTTGTCAGAATTCGATTTCAAACCCAGTGATATGAAAATATTTTCTCTACGAGCGATATTACTGATTTTAGAAATGTATCGATCAAATTCATTATATTCTTCGTTTTGTATTTGCGACCAATCTTTTTAAAATTTGTTGCATTATTGATAAAAACGTCGTTGTGTAACGTTTCATAATGAAAAGTAAGTGGTGTATTGTGCCAGAATACAAAAATACATACAAAACTTACCTGAAAAAGTTTTTGTGACAGTGTCGAAACAAAAACAAAGTAATATAAAATGGTTTCAAGCTGCTATATAGACGTGATCTAACTACGATAACAATATCATTAATATATTTTACCGCTACGAAGATCATTTTAAAGTTAATTTTAAAACATTATTTTGCCTGCCTATTAGGCTAAAAATCTTGAAAATATACGTAGACAATAATTTCTTTCTAATTCCAACACAATCCTTGAGCTTTAAAGGTGTAAAATAATGGAAAATATATTTCTTATTGAAGGTATTTATCTACTTAAAGTTGGCGTGCAAAAAAAACTCTTTAAATAGAGTATATTGTCCCTAACATATTTTGTTTACATTATAAGTGTATGAGCAGCATTTATAAGTTATGTTCATCAGCCTTATATGCATAATATTATATTGAGTAACTTACAGATGCGTCAAGAAATGAAAATGGGATGGAATGTGCAATTTTTGAACCCAGTATCAACCTAATAAGAAAAGTGTAAACTACAAATTACTTTGATATACTCTGCTGAGTCTATGGGCATTCTGCAAACTCTAGGATACATTGTCTGATTCGCTGTCTGTTCTAACATCCATTAAAAAGGGTATAAATATCAATTCACCTCTTTGTAACCCGCACATTATTATCAAAGTTAAATCCGAATTAAATTATTTGACTGAGGGAAATTACATAATTAAATTTGATTGGGCTAAAGCTTCTGTCTGCCTTAAGAACCACGAAAAGGCAGACATACCAAACAAAGAAAGTATGTCTTCAGTAATACCGTTATCAGAGCACCATGTCTAGAAGAGTAACTCGATCAAATACAAAGTAGAAACTGCATTTAATTTACTCTGACGCTAAATAAACAAATATAATTGATTGCATAGTTTTATTTATGAATTAAACAAGAGTAAATATTTAGAGAAGGTTTAACTTTGTCACCTATATGTCTCGCATATTGTTTTTAACAATCCAAATTACCCGTGGTCTATACATGTGTGTGTAATTGAATCAGCCCCTGGGCGAGAAGCATGTATCCCCGTCTTCATCCTCTTTTGTCATGTAATGATTTATGTTTTGTCGAATAGTTTGGAATTAGGTAAAATGATATAGGTAATAATTTAGTGTCTGGTTGTGGATCAATCTTGTATGGGAGTTGGGTGGCTTTTTCTGCACCATATCATTTTATGATCTATTATATATTTTTGTTTTACGAATGATAACGATTTACATAATCGACTTCTGGTGGAGCACCGTCAAGTACGCCACGAGTGGTCAAAGTTGTAAAAAAAATGAAGGTATAGCTCGTGACCGTTTCAAGATATTTTTTAAATTGAGAACATTTATTTAAATGCTTTAAATACAGAAAATGATTTCCAGGTAGAAACTTCTATCAGTTAATTAGCCATAAAGGGAAATTTAGAAAAAAATCAGATTCTTTTGGAATATGTTGTCTCAGAATTTTACATCGTTACAAGTTATTTCTTTTTTTAAGAACGTAAGTATATGCTTATTTATCAATAAAATGACCTTTCCAGAACATTATTGTTATAAACAAGAGTACTACATGCCCTTAATTGCAATAATGCATTTAACATTTTCGGCGAAGTTTTGTTTCTACGGAATCTTAAATGTACACAGAGAAAAATGTGTCTGATATTTTACCACGATTGTAGAAAATTGTACTCCAAATTGGTCGTAAAATGGTGACAGGAACAATTTGTGCAAATAAATAATACATTTTTGGGGCAACGATTTTGTACATTTTATGCATTAATATTGTTTGAAATTTTTGTACAAACTTAAAAATAACATAAATTGAATTCTTTACAAATTTGAATTATGGTTGCATAAAAATACATAATTTTATTCCACTTGTGGAAAAAATCTCTGAACAGATTAAGTGAGTTTCTACAATTTGTGTGAAATTTTTAAATATATTCTGAAGGTTTCCTAAACAAACATTCACATCTAAACCTCTTCATTCCTAAAAGATATTTACAAAAAAATGTGCTCTTAAGTGACACAATGTTTATAGTTTTTTAAGAGAATATGTTTTTAGTTTTCCACAATTTCTAAATGAGAAATCCACAAATTGTAGGTATGTTTATTTTGTTAACTTTGTAATTCATTTTGCACAATATATACACTTAATTCAAAGAAGCTGTTATTCAGTAATGTATGAACTGGGTTTAGTTTTGCACAATTTATTATTCTATAATCTCCAAATTATGAATATATTTTTTGGTTCACCGTGCACTCATTTCACACACTATGTGTATCCACTTCATTTTAATTGTATTATTCTGTAACACAGATTGTGAAATATTATTTCCAAAATTGGAGGTATTCCTAAAGGATTTCAATAAAAAAAATTATAGAATAAATATTTTATTTTAACAGAACAACAATACATAATAAATAGAGCATGCATTTATATATTATCATATGGTAAATGAAAACATTTCTATTTTTTTAAATACAAATAAATTTTATATGCATAAAGTATTAGTTGAAAAGAAGTAGGTGACTTACATTTATGCTTAAAATAAATCCATTTAATAATTCTAATTTGGAAGGCTTCCAGTGCTTCTCCTTTTTAGCTTCTATTAAAGCAGTTTGTAGTAATAAAGCTTATGTCGTAGTCACGTCATATTCTTTATAAAAAAAATAATAACATTTATCAGTTCATCACCAAAATCAAATGTATTGCTTACCATCAGAAGTGTTATTTTCGTTTTGAAGCAGTTCTATTACAAGTTTGCCTTTTGGGTTTAGTAGTTTAGGAAAAGCTTTCTGTCGCTTCGCATAATAAAACGAAATTATTCTCAAGCTGTAAACAAAATCAAGTATTAGAAGATAGATATCATGCATTCTTCGCACATAAACAAGAAACAATTTTTACGTTTATATGTTAAATAAGTTAATTTAAGAGAACATATTTACAAATCTGTAACTCTGTGTGAAGTACTTACCTCTGTGAATGCTGGAATTAGATCTAGGAAACCCCACTCGGTTAATAAGTTTTCAACAAATTCCATCACAAATGTAATAGTACTTGTATAATTCCGAAGTGTACGTCTTCACTTAGCGAAATATCACCTGGATCTGATGCGTAATTGCCTGCGCGTATATGCGTAGCATGGCCGGCGCGGTCAGTACAATTTTTAACCAATAAACTTTACGTGAAATAAATCAAACAATTATACAAAATTTTAAAACAATATCACCAAACTGATTGTGAACAGTATGTCATTAAATTGTGCAGTTTGTGCGGGCGGCATAGATTACTATTATTGTTCAGCGGAAATAAATATATTGGGACTCCTACTTTCACAAGTTTGTCAACAACCGTTTGTAAAATAAAATCACACTTTTATGTTACACAAGTTGTGCAAATCTTTTAAACAATTACTTAAAACTAATTGTAAATAGAATGGCAACAAAATATATAGTTTGAGGATACTATTAACAATTAATTAAGTTAAATTTGCTATGATTTGTTGAGAAAAAATAAATAAATTTAACTCTATATTTCGCCAATTTGTTGGTCGAAGTTTCCAATAAATTCATCGTAACTAAATCTTTATATTGGATAAATAAAACGCACAAGAATTATGCACAATTAAAATGTATAAAACTATATAACGCTGTGCCTTCAAATTTTACAATTGTTAAAAAAAATGCAACAAGACGTTGTTCCACAACATTGTGCAAAATGTTCCAAAGCGATTTCTCTCTGTGTATTGTTTCATTATACAAAGTTCATTTTTATTTTTAATGATTTGTAATAAGTTTCTCAGAAAAAAGTTATACACCTCAAGACTATGTTTCCATAAGAATAATTTCTATACGTATTTAAAAACCAGAAAATGTACGACTTTCTGCGAGAAAGACGTTTATCTTCAACTATGGCAAAACTAACAAGATGACATATGCCAGAAGTCTATTTGATCGTGATTCATGTTCGACAGAGGTAATTAACTCACACAAAGTTCTTATAACGATGTTTCTAATAAATAAAGCCACCTAGCCTCCGAACCAATGGCACTAATGCCATTAATGGAAAATGTGTATGTATATTATTCTATTTTCTATGCAGTGTGTAGATATTTTAAATATTTTATTTTTAGTTAACTTTTCATTAACTTGAAATAAAAATGAATTTGTAATTTATAAAAGAAATTAATGTTGGACGCCAAGAGGTCTAAAAATATACACCACAAAACATTATTAACATGATTATCTGAACTCAATAAATTGACTCTTGTCGGGGTAAAAAGCGGTTCAATTATGCTCAAGGATCAGAATACCGCAAGCGAATAATAAATCAAACTCAATATTGAACGAACAAGTATAAATATTAACAAATTTAATCCGGAATGTAAACATCATAGTAGAGTAACAAACCAATGAAAAACGGTTATTTGTGAAAGAATGTTGCCGCTTGGTATACTTATTAGTAGTGCCTTAAAGAATCATTTTAGAAGGAGCGCCACCTTCAGGTACCATTTGGATCCAAAATGGTGGCTGATTTCTAATAATCTAATAAATATGATTTTTTGGCAAATCCATTGACTTTATAAAAAAATAGTCGTATATAAAGTTGTTGACCTTTGAACAGCCAACAAAAAAGTATTTTAGATATTTCGCGATTAGAATTGAAATAAAGCCGTTATTTAATAATATTCAGAATTTGTACTTTTTTTACATAATCATTTATTTATATGTATGTTTTTAACAAATATTAATTTAAATCACACTTTCCCTTACAAGAAATACATAACAACGTGCAATGTAAGCCTACTTTCTTACAAGCATATATATTTTGTTTACAGTTCTTTTTGCCTCAAGGCTGTGGACACCTCAGGTAAAGTTCACCAGTGTGGTGAATAAGTACCACCTTTTTTACACCAACCCCAAGATTCAGTAACTGGCAAAGTAGGATTTGTTTCCAATGATTGTCCCCATATATGGCCACTTTGGTACGTGGCTCTTCGAGTATGTTGGTCTAAAGCAGCTTTAGAAGGTGGACGGTTTGCAGTATTTCTTCCCTTCGACGTGAAAAATTCCTTTCGGGCATCGTTAACTTCAAAGCAGTCGGATGTTGAACAATACATTATGATAACAAATCTTTGCAACAAATTGAAAACATGGTCAGAAATAAATCTTTGCGGCTTAGACATAAAAGAAAAAGCTTCCGTTACCTCAGCGAAAATTTGCCAGGTCTTCCAAGCAGTCAACTTTCCCTTGCCTGAGAAAAATGAGACGGTATCAGATCCCATGAATGCATGAAACCTAACAAAGCTTCACATTTTTGCTGACCCAAATGTGTAGCTATCCCATTAACACATATTATTCTAAAGTGCTTATTGGCACCAAAGTAAACGTATAGAGTTTTCAATCCTTGCACATATAATCGATGAAAAAAGCAGTACCTAACACTACAACTTGGGTGTCTACTGTTCTTATGCAAATATTTTCCAACCTTAGCGGATGCAATCCTGTACGTGTAATATAATACGTGTATCTGCTACTTTGTGACTGCAGAGTGATAGATATGAATTTTGGGAATTACGGTTTGAAATGATCCTATCGTCAATTGTGCATAGTGTTTCCACAGGATAAAGAATGGATGATGTTGTACATTCATTGGCTAGAAAGTGAAACAGGTCGGTTTTATTATCTGTGTTGATTTGAAGGATTGATTTATCTGATGATCTCTGGACTCCGTTTAAAGATAGCTGTTGGGAATGGTTGATTCTCATGTGCAAAAAAATCATCCAAATCTATGTCACGATTTGAACATACTATGAAAAGTCTAGAGAATAAATCCACATCAGATTTCAGGGACTTTATCAACATTGCGGATTTTACAGCCTTTTTAGGTTTACAAAATAAGCGAATTTTATTCGCTTTTATTGGATCATATATGGATGGAAACTTTTTATATAGATCTAGTCCACGTTTTTTCATACCTAAAAAAAACAGAAATATATTATAATGTATTGCGGAAATAACCATGTATGAAGACCTACCTAAAATATTATTTAGACATTCGTCATTCATTGTTATTTTGGTATCAATGCAGAAAAAGTCGTACTTACCTTTCCCAATACCAGTTTGAAAAGCTCTAGCCTAATATCACTAAGTGCACCTACGCAACAACGTCAACTAACAACAACGATTATATGTAAATATTAACAAAAGAAGAGCACGAACTTCTAATACGTTATAAGGTCTGCGCGCTTGCCTGCTACTAGAATAGTAGCGGGAAATTGAAATAGCTAAACATGTCCGATTAAAGCAACAGGCGCACGTCGTCGATTTCAATAAATTTTAGCAACATCGTGTGCTATGGACAACAAGTAAACTTTATTTATTACAATTTTAAATAAATAAATAAATCACAAAAATGAAAGGCATCGTGTTTAATTTTCGAAAATAGTGGCCTTATTTTCAAAAATTTCGCAAAATACATAAAATACTTTTTTGTTGGCAATAAAATAAGCAGCAATTTTTAATTATACTTTTATTTTGTGAAGTTAATAGATTCGCCAGAAAATTATCTCAATTGATTTCTTGAAAATGGCGGCCATCTTGAATCCAAATAGTAACTAAAGATGGCGCTCTTTCGAAATACGTTCCTTACGGTAATACCAGTTAGTCTGCCAAACGGCAATATCCTTTCACGAATAGCCGTTTTGTGTCGATAATTCTATTCTTGCGGTTCTACTATCAAAATAAATCTATAAATAGCAAAAGTAAACTTAAAAATTATAATCTAATCTAAGTGGCCTTTGAATTTAAATAAAAATATTTGAAAATTAAATCAGTTTCCCATGGATTTAAAATGTTTGTAAAAGCTTTTACCTTTAGGGCGGGTTGTATAAAGCATAGTTAAGGCTTAACCTGAGCGGGTAGTCAAATTCGTGTTGTACAACAGTTGGTTAGCATTAACTGCCCGGGTAAAAGTTCAATTTCTTAACTGCCGAAAAGTAAGCAGTTAAAATGAGGTAACTGTTGAATTATAACATCAAAAACAAGAAAGTGTCAAGTGTCAGAAATTGCTGAAATCATTGAATCATAAATTTTATCTCCGGTTAGTTAACCGATCGGTAATGTGATTTTTATACAACTCGCCCTCAATGTTGTGATACGTTTGTTCACAACCGAATATAACCTTAACAACTGGTTATCAATAAAAAATACTCCTAGAAATTTTCTTCTGTCACTCGACTGACATTTGAAATGTCTACAATTTCAAATCCGAATATCTGTATTAACTTGACAGATACTTTCCTCTTGAGCCTGCTTCGAAATATTCTTCATAGTAAACTTCAAAATCTTAAGGTCTGTTACCTTCACTTCTTATATTTTAAATATATTGATAATAATTTATCTTTGATATCAATATCTATGGGAAATATGTTTCTAACCCTATTTAATTTCACTTCTATAAATTTGTTGGTTATATTTTCTTCCAATTTTATATGTTATCTCTTCAAGGGTCAATTCTAAACTGATTTGAAATCTCAAGCTTTTTATAGGGTCAATTTTCCGATTTTCATCTATTTCCACTAGCTCGATTTTTTTTATATACAATTTATTTTTAATTAATTTTTTTAACTATTCCGTTTTGCATTTTATTTTATTTAAATACTGTTTCTAATTATTTATTTATCTTGATAAATTTCATATTCAGTTTATCAATATTAAGTGACTACTTGTAATTTTTCCAAATATATTGACCTATTACATCTGAAAATTTCATATTTAGTTATATCAACAAATATCTATTCCAGATTAAAATAGAATACTATGTACCATATAGATCAATAATAGTTTCCTTAGTCTAAATTATTTAACTACTTAAAAACATAATGTAATATTTCAGATTGACATATTCACATAAATTGGTGTACTAAACTAAACAAAGGTGTTAGTTAGTACGCCAGTAAATATTTTAATGTCGTGACATGAAGCATTTTCTTTGATCATGATATGAAATTAAATTCATAAAACTCTTTTATGGAATGATATATGAATTTGAATTAAAGCTTGCCATGTCAATCTCTCTGTTGCAAGCTGTGGAGCCCATTTCAGTCTTTATTTCAAAAGCAACCACGCTGCAGTGTAACTATTGTCTTATAAGTTTCTTGCTAGAAAATTTCTGAAATATTTAAAACAGCCAAAGTTGTCCCCTTACATAAGAAAGATGATACATTATTAATGGAAAACTATAGACCCATTTCACTACCATGTACATTGTCAAAAATAGTGGAAAAAATAATGTTTGATAGAATTGTCTTATTTTTAAGAAAACATAACATTTTGAATAATAATCAGCATGGTTTCAGGAGAGGCAAAGACACACACAATGCAGTATTACAATTCAGCATGAACTTATATGAGAACCTGAATAACAATAAAAATGTATAGGTCTTTTCATGGATTTAAGTAAAGCCTTCTATCTAATTAATCATGATTTGCTTAGTCAAAAACTTTTAAAATATGGACTGCGGGGTAATATGCTTGGCTACTATCCTACTTGTCTGATCAGAAACAAATAGTTGAAATTGTTGCTGTGTGGACGAATGTGAGAGATATAAATATAGGTGTACCACAAGGAGTTGTATTAGGGCCATTATTATTTTTAATATTTGTCAATGATTTACCTTGCAAAGACAAACCTAACAATTTAACAATGTTTACTGACGATAATACTTATTTAACATCAAGTCCTTTGATAGATACTACTGCAAAGTCATTGCAAAATATGATTTATAGATTTGCAGAATGGTTCAAAACTCATAGATTACATCTGAATACATCAAAGACCGTTTTCATTAATTTTACTCCAAGAACAAGTGCCATAAATACCAGTTATCTATTGAAGATCGAAAATAAATCCATTGAATAAGTAGATAACACGAAATTCTTAGGAATATTTATTGACAACATGCTTAGTTGGGAAAACAATGCTGACTCGCTATGTAACAAAATCCTTATGTTTTGCATTACGCAGCCTGAAACAAGTTACAAATAGATCTATAGCCGAAAATTTTAATTCGCTCACATCCAGTCACGTTTACGTTATGGCACTGTATTTTGGGGAAACTTAAGCCGCTTTAATAGAGTATTTAAAATGCAAAAGAGGATAATTCGAATCATAGTTGGCATTAAAAGTACACAGTCATGTAGACCATTATTTAAAATGTTAAACATTCTGCCATTGGCTTGTACATACATTTTCGAAATATTATTTTTTGTAAAACATAAGGTCAGTTGGGGTATCTGGGCCCAGGGGCTAACTGGGCCATGGCTTTTTTCCGTAAAACTTGTGGGGGTAATTTCACTTCAAGCAGTTGGCAGCACTGAAGGACAATGACATCTCGCTATAACAATTAGTCTCATGTTTCTGAGTGTTGTTGCTTTCATGTAGCAATTTTTTAAATTTTGTAGAGCAAAATTTTCATAGCAACATGATGTAATCTTGATATTTATGAATTACCTACAGGTTTACTGTATATATTATCAACGTCACAGTCAATTTAGCATAAATTAGAAGCATAATATATTCCTAAAATGTTATTGCAAGCACGTGTTCTCCGTTAGGTCAAAAGCTTGAGTGGGTGGCCCAGTTGCCTCCATAATATTTCAAAAATGGGGTAAGTGGGCCAGTTAACTGGGGCATCTGGACCAAGTTACCCCAAGCACATTAAGTATGTTGTTATTGTCTTTATTCATTAGGTAGATGTAGATCACTTTTTTTGTGCAACTGTACACAGTCACACAAAAAAATGTGATCTGAACCCGGGATCCGAAATAGTAATCTTTATGTATTTTGATGTGTTGAATGCGAATCCGATGTCCGTTTAGTTCCGTCACCCACAAATTTTTGGTAAATCGCGAAAATAGCCAAAGCAACACCATTTCTTTAGATTGTTTTTGATATTTACTAAAAGTTGGTGGGTAATGAAGCTAAACGGACATTGGATTCGTGTTCAGCACTTCGAAATACATAGGATTACTATGTCGGGTCCCGGGTACAGATCACTTTTTTTTGTGGGCCTGTGTTATTTATGCTTAGGTACTTGAAATTGGATGTTTTTTAAGTTTAATATTGGCTTTTTTACCTTAACAGAAGTTGTGTTATTCCTAAATTTGAATAAATTTCACACCTATTTGTTATGTAGTTCTCTTACATCGTCGACAACTCGATTATGGTGTGGTTTAAATGACTTGTGGTAATTTTTGTACGAAGTTTACATCTTTACCAACAGATCCACTTACCCCAGTTCAAATAACAATCGTTTGTATGAAACCGAGATCCGTATGGTCCAGTTGCCCCAATTTCTAGGGGTAACTGGACCCATAAGATGTTCTATTATTTAATTATTATTATAAAGAAAATTAAATTTGACTCGGGATATTAATATTATATATCTAAAGACTGTATATTGTATTATATATAAACAAATATTTTAGATATTAATATAACTTATTAGTGGTTCTCAGGCAAGTTCAAAGTATAATATACTCGCTTAGGTTGTAAGATCATGGCCCAAATACCCCAAGTGACCTTAACGAGTCCCAATTCCTCTCGACTTACGATTTTCACTGATATAACACTAGGCATAATCAACTTTTAACCGTACCAGCACATAATTTGGCACTATATGAAAAATCTCCTAAATACATGGGTATAAAACGTTATAATAAACTACCTAAGGATATAAAGGCACTGAATAATATTAAAGTTTTTAAAAAAACAACTTTCGACTTCTTATTGAATAATAATTTTTATACTTCTTCAGAATATCTAAATTTTTTACTTCTATTCCTGTTTGTATTTCTATTTTATTTTTGCGTTTTGTTTGTTTGGTGTATTTATTTTATTTATGTTATGTTTGTTATATATTTTTTTATGTTTAGTTGATGACTATATCATATTTACTACTATGTGGTAATTTTAGATAATCTAGTTTTAAGTTACAACTGTCAACTTGCATAAACTGTATCTTTCGGTTCACTTACTTATCCTATACCATTGTAATGGTCCCTTGGAAATATAATAATAATAAATCTTTATTATTATTAATATTTGAGATATATTCTGTATCGGTTCAAGCTGTCTTTACAGAATATTTTATGAATTCAGCCCGAAGTTTTTACATTTTGTGCCATATTTTAGAAATTTGTTTTTCTGGATTAAAAGGTCTATTTTAATTTACTTTAACTAGGCTGAGGATTTTTAAAAGTTAATTCTTTGTATAATACTATTAGTTTATTTTGTTAAAACTGAATTAACTCTGTTTTCTGTTTATTTTTAGGTTCATCACTTTCAATTTATTGATACCTATATGGAGTTATATTGTCTCTCCACCACATTTCACTAAATTATGGTCTTCTTGGTGTCATAACGTACCCACGATGCACTGTTTCGTGATCTTATAATTATACATTTTGTTGATATGAATTAATACAATAATATGGAAATCCTACACTATGCTAGCAAAGGTTTGAAACTTAATTTGTTAGAAGCACTGGAAATATACAAATACAATAATAAGGATGACTTAATTTTGTTAAATGATCAATTAGATATTTTGCATTCGCCTCTTCTTACTGCTACCAAAATGTAATTAATATTTCTGAGAAACCCCACCCTTAGATGGTTAGGATATCATAAACTACCTGTGTACTTTCATAATTCTCTAATCTGTTTAATTCTAGAAACATATTTAAATAGGGACCAAATCTTTTGTATTTCATTCTTAGTTGAATCATCGTTTGAAAATGATCTAAAGGGTTGAAACTGCAGTCACGTTTTGTGCAAATATAGTGGTAAAAAACATAGTAGTGTTTTACTCGATTTCGTTATAATAGAATGCTATTTAAACATTTAGAAGTGCTAAACACATAATTATTATAAATAAATACTTTATATTTCAGCATGAGTTAATGAACACAGTTCGTTAATGTTGACACATTCAAAAAACATAATGAAGTAAATCATTATAGCGAAGAAATAAACGGGCAGAAGTTACAGCTATGAGTTTACAAGTCGAGGAATAGGGTGGCGTAGGAGCGTGGAAGCGAGCTAAAATTAGCAAGTTCCAGGTAACGGATGAGAAGAGGAAATAGAAACGGAAGTGGTTGGAGCCACGTTAGGGATGTTGCTCTGCCGAGAATGGGAACTGGAAGTGACGACACCATCTCTGCGTTATACAGGAACATCAAATTACTACCTTATTTACTTTATGTTCCTGGATACAATAAAGAAGTTCCAAAATTGAATCTTTCTTTTTCAAATAGTCTATTTTCATGGATTGCGAAACTTAATGACTATTTATCACACATGCTATTATTTTTTTACTTTGAGAATATAATTTATGTCACGTGATATTGTTTAATTCGATTAATGTCATTGATTTGCCTAGTTTCATAGCTATCAATAAGTCACAATACAGCACTGTTACACCGTTACAGTAAAACACGCGTTACTATGATTGTAAGACAAACTTGATTTAAATATCTGTCACTTGATGTTTATCAATTAATATTAAAAATTTTATTTGCAATGATTTTAATAAACAGGCAGTTCTAAATGTGTTTAGGTGTTGCTTATGTTCGTTTATATAAATCAGGTGGAAAAAGTGCAAAAAAGATTTCTTAGACATATTGCTTACAAATTAGGAATACGAGATGACATAAACTATGATGAAATACTCTCACTACTAAATATGTCAACACTGGAGCAAAGACGTAACTGTTTTGAATTACATTTTTTGTTCAAAATAGTCAATGGTCTTTATGAGTTTCCTTATATACTTGGGGAAATCAATCTCCGTGTGCCACAGAAATCATGTCGCGGTCAAGATTTGTTTGTCAATAAATTTTATCGAACGAACCTTGGGTACTTTTCACCGGTTCCCAGAATGTGTAGAAATGCCAATAAGTTGAATGGAGACATTGATTTCTTTAATTGCTCACTAACTAAATTTATGCAAAACACTAGATAAGATTATAATGTTTTTCTACTTCCATCTTTAAAATGGCGTTTATCGTATACGTTTCCATGACGCTAAATAATCTTTTAAACACGCTTTCGACAAACCGTGACTTCGTGCATTTTAGTCACAGGCTGAACTTAGCAACGAGATATTAGTCACGGCTGAGGTTAATTCTAGATATTTTAATGGCAAAAATCAAGTTAGTTTTCCGTAATTCTTGTCATCAATCTGTCAAAATAAATCGACGCGTTGTGACAAGAGACAAGTAATTTTGTATTTTTTGGAAAAAAATGAGCCTAAATCACTTAGTTTTTTTAGCAATTGCCAAAATGTTTCCAATTTAACCATTAATATACACAATAAGTAGAACAATAGTTTAGTAATTTTTTACTGTTACCATGTTATTGATACGTTAATAAATGAAATATTAAAATAACTTCCAAATTTTTTATTTAGATATTTGCTGTCGTAGAAAAAGTATAGTATGCAACACGTTTTATAAACTTGTTAGTCACTCATTTTATTAAACACTCGCTCCGCTACGCGTCGCTTGCGATTAATAAAACTCGTGACTAAAATGACGTTTATAAAACTTGTTACATAATATACTATAATATAATTATAGGTTTATATATATGTGATTGCATGTATGGGATGTGTGATATTGTATCTGTGTGAGTGTATATGGTTAGGTATATGTATAAATATAAGCATTATAAATAAATAAATTAATTAATTAATTAAAATGGCGTTTATGAAACATTCTTACAGCGAATTTATAATCTTAAGAATTTATTATTTGTTTAAATCTTATTTAATGAATAGGAGTCAGTACGTTGCATTAAATGGGTTCAAATCGATCGAATTTGCTGCCACATCTGGAGTTCCCCAGGGATCTATTCTGGGGCCCTTGTTTTTTAACATATTTATTAACGACATAGTGAACGAAATTAATTTGCCTCACCTTTTATATGCCGACGATCTAAAAATTTTCACAGTAATTGATGAAATCGATGACTGTTTTCAACTTCAGACTTCTCTTGACAAAATAAACACCTGGTGTATAGTAAATAAATTATTCATGAATCCTAGTAAATGTAACGTAATGTCCTTTTCTTTAAAAACATTACCTTTTATTTTTGATTACAGGTTAGATAATGTCATACTTCAAAGACCTATAACATTTCGCGACCTCGGCGTAACTTTTGATAGTAAATTATCCTTCACTGATCATATCGATACCATTGTGTCCGAAGCATCCAAAGCCCTTGGATTCATCGTTCGTACTAGTCGAGAGTTCACTAATACTGATACTCTGAAAATTCTTTATCAATCCTTCGTCAGATCGAAACTTGAGTACGCATCGCTAATTTGGAGTTCCAGTTATGATGTTCACAAGAATAACTTGTAGGCAGTTCAACGTAGATTTCTTAAACTACTGTGGTTCAAATCCGACGGTACCTATCCAGTGATTGGTTTTCCGCACAGTAACTTGCTTGAAAGATATTCTATGACTACTCTTGAGGATAGGCGTACGTACTTTTCTCAAGTATTTTTGTTTAAATTACTACACAATGATTTTGACGCACACGAAATAATTAGTAAGCTTAATTTTCACGTTCCCAGATTAACCTCTCGTAATCACCAAGTGTTCTATTTACCTACGCCGCGTACCAACGTACTAAATAATTCACCTTTATATACGATTTGCAGTACTTCTAACAAATTATGTAACGACTTCGATATTTTTAATTGCAGCCTTAGTGACATAAAACAAAATGTTCTAAATTAAATAACCAGTGAGTGTCTTTGTTTTTCTTAATTTGCTTTGAATCACATATGTGTATATATGTATATATAGTTTTTATATTTAAATATTTCCCATGTTATTTTTTTCTCTTTCTTCGTATCATTAGTTATTCATAGTTCGTACATTTAAGTAATGTTTTTCTTATTTTACTTTCTTTCTATGTTGTTGTATATTATGTAATTAATGCTTTGTATGCCTTTATTCCTGTTGTGTAATTGGGTATCTTACCTGTTGAACAGTGTATGCAATAAATAAATAAATAAATAAATAAATAAATAAACATCAGTACCCACTCATTATATTCTCTCTCAAAATACACCATTTCTTTAAGTCATCTCAGACCCAATCTTTGCAAAATATAAATGGTGCCTCACATTCGTGGACCCCGAAGATCTAAATGAATATTTTGTCATCATACGTTTGTTTCAAATTAAAATCGTCAGTATTATTGCGATTCGAACCATCTAAAAAGGATTGTTCTGCAAAAGAAATATTTACTGAAAGCTACTAGAACATTATACTTTTGCAACTTTTATCGCAGTTTTGAAACTGTTTGAACTGACACCATACAACAGTACCTAGGCTTATCAGTGATCATCTACTAATTTCTAATTACGTGATCCAAGCTTTAAGTAACTGAAATACAACTTTGAGCAATAGAACTGGCGCATCATATGATTACATAGCCTCAAATGTTAAGACTTTACTGACCATTTTCGTCACCTGATTTTGACACAGTCTGGAGGACACACAATCCTCATTCAATCACAGTGGAATGCAAATGTAAACAATTAGAGATGAGTTGCTAGCAGAAGCAGTTTAAGCTTGTTATTAAAAATAGCAGCTTTTCCCCATCTCTGAAAAATAAAACGAGTTGTGCTCCCTCCGTGCCACTAGCGTGATGTCAACCGAAAATGATCTATAGACTTATTTTCATTTTCAATGCATGTATTAACATTTGAAGTTGTCCGCAGCTAATGTTTAAAATATTATAGAATACAAATTCGGAGGAGATTCTAACAGCCACCCGAGGCGCCGCTCGCGTCGCACGTACATCATCGTCATCACAATAAATGTTTAAATTGTTTTACGATCAGATCATTTTTCCAAAGGTTATTAAAATTTCTGTTCCAAAACGCACGGGGAACGTTAATTTTGATGTTCGTGCATTGGACGGCAACCTTATACCTGTGATTCTTATTTTAGGCAAAAACGGTTATACAGTGTGTCAGCGGATGGGGTTTACAATAGGTGTAATGGCTCAAATTTTTAAGTTTTCGAGAAAATGTTATTGTTTACAAAAGTTTTTGCTTGTCTAAAAAATAGTAATGAGGTTGACAAAAGTTGTATTTTTTATACGGGGGGATTAGTAATTAAAAAAACATAAAATTCCGTAAGAGTAAATTGGTTCTATTTTTTATTTTGGAACAGAATGTGAAATAAGAAAGTTGTTTCAAATTACATGATCTGTCGAAATCCAAAATTTTGTATTGTGTCAGTTCAAACATGGTTTAAGTAGTCAGCAAATAAATAAAAATTGTTATTTTTCTGGCATGTTTTCAAATTTGCCATGAATGTTCAATTTGGTGGAGGAATGTTTGAACTGTGATATTTAACAAAGTCAGTACCGTCAAACATATATGTACTTTTATAAATTCAATTGCTTATTTGGTATTTTTTCTCCTTGTTCGAATGCAATTAGCTAAATAAAAATTTCACAAAAACTGACATGTATTTTACTAAAAATTCACTAATTTCGGAAACATTGCAACATTCAAATGAAATTTTAGATTTGGACAGACCATATAATTTGAAGCAACTTTTTTGTTTCACATTTTGTTCCAAAATGAAAAATGGAACCAATTTGCTCTTACGGAATTTTATGTTTTTGTAATTATTAATCCCCCTGTATAAAAAATAGAATTTTTATCAACATCATTACTATTTTTCAGGCAAGCAAGAACTTTTATAAAGAATAACATTTTCTCGAAAAGTTAAAAGTTTTAGCCATTACACCTATTGTAAAACCCATCTGCGAACATGCCGTATACTATACAAAATCTCTTATAAGCATTTTTTTGTAGAATTTTCTACTCTTTAGTTTTCACCTCTGTGACTGGAATTGTAACCCACAAAGAACATATTATTTTATTAAGTAAATGTATTTAAAACTTCATAAATATTACACTGAATAATATGTTAATTGATGGTATGAGAATAATATATTGTGATAATAGAAACATGATGTTCGTAAATTTTAAGTAATATATATTTTGAGGTTAGTTGTGCTGTCATGTACACTACACATGCCCCATACTGATTTAGGTATTGCCAATGATCTGGTATTTTCAGACATTCGCTGGTTACCTGAACCAAGTTTGGCCCATACCATACAACACAACACGACCTGATCGACCATCATCTGCTGATCCCTAATGAGGTCTTAAAAGCTTTAACTCGCTGTGATATAACCCTCCCTTAAACTTGCACTTGCATGGAAAGCATGACGGAAGAGTTTATATAAAGGTCAATCTGCGTATCAAAGTTCAAATTAATGGTGTCAATGTCACTTTTCTTTGCTAACTTCTTTAATAATATAGTGGGGTTGGCAGATATCATAAAAAATTTGAGGTCTATGACTTCTACGCCAAATTCCACGCTTCTAGACTGTTAATAGCTTGCTTTACTTGTTTTCCCCTATTTACCCCATAACTCTAAAATAAATTTGATCTAAATGAAATGACTATTACTTCCTTGGTCTTCTTTTACTCACTCTACCAGCAATAAAAACACAATTATTGTAGCTACTAACATAAAAAAGAGACACTGTTTTCCAGATCAGTTTCACTAGCATATAAACCTTTAATGCTACCAAGCAACGATCTGTGGTTCTGTATTGGCAGAGTAGTTATACAGTTTTGCCATCTTTGCTATGCGACATATTTTTTGTCAAGTGGTATTAGCGATGTTCACTACTGCTGGATAAGAATTCCATTATAAAGAAGTATCTTTCAATTATAGTGAAGTCAAGGAGTCGGGATTTTGGCCCGATTTTGTTACAAATGAGTAACGCAACTAGACCACCCCCCTTTTTTTCGAGGGTGTTATACACGAATATGAGGGTAAAAAAAATAAGAAAGTTTTTATTTAGGACAACCGCTCCAAACGTCTAAAAACCACCTCTTTTACCGGTTCTCGTGCACGAACGCGCGACAGCAAGGGTTTTAATTCAAATCTCTGCAGATTTGACCAGAATATGATAAAGGGCGAAGGATAATGGGTAGGTTCAACCCCCATGGGTAGTCATGGTCATGTCTCTGACATTATATCCTTCCCCCTTTATCAGGTCCCTATCAAATCTGCAGAAATTCGCATTAGAACACTTGCTGTTACGCGTCCGTGTACGAAAACCGATAAAAGAGGTGGTTTTTGGCCGTTTGAAGAAATTGCTCTGAATTAAAACTTTTTTTACCTTCATATTCGTATTCAGCACTCTCGAAAAAAAGGGGGGGGGGGCATTGGTTGAGTTACTTATTTGTGACATATTCGCCTTAATTCTTGACTCCACTCTTGGGAATTTACGTTTGTCGTGGTCGACAATTTTAATGGAGTTCGAGGATACAGGCATAGACCCCAATGTTATGCTTTGATAACATTATTTTTTCGCCAAGGACGTGACGATCTTTGATTCGGGTATAAATTTGTTATTATTATGTTGTATTGAATTAGAAAATTAATTTAATCTGAAATGAAATGATTAAGTATTCCTTAGATAGTTTACCAGATAAAATGTATGGGTTTTATATTATAGTTGTCTCCACTTATTTAATGCAAATAAAAAAGAGTATAAAAACAGGCCACTAAAGTATCAAAGTCCGTATTTCTATCTGCCGAGACGGTCTTACAGAGCGGTGCTTTAAATTTTTGGGTATCAGAATAAACGAAATAAATATTAGAGGATTAAAAATCGTGATTTCAGCAGAAATTTAATAACGTTTTTGGTAAATTAGAAAATCTTACTTTGTTTTGAGTCAACATAGGATACCTTACACATTGGTGGACGTATTGCCCGTCATTCGTGACAATGACAGATACATTTAAAGTGCGGCTCTGCTTATCTCTTTCCTGGGTATGACATTCTAATTAGTGGTGATTTGCGCAACTAAATTTCAGGAGTTAAGAAATCTTAAGTAAAAGAGGCTAGTTTCCGATTATTTCTTATTTTAATTATGCCAGAACATACTATATATGAGAACAATGTTGTTCTATGTATTAAGTAATACAATTATATTTATTATTTACTATTTATACCAAATTTGAACATGCCCCGCTCTCCCATCTATACGTGAACGGCACAGCTTTTTTTATGTGCAGTAAATATATGAAGACACTATACTCACTAGACAAACACATATTATTAGGGAGATTTTAGGCCCCTTAATTTATCGACGTTATACGTTATCGTTCAAAAATACGTTATTAACGGATTTACGTTATTTGCATTTGAATGAGGTAGGCTTAATAACGTTTAATAGAGAGTTGTGGAGCAGCCAATTGTGAAATACCGTAACGTTATTTTGACATCTACGCATGTGCAGTTTCAATTCGGAAATACGATAACTTTAATAACGTTAACGGTCTCCGTTAATTGTGGAGGGATAAAGTAAACGTAGATGGCACCTTAGCGTTTTCGTTATACTGTGTGTGTGTGTGTGTGTGTGTGTGTGGGTGTGTGTGCGGGTGTGTGTGTGTGTGTGTGTGTGTACATCGTTCTGTTATCGACCCCTATGATGGACAATAATCTGAATAGCATTATCCATATTGTATTATATAATAATATATAGGTATAATATTCACTATATAAACATGCAATAACCAAAACAATGAAAATACAAAAGTAGGGTTAGGTTAGGCTGTCAACGATAACGATTAACGATTGCTGATTAAGTAAATACTGTTCAACAATTCTCTTTTTGAAAACACGTTATTTGCAATTATGTATTGAAATAAGGTTATCGTATCTACATAATGTTACGTTATTTTGAATGCTCAACAACTCTCTATTGTTTTATAGAGTTGCCCGGTAGAGAATATGCACATCTAATTTTACATTTTATTTATAGATATCTGAATACTTACATTTAAAATATATACTTATCTCCCGGTTCTATTTATACGCTTTTTTAATTTGTCCGAGTTAAAACTTATAAACAGTTCTAGAATAATTCTTCACTTGCGCAGAACCCGCTGCATTCATCTAGGAATTCTGAATGATGCCAGAACCGTCCTGATATTAAAAAAAAACCCGGACTTCAATTCTTAACCGAAGTGCATGATTATTTCTAGAAAATTTTTCTCGTCACTGAAAACGAAAGAACTTGAACTTGAGGAATTTATGTGCATCATTTTTAAAGCATTCACTTTATTAACAGATTAATAAATATAATCAAATAAACTCCGATTTGCGGGGTGAGGTACTGTCGTGAGCAAAAAAAATAAGACAAGTCTTATAACGCATTTTTTCTCAAATCTAGTTGTGTACATCTAACTTTAATTTTTGTGACATTGTCGGTTAGTTGTCAAAATAGGGAACGTTACGCAAAGCTCGGCGCAGATGGCGCCACTAGCAAATACAGTAAACAAACCGCCATGGTGCACCGCGTTCTGTGAAAACGTCACGTAACGTACATATTAAATTAGTTTTTTAATTAAATATTCTTGTATACTGCACCTGTACTGTACGTTTGTGATATTATGGCATCCTACGGCCATTTAAAAGTGAATGATTTAAAGAAACTACTTCGAGAACGTGGTGCGAGTTTGAAGGGAAAAAAGAAAGATTTAGTGGAAAGGTACGATAGTAAAGATAATTAACTGAGTTGTGGCAATTTAAACTCATTCAACTCAATTTTAATGAATCTAATTTCACAACATTTTCTTGTTTCAATTATACGATGATAATAATAACATCAGTAACGTAAAAAGCGGTTACATTGACAGCGATAATATACTCAAATCTTTATTTACTCCATTAAATGATAAATTTAGAGATATAATTTTTTTGAGTTGCACATTCACGAAAACTAGCAATGTCATTTTGCATCAATTGTGAGTTATATACACTATTTCCTTGGATCACAACTTCTTCAACACAATCAACGCCAAAATCTGACGCTGCCGTCTCGGTCGAAGTATTACATGTTACTACAGTGACTGCAGTATCATTTCGAATGGAAGCTAAGTCACGGCACTGTTCAATATTTGAAAAAAATAATTTTCGTTTAACATCACGCACTTCAGCACATTCTCGCATTTGTCTTTATATCTTCCCTTTTTGGTCCATGGAAAAATAGAAGGCACTATTCCTTTTTTCAAAATGCGCCTAGTGTTTTCTAGTGCTGAAAATAACTAGATTTTAGGTTATTCTCAGAATAAAATCATATTTGGTTGTCCTACGTGATAAAAGTGAAGGTTATTCGGCAATTGCAACTATCTTACCTGAAAACTTTCCAATTTTGATGAAATCTTCGGATATAAAATGGCTGAACACGTTTTAGTGTGTTTCTTTACCCGAAAGCGTTTGCAACGTGTTGCCGCTTCCCATAGTTTTCTAACGTTTACTTTTTTTGGAAATGAGTGGCACTCTTCATTCCTGCATCCAAATAGGCAGAATTGATCCATTATTCTATAATAATATGCTTCTCCCAATTTTAAACTCAGCTGTAGTAAAATTTAATAATTTTACTTCCACATCCACGTAGTGGATTGGAAGTATAGTAATCGCAAAAAAATTTTCAAAAATTTTTATTCGTGAAATAGGTTTAGAATGTCATGAAACGTCGAGATTTTAAATTTGAGCGAAAAAAAAATTTTCTGTCTGTCTGTCGGTCTGTCTGTAACTTTTTTTTTGTCCGCACGCTTTCTCCGGAACGATTTAAGATATTGACCTGAAATTTTGTACACGTATATATTATAACGAGATCTGGAACTGGATTGTTTTTTGAGGAAATCCGATGAAGGGTTGGGGGTTAAATAGGGGTAAATAGGGGGAAATAAGTAAAGCAAGCTTGTAAGAGTACAGAAACTTGAAATTCGGTGTATGTACTAGAAGTTAAGGACTCAGGTTTTTTTATAATATTTTTCAACCCCCCACCACCCCTACCCCATTAAAGGGGTTGATAAAATAAAGTTGAGATATTCATTTGAAATTTCGTACACGTATTTATTATAACGATGTCTAGAATTAGATTATATTTTGGGATGATTCCGTTGAAGGGTTGGGGGTTAATTTGGGGTAAATAGAGGAATATAAGTAAAACAAGTTGGTAAGAGTACAGAAACTTGAAATTCGGTGTATGTACTAGAAGCCAAAGCGTCAGATTTTTTAATAATATTTTTCAACCCCCACCACCCCTACTCCAATTTGAAAAGGGTTGATAAAATAAAATTGAGATATTCATTTGAAATTTTCTACACGTATGTATTATAACGACATCTGGAACTAGATTATATTTTGAGATAATTCCGTTGAAGGGTTGGGGGTTAAATGGGGGTAAATAGGGGAAAATAAATAAAGCAAGCTGATAAGACTACAGAAACTTGAAATTCGGTGTATGTACTAGAAGCCAAGGTCTCAGATTATTTATAATATTTTTCAACCCCCACCACCCCTACTTCATTATTAAAAGGGTTGATAAAATAAAATCGAGATATTCATTTGAAATTTGGTACACGTATGAATTATAACGACATCTGGAACTAGATTATACTTTGAGATGATTCCGTTGAACGGTTGGGGGTTATTTAGGGGTCAATAGGGGGAAATAAGTAAAGCAAGCTGGTATGAGTACAGAAACTTGAAATTCGGTGTATGTACAAGAAGTTAAGGCCTCAGATTTTTTTATAATATTTTTCAACCCCCCCACCACCCCTACCCCATTAATGGGGTTGACAAAATAAAGTTGAGATATTCATTTGAAATTTCGTACACGTATGTATTATAACGACGTCTGGAATTAGTTTATACTTTGAGATGATTCCGTTGAAGGGTTGGGGGTTAATTTGGGGTAAATAGAGGAATATAAGTAAAACGTTGGTAAGACTACAGAAACTTGAAATTCGGTGTATGTACTAGAAGCCACAGCGTCAGATTTTCTTATAATATTTTTCAACCCAACCACCCCTACTCCAATATGAAAAGGGTTGATAAAATAAAATTGAGATATTCATTTGAAATTTGGTACACGTATGTATTATAACGACGTCTGAAACTAGATCATAATTTGAGATGATGCCGTTGAAGGGTTGGGGGTTAAATAGGGGCAAATAGGGGAAAATAAGTAAAGCAAGCTGGTAAGACTACAGAAATTTGGGATTCGGTGCATATACTAGAAACCAAGGCCTCAGATTTCTTTCTAATATTTTTCAAACTCTACCACCTCCGCTTCATTATTAATGGGATTGATAACATCAAATTGAGATATTCACTTGAAAGTTAGTACACGTATGTATTGTAGTCACATCTGATTGAGATGACTCCATTGAGGTGGTAGGTTGTAAATAGTGGAAAATAAGTACGGTAAACTAGATACTTCATTTTTAACGTATATGGTAGAAACCAACTCCTCAAACTTTTCTATGACATCTACCCCAAATATTATTAAAATTCTATGACCAATAATTTCCACATACTAGAGTGCAAATATAGTCAAGATGTTTCCTTTAAAGTGACTTGGACGAATAATCTGGATGTGGAAGTAGTGATTCCTTAGGCAGCGGTTTTACCACGCTTTGAACGACTTGTCAAAAAATTCTGTTTACTGTATGTGCTAGTGCTGCACTTCGGTGTCGAAACTTTGCCGTAATGTTCCCCATTCATTGTAAGTGTGCTAAAACGAATATGCCCCATATAAGCGGTTTTGTTAAAGCTCGAGTTAATGGAATCAGGGCAACAAAAGATTTCGAACTTAACAGCAAGATTTGCAATTGGTAAATACATTAATAGAAAATCTGTTTCACTCAGTAATTCAGGCTGCTGAAGAAACGAATTTTCCTGGATTGAGTAGTACTGGTCGCCGGCGAGTAAGAGAAGCTACCCTGTCATCCAGCAGCACAGAAATACCTGCTTAAAGCTGAACATAAAGAAGTTCGACTGGGATTTGCGCTTGAATTTTTAATGCATGATGTAAATTTTTGGAACAATGTAATCTTTACAGATGAAAAATTTTTTCCAGTCTACACACAGCGGTCGTATTCTTGTTTACCGACCTCCAAATACTCGATTCGATGAGAAGTATATATCTAACAATGACAAAAGTGCGTTAATATTTCGTTCTTAAAGAATTTTCATTAGTTGTAAAAATTTATAAATTAAATGATCCGCATCCGCAAAAATATGCGAAAAAGTCAAAGTCCTCACAAAAATCTGAAAAAATTCAGGAATACATAGGAAGGCGAGAGAAATCGAATGGCGAAACCGGAGGTCTCTATCTCGATCCGTTCTCCAGATAGGGCATTCGGAAATACGGGAAAAGTCATAAATTTACATTCTGTCGAGTTTGAGACATCATATCTCGAAAACAGTCGTACCTACGAACTTGCGGTTTGTGCCATTCGATTTCTCGTTCAATTCCCCAGTCTCTGTGGTGATCGGTTTGGGAGATTCGGCTCTCGAGGTACTTGTAGGTACTTACTCATTGTATTATTTATTATTATTCCTCCTAAAAAATAACTCGCAGCACAGGTCCTATTTCAACACACACGTCACAATCCGCCAAAATTTTTTCATTAGCCGGCAGCCCTCCGTCGGTTAAAAATTGAAGTTAACTTTAAGCGTTTGGGTTTTTTCATTATCAGAACGGTTCTGGCATAATTCAGAATTCTTGGATGAATGCAGCTGGTTCTGCGCAAGTGAAGAATCACTCTAGAACTGTTTATAAGTTTGATCTTGAACAAACCTTATCAGACCTACGAGCAGCCATGCCACAGACAGATAGTCCAAAAAAAATCCGCATGCGCAAGAAACAGTTCTAAAATGTTTCTGAAGGAATACTTGTTCTAGAATGTGTACTAGTTACAACTGTTCTAGGATTGTTTTGAATCAGTCCTAGAAAAACCCAAACATAAAACTGTACAATCTTGAACTAGTTCTATAAAACGCGAACACATTCTAAGAAGTGCGCATGATCATCACGGTTCTAGAACGGTATTGAGATTAACTCAAGCAGTCCTGGTTTCCACTGTTTAGGTACGTCACTTAACGCCACGAAAGTATAAAGAAAAAATTCAAAACGTGTCAAAACGTTAATACCGGAATCCCTTATTTTCGAGCTAATGCGCATATTCAATTCAATTCAATTCAATTCAATTCAATTCAATTTTATTCAAATTAGTATATACACTACATTTAATACAATGGTAATAAACGATAGATTTATAATTATTTTAAATTGGAGATAGGCACCTAAATGACTTAACATTTGCATGTGCCTTGATTTTTTAATTTGAATACATCTTACACTAGATACTAAATACTATGGGATTAAAGATAAAACTAAAATTAGCAACCAAAACTTATGAAGTACTCAGAGGATCGAACGAATTGTATTCTATTTATTAAAGAAATAAGAAAGAAAAAAATTTTTTTCTAAAAAAAGATTCTGAATGAATCAAAGTTAGCACTTATAAAATATCTACATTCTTTATTAAACTTTTTAAGATTGATCAATTGCTTGATTTTAATTGGTAATAGGTTATGAAACTTAGGGGCTAATTATTGAAATGATCTTAGTCCAATATTTTTATTTACAATAGGTATTTGTAGGTTTTTATGAATTTTACGCCTAGTATGAAATTTTTTAAGTGCTTATTCTTTTGTAAAAATGAGCAACAAGCTAAGATGTACAGTGAACGGACATTAAGAATCTCTTCTGTATATAGTAAATTTGTAGGATAGAGGCTAGACTTTTTGAAACTTATTTTTAGGATGAAGTTTTGAATTACATTTAGCTGTTTTAGTGTATTGTTGTAAAGCCCTCCCCAAGCAATAATGCCATATCTAATTAATGATTCCACCAGTGATTTATACACCATTATTAAAAGTTTTTTCCCTAGAAATTCTCTGATTAAGTAGAATTTATGTATTAGTTTTCTTATGTTTGATGCTAGTTTTTTAATATGATTGTCCCATTTTAAGTTCTGATCAATTATAATGCCTAGATATTTTGCTTGCGGTGCTTCTAGAATTTCCTCCGTACAGTTAAATCTAATATTGGAGAAGTCAGGTCTATTAGCTGACGTTAATGAGAAAGCTACGTAATGTGTTTTTTTAATATTTAGTGATAATTTGAAAGTACTCAACCAATTGTGTACTTTTGTTACACCCTTTATAACTTTTTCTTTAACGAGGTTCCAAGACGAGTCTTGGAATAATAAGACTGTGTCATCAGCAAAAGAAATAATAGTACCATTTATGTCTAAGCTAGTTAATGAGTTTATATAAGTTAAAAACAGAATTGGACCAAGCACAGTGCCTTGAGGAACACCTATTTGGATTCTCCTTGGTGTACTGATAGCTTCTCTAACACGAGTCATTTGAAACCTGTTTCCAACTATTTGAGTTATGTTCATTTGAATGACGTTCCACCTAGTGTTGTCTTCATATGGTTTTGTCGAACAACCTCTCTCAATAAATGCAAGTCGTCCTCATTGGTAAAATATATTCGCCCTGCTGGATGATTTTCTACCCGTTGCAACGTTGTTACTATCTTTTATTAAAATTTCAAGAAACTGAATCTGACCTAAATATATTATATATTTATTATTTTACCCCACCAAGACACAAAACTAGAATCAAAGCAAACGAAATGTAATGTGAAACATAACCTTAACAAAGAATGGTAATAATGAAGGTTGTGTTTCTTATGATTTTTTGACGTTTTATCAAATCTGACAGGTGCTCAGGTGTCATCAGCTTGTATCGCTGCAATAATAAAATGGTTTTGGGTGTACGTGGGAATCCGTATCTTTAAGTCTAACGTATCTCGTAAGTCGTAACGCTAACAAATTCCAAACTGCGCATGCGCAGATGTCATAAAATACGTTTACGTGTGTTTTAGATGTGCTGCCTTAACTAGCGATGGGTGTAACTGCTTTTAAAGTGTTCTTTTCCTTGAGTGCAACTACACCAGTACTGACTAACTACTACTCTGCTATTATAACTATAGTCTGTTTTTAAACCAGGAGGAGTAAACATGAAAGTTCCATTCACGCCATTAAAGTAACTAGAAAATACACTAAAACCTTTTTGGCGTTTTGGGCAACCAACAATACACTACTACAGTGTTTTTGTGTGTATTTTATTACATTATATAATGCATCGACCTCTATTTGACCTCTAGATATTTTATACAATATTCATATACCATTTACGCAATATAAAGGCACCAAGTAATTAGCCACTTTTTCCTTCAAATTTATACAAAAAGGATTAAAAACTGATATATAATGTGCAAACGATAAAATAGAAATTATAACCAAATAATTTTATGACATGAAATTAAAATTTTAACAATATGTCAAAATTTACGACCATTGCCTTGTGTAAAACTGGCAAGAGCTTATCCAATCACAGATGTATGATTTAGCGCGTTAAATTTAAAACGCTGCTGCTGGTTTAAAAACAGAATATAGTACCTACTGTTCTAAAGTTGTAAAACTAGCTTCAAACCATCTTACACTAATCCTGCACTGCACTTTAACCTCTACACCTAGTGTAGACGAAAATAATGGACCTGATATTACCGCTGTCATCATGTTATTAAGTATTACAAATTATTTTCTCATGACACCGACCGGATGGTCTGCCAACAGTGGCCATCTTGGTTTGGATTGCCTAATTGTAACTTCAGTCAGTTTCAATGACGTGTAAAACTAAAACTAAAAATGCCATCAAATAAAGTTTTGTTTTTATATACAGTGTTGACATACTTCGCTATGCGACATATTTGTCGAATAATATTATAGTATAGTTCATGAAGAACTTGCAAAAATACGGGTAAACTTGAAAAGTGCTGTGACAAGGACGAGATCTGGGTACCACCCGTTTTCGTTTGTGCTGAATACGATGGTGATACTTTTAGGCCTCCCGCCTCCCGAACTACCCCTAACTGCGAAAAACCACCACCTTTTCGCATTTCTCCCATTCTAGACATGTGAGGTCTTGTCGGATCAGGTTTTTCAGATAAGCCATATAGAATTTGCCCATTCAACATATTATCAACCCCCTCCTCTGGTACTAAAATTTTCCCGAAAGTTTAAAGATTTGTAAAAAAATCTGTTTCTAATCGTTTGCAAGAGTGCTCAATACGACAGCAACGTATAGTTTTCCCCTATCTTCCATTAACTACTACCAAATCACCAGAATCACCCGCTTTTTACATTTCGGGCCACTGGGCACGTGGGTAATCGTTGGATCGAGGTTTGTGACAAGATTTCGATATTGTAAGGCAAGTTGAGTGCCGAAACATGCAGTCACCCCCGGGGTTAAAACTGCCCTCTCCTATAATACTAAGATCTTCCCAAAAATTCAAACTTTATGAAAAGTGTTTATCCCCGTTTTCGAGGGTGCTCAACACGATGGCAACAAAATTTCCATATATCCCCAATCCAACGAGTCCCCACATGCCCAGTAGCAGGAATTATTATGACGTGGTGGTTTTGGATATTTGAAAGTGGTCCAGGAAGAGTGGGGGAGGAAATTATGTTGCCATCAAGTTTAGCACCCTTGAGAACGGGGATAAATAGTTTTCACAAAGTTTGAATTTTTGGGATGATTTTAATATTAGGGGAGAGGGGTATCTGCATGTCTTGGTACTTAACTTGCTTTACAATTCCGAAATCTTGTCAAAAACCTCAATCCAAGGGTTCCCCATATGCCCAGTAGTCAGAAATTTAAAAAGGGTGGTTTCGGAGATTTGGAGGTGGTTAATGGAGGGTAGGGAAGAAATGTCTGTTGCTATCATGTTAAGCACCCTTACAGATGAATGGAAACACATTTTTGTTAATTTGAATTTTTTAGGGAGATTTTAGTATCAGGGGAGGGGATGGTTTCAACCCCGGGGGTTGATCATATGTTGGATGATCAACGTTCATACGGCCTACCCGAACAAATCGATCCGACAAGCTCTCGCATGCCTTGAATGGAAAGAATGCGAAAAGAGGGTGGTTTAGTTACTTTTTCTGTCGTGAAGGTACCTTCATATTACTTCTTGTTTTCACATAATAATACGTATAAATTGAAAAGATAGTCTTTTTTCGTGCACTTATTTTAATTTCTGTTATGTTTATGTTATTATTATTAATGTTATTATTATTTTAATAAAATATACATCGTGTCGTTTAGCAAATAAGTATGTGCAGTTAAGCGGTAGCCCATGATGGTACTAACATTTCATTACTTTCCTGAATTAGTGAACGAACTTTAGACCGATTTTTTGTTATTTTTCAGATACTCGTGAAAACCAGGCTTTCAGGAAAGCAATTTGTCAAAACGTCAAACGAAATTATGAGTCAATAACATGTAACTGTCATTTTACTTACCCCATTTCATTCATTAATAAAAATATGGAAATCAAAATTTGCTGTGAAGGCGAACCTAGTCAAAGTTTATTCTTTGCGTTGCATAATGCCTAGTAGAGAAATAGTACAAATTCATATCGGACAGGCTGGTGTTCAAATTGCAAACGCATGTTGGGAATTGTATTGTCTGGAGCATGGGATACGGGTTGATGGCACACTTTACCAATACGATTGTCGTGGTGAAGCAGATACGAGTTATAGTCCATTTTTTAGTATATCTTCCGCTGGACAAGCAGTTCCCAGAGTTATAATGGTAGATTTGGAACCTACAGTTATAGATGAGATTCGTACAGGACATTACCGACATTTATTTCACCCCGATCAGTTATTAACAGGAAAAGAGGATGCTGCCAATAATTTCGCGAGAGGAAAATACAGTATAGGGACAGAAATGCTTGATTTAGCCTTAGACAGAACAAGAGTTGTCGCTGAGAACTGCAATAGTTTGCAAGGGTTTATTTTATTTAGAGCTTTCGGTGGAGGAACAGGTTCTGGCTTTACTTCATTATTTATAGAAAATTTAAGTGCGGACTATGGAAAAATCGGTGTGCTAGAATTTTCAGTTTATCCTGCCCCCAGAATATCTCCCATCATAGTTGAACCATACAACGCTATTCTAACAACACATGGATGTATAGAATATGAGGATGTTAACTTTGTCATGGACAATGAAGCTGTTTACGACATCCTTCTTAGAAACTTGGATACTCCACGTCCTACATATACAAATCTTAATAGACTTTTGGGACAAGTAGTTTCAGCTGTTACTGCTTCATTAAGGTTCGAAGGTGCAATAAATGTAGATTTGGTCGAATTTCAAACTAATTTGGTACCTTACCCACGAATACACTTCCCTCTGATCACTTATGCCCCATTTGTTCCTGCATCTAAGGCATTTCATGAGCAATTATCTGTGGCGCAACTAACTAACTCTTGTTTTGAGCCAGCTAATCAAATGGTTAAATGCGATCCGAGAAAAGGTAACTAATAATACATGTTTTCTGTTTGATAGTAAGTATATAAATGTTCTCAGAGGTAAACTACTTACTAATGTCGCTCTGTGGTATATTTAAGATTTATCTCTCATACAACAACTACATTTATTTTACATATTCTTATTTTCTTAAGATAATGAATATACTTTTCCACATACTGAGCATTTCACAAAATGTAATATTTTTCATATACAGTATATATAGTTAGAAAGTTGGCGACCATAATGGCTGCAGTATTACATTTTTCTTTCATGGAGTTTAGGTCCCCCTCTACGACTTTGTTCTCTGAGTAATTCTCTAGCGCTTCGCTGGGAGGCGCTGGAGCGCCTTAGATTGGAAAATTTTAATTAATTGAGTATTTTTAATCATGTCTGAAAATGATTCCACAGCAACTATAAGTAAGTCATCCTTTGCAAAAAAACTTCCCAGCATATCAAAAAAAGAAAATGGAAAAATTCTAAAGTATTAAGAAGCCAAATGGGCTTGATCGATTCGTATTGACATGGAGATTATCCCAAAATGCTTTTCTGACAAAATTAATCTCGCCAATGTGCGGCTTTTTATCGCAAAGTGCGCGGTTACGCTATATCCCATGCAAAAAGGAAAACCGGTCCACTTCTGATACTGCAATATGATTATATGGTTCCCTACGTAATTGTTTGCACTGAATCGATTGCGCGGGGTCTCAGCTCCCCTAAACAACAAGTTTTACCCTTATGTGCCAAAAACCACCTCCGAACGCGTTTTTCGCTGTTTGCGATGCGGGAATGGTTCCTGTTTGTTTTTATTTCCCTCGCATACCGAAGGGAAGTATTGTATTCGAGAAAAAATCACCCTCCGAGATTTTTTCGGATTCTGGCGTTTCAGAACACGTAGATTACGAAAATATAGGTTTTTCAATTCCGTCAGTCTGTCTGTCTGTCTGTCTGTCTGTCTGTCTGTTGGTGCATTTACTAAAAAACTACTTGAAGGATAGCAGTCAAATTTGGTAGATAGTTGACGCTACTGTCAGCGAAGACATGGTAGAAATTTCACTGCAAAATATACAGGGTGGACCGTCTAAACGGAATAAATAGTGGAAAAAAATTTTTTTTGCTCAAATTTAAAATTTTCACGTTTCATGACGCGCTAAACCTATTTCAGAAAAAAAAATTTTTGAAAATTTTTTTTGCAACATTTTTGAAAAAATTTTTACCAAGATGAAAAAATTTTTTTTTCGCTCAAATTTAAAATTTCCAAGTTTCATTACGGGCTAAACCTATTTCAGAAAAAAAAAATTGAAAATTTTTTTCACCAACATTTTTGAAAACATTTTTACCACTAAAATGAGAATTTTTTTCTTTCTTCAAATTTAAATTTTTCACGTTTCATGGCATTCTAGACGTATTTAAAAAAAATAAAAATTTTTTGAAAATTTTTTTACCAACATTCTTGAAAAAATTTTTACCACCAAAATAGGTGGAATTTTTTTTGTTCAAATTTAAAATTTCCACATTTCCATGGCATTCTAAACGTATTAAAAGAAATTTAAAAAATTTTCCGAAAAATTTTCTTGGAAAAATTTATGTATTCATCACTAAGTAGGTACTTACTATAGAATAGAAGAAAATATCTTGTTTGCTCAAATTTAAAATTTCCACGCTTCATGATATTCCAAACCTATTTCGAAAGAAAAAAAATCGGTAAAGGTATTTACACAGAACTTCCCTCGTTATTTGTGCATGGCAGTCACTGTAAAAAATTAATAATTACGAAATGACATTGAAAATAATAATCGGAATATAGTTATTGCTATTATTACAAAGAAAACTTGATAAGTTTTGGTAAAAAAAATATACAGATTGCTCATCCAACAGCAAAAGTTCAATACTAATTAGCAGGTGGCACATATGGCAGGCTTGCGCAAATACCTTTAAAAATTATTCATTATTCAATAAAAGTATATAATAGGTGCATATGCCAAATATTATTGCCATCTGTCACATTTTCAATTCCACATTCACGTAATGGAGTGGAAGTATAGTGGTGGTTAAAAAATATAAAAAATTTTCAAAACATTTTTTTTTAATAGGTTTAGAATGTCACGAAACGCGAAAATTTTAAATTTGGGCAAAAAAAAATTTTTCGCTCTATTCCAGTGTTAAATTTTTCCAAAATGGTGAAAGGATGTGGCAAATTTTTTTATCCGAAATAGGTTTTAAATGTCATGAAACGTGGAAATTTTAATTTGAAAAAAAAAATATTTCGTCTATTCTATAATAGTGATAAATACCTAAACATGTTTTCAAATTTTTTTTTAAATTTTCAAAAACTTTTTTAAATTTGTTTGAATAATTTTAGAATGTCATGGAAACGTGGAAATTTTAAATCTGAAGAAAGAAAAAAAATTCCATCTATTTTAGTGGTAAATTTTTTTTCGAACTTTTTTAAAAATTTTCGATTTTTTACTTCCCTCGCATACCGAAGGGAAGTATTGTATTCGAGAAAAAATCGCCCTCCGAGATTTTTTCGGATTCTGACGTTTCAGAACACGTAGATTCCGAAAATATAGGTTTTTCAATTCCGTCAGTCTGTCTGTCTGTCTGTCTGTCTGTTGGTGCATTTACTAAAAAACTACTTGACGGAGAGTAGTCAAATTTGGTAGGTAGTTAACCCTACTGTCAGCGAAGAACTGGTAGAATTTTCACTGAAAAATATACAGGGTGGACCGTCTAAACGGAATATATAGTGAAAAAAATTTTTTTTGCTCAAATTTAAAATTTCCACGTTTCATGACGCGCTAAACCTATTTCAGAAAAAAAAAATTTTTGAAAATTTTTTGAAAATTTTTTGAAAAAATTTTTACCGCTAAAAAATTTTTTTTTCTTTGCTCAAATTTAAAATTTCCACGTTTCATGGCATTCTAAACGTATTTAAAAGAAAAAAAAAATTTGAAAATTTTTTACCAACATTTTTGAAAAAATTTTACCACCAAAATAGATGAATTTTTTTTTCTCAAAATTTAAAATTTCCACGTTTCATAGCGTTCTAAATCTTATTAAAGAAAAATAAAAATTTTTGAAAAAATTTTACCACAAATAGATGGAATTTTTTTTTCCGATTTAAAATTTCCACGTTTCCATGGCATTCCAAATTTATTAAAACGAATTTAAAAATGTTTTAGAAAAATAAAAAAAATGAAAACATGTTTTAGTAATCTATTTATCACTATTATAGAATAGACGAAATATTTTTTTGCTCAAATTTAAAATTTCCACGTTTCATAACATTCTAAACCTATTTCGGAAAAAAAATTTGCAACATGTTTTCACCAATTTGGAAAAAAATTTAACACTAGAATAGACAGAAAACATTTTTGAAAATTTGTTTTATATTTTAAACACCACTATACTTCCACTCCATTACGTGAATGTGGGATTGAAAATGTGAGAGATGGCAATAATATTTGGCATATCCTATTATATACTTTTATTGAATAATGGCATCCCAAAAAATAATTGAGTCATGGTGGACATTTATAAAGGTATTTGCGCAAGCCTTCCATATTTGGCACCTGTTATTTAGTATATTGCTGTTGGATGAACACTGTATATTTTTTTGACCAAAAGTTATCAGGTTTTCTTTGTAATAATACCAATAATTATATTCCGCTTATTATTCCCAATGTCATTTCGTAATTAATAATTTTTTTGAGTGACTGTCATGCACAAATAAAGAGGGAAGTTCTGTGTAAATAACTTTACCGATTTTTTTTAAATAGATTTAGAGCGCCATGAAACGTGGAAATTTAAAATTTCAAGAAAAAAAATTCCATCTATTTTAGTGGTAAAAATTTTTTCAAAAATGTTGGTAATAAATTTTAAAACATTTTTTTCTTTTAAATAGGTTTAGAATGCCATGAAACGTGGAAATTTTAAATTTGAACAAAGAAAAAAAATTTTTTTAGTGGTAAAAATTTTTTCAAAAATGTTGGTGAAAAAAATTTTTTTTTCAGAAATAGGTTTAGCGAGTCATGAAACGTGTAAATTTTAAATTTGAGCAAAAAAAATTTTTTTTCATCTTGGTAAAAATTTTTTCAAAAATGTTGGTGAAAAAAATTTTCAAATTTTTTTTTCCCGAAATAGGATTAGCGCGTCATGAAACGTGGAAATTCTAAATTTGAGCGAAAAAAAATTTTTTTCATTATTTATTCCGTTTAGACGGTCCACCCTGTATATTTTCCAGTGAAATTTCTACCATTTCTGCGCTGACAGTAGCGTCAACTGCCTACCAAATTTGACTGCTCTCCGTCAAGTAGTTTTTTAGTAAATGCACCAACAGACAGACAGACAGACAGACTGATGGAATTGAAAAACCTATATTTTCGTAATCTCCGTGATCTGAAACGTCAGAATCCGTAAAAATCTCGGAGGGTGATTTTTTCTCGAATACAATACTTCCCTTCGGTATGCGAGGGAAGTAAAAATTGTAACATTTTTTTACCATTTTGGAAAAAAAATTACCACTAGAATAGATGGAAATTTTTTTTTTTGCTCAAATTTGAAATATACACGTTTCATGACATTCTAAACCTATTTCAGAAGAAAAAATTTTGGAAATTTTTTAACCAAGATTTTGGAAAAATTTCAAAAACAAATATTTTTTTTCTTTGTTCAAATTTAAAATTTCAACGTTTCCATAGCATTCTAAACCTATTTAAACAAATTAAAAAAATTGATAAAATCTATTTCACTACTTACTATAGAATAGATGAATTTTTTTTTACCACTTTGGAAAAAAAAATTACCATTAGAATAGACGGAAAAATTTGTTTTTGCTGAAATTTAAAATTTTCACGTTTCATGACATTCTAAACCTATTTCAGAAAAAACAAATTGAAAATTTTTTTCACACATTTTTGAAAAATTTTTAACCACTAAAACAGATGGAATTTTTTTTTCTTTGCTCAAATTTAAAATTTCCATGTTTCATGACATTCTGAACCTATTGCAGAAGAAAAAGGAGTGAACATTTTTAACCAACAGTTTTGAAAAATTAAAAAAAAAAATTAAATTTTTAACCACCACTATACTTCCACTTCACTGCGTGAATGTGGAACTGTCTAATGGCAATACTATTTGACATATGCTATTATACTTTTATTGGAAAATATACAGGGTGTTCATCCCAAGAAATAATTTATGGGAGACCTGTTATTTAGTATTGAACTTTTGCTGTTGGATGAGCTCTATTTTTTTGACCAAAAGTTATCAGGATTTCTTTGTAATAATTACAATAACTATATTTCCATTATTATTCTCAATGTCATTTCGTATTTAACATTTTTTTAGTGATCGCCATGCAGAAATAACGAGGGAAGTTCTGTGTAAATACCTTTACCGATTTTTTCAATCAAAAATATGATGAATATATTGGTGCCTATTCACGACTGTACATGATCTGACTTTCTTGTCGGATACTTCCAAGAGTCAACGAGGTGAACATTGTCGACTTGATGCCGCGAATCTAATGATGGAACTAGCGAGTTTGGACAATACCCGACAGAGCGATGAAAATCGTTCAGATAGATACCAATGACCCGCTAGTTATCTGCCTCTCAAAGAACAACAACGGGCAATACAGGCTAATATCCGAGAGGGCGATCACGTTATTAGAATTTTTCAGTAAAAATATTTTTTTTACTTGCTGTAGAAACATTAATTAAAAACATATCCAATAATAAAAATATCTTATTTCAGGCCAAAAGTGGTGATTCTATTTTTTGCGCGACGATTCGTATTTTTATTTAGAACATTTTATAAATTCTGGGGTGATTTTTGGCCATTAGGGGTGAGTCTATGGGGCGGGGGTGTTAAAACCTATCACAATCTACTCAGCATCCCAAAAAATATAGAGGAGAATATACTGTTCGCCTGTATTAGCAAATGATATTTTGTGGCTAAGAAAAAGTTAACGCGTTGATCTTTGCTACTTTGTGTGACGTTGATCAAGTGTTACGGTGTAAAATATTGCCCAAGTTGTTCTTGTGTGGGCCACCCTACGAGCGACGTGGTTAGGGTCACTGGTTTAACCTGACTAGCACAGTAAAGTTATGAAGAGCAGAAGGGCAGTGAGTTCAAGGCTTGGGCGCCATTATTACTGAGTATAATCAAGGAAAAGTAAAGATAAAGATAAAGATAAGCAAAATACAAATATTATATTACAAAAAAAAGGATGAACTATCACAGCATCAGCAATACTGTATAGCAAAATATCAACCAGAAATATGTACAAAGAAACTATATTACAAGATACACTATATTAGTAGTTGCTCAACAGCAAAATAAATTTGAGGTGTTTACGAGACAAAAGAATATATTAGAAAAGATATGTCTCGTAACGTTACCTCAATACTGAAAATCATATATTACAATATAGGACCTGGGGCTTTACCATTACCTAACTTCAAGATAGACTTGAGAATTTTACGAGAGACAAAATAACCATATTACAAAAAAACGTTCCGTAAAGGTACCTCAATATTTATAAAACATATATTACAACGAAATGCCACATGGCTTTACCATTATCTAACTTCAAGGTAAACTTGAGACTTTTACAAGAGACAAAATAACTATATTACAAAATATGTCTCGTAAAGTAGCTCAATATTCATCAACTCTATATACACTCGTTACAACAAAATGCACCACGACATTACCATACATAACCAAACAAAAGTGCATATACAATACTACGATGAAATATTTACAACAACGAATCAAGATAAAAGGTAACTGTGAATTAATATATTACAACGAATTAAAGAACAAAATCTTACAAAAGACGCTTGAATCTAAAATTTAAAACTTAAGATACTTGACTTTTTTTATTCTAAAAAACAATAATGTATGTATTAGATCACCTAAGATTATAGAGGGCGCCGCAGGACCTATATCTGATGATGAATGTTTTTCATTTTTTTTTTAACGAAATGTTGTGGTACTTCTGACCATAAAATCTGATGAGGGCTTCATTTCCACGTATAAAAGGTACACTTGGTAGAACTTGACAACTTCAACCGTTTTCGAGGAAATTTTCGTTAAACATTTAAATAATTTTTTGAAAGACAAATTCAAATTTAATGAAACAAAGTGTATCTATTGAAAAAAGTACAAGACGTAAGAGAAAACAAAATCGTAATAACAGCGTAAACTCTTTCTCACTTTCTTATGAACCAATGGAGTATTATCATGGTAATGAGATAAATACATAAATCAAAAGATTGTGTAAAATAAGGATCTCATCTTATTAGAAGACCAAAAAATAACACAAAAGTTGACTTAATGACATTAGTATTTATTGTATAAACTTTCCCCCCGTGCAAATATTCCATTGCTGCAACTTAAAGTAAATTTTCGATAATATCCCCACCTACTTCTAGGCCTTTTCTAATTCTTTTCATAAAAGATTTTCTTACATTGAAAAATACATTTTCCTGTCCTCAAATAAAATTGGCTGCGTTATGTATTTTGTCCCACAGTTCTTCTATTGAATTTATAGTATTTGCATAGACTAAGGACTTCATATATCCCCACATATAATAATCCAAAGGATTATAATCAAGACTCCTTGGTGGCCAAGCGAACTCACTTCCTCGGCCTATCCATCTGCGTGGAAAAGTCTCATCAAGATAATTCCTGACTTCAATGGAGAAATGAGGGGGGACTCCATCTTACGTAAACCACATTCTATTCCGTATATCTAACATGAAAACATGTAATATATCATCAAGAGTATTTTGAAGAAAAAACAGATAAGACTGTCCATATAAATATGGAGGAAGGAGAAATAGTCCAAATAACTGATCGCCGACAATACCACACCAAACGTTAATCTTAAATTCGTGCTGAAAATGCCTTTCTTTAACGGCATGAGGATTTTCTACTCCCCAGTAATGGGTATTTTTCCAGTTAAAAACGCCTCGGCGCGTAAAAGTTGCTTCGTCGGAAAATAAAATGTTTTTAACAAAATTTCGATCACTGTTGTGTTTATTTAGAACACATTGACAAAAATGTAGCCTTTGTGGAACATCCCTTCGAAATAAGTTTTGTACAAGAGTGAAGTGATAGAAGCGTTCTTTGCGTAAGACACTCAGAACAGATTGTTTACTCACCCCTGTTACCGCTGATAAACGCCTTGAGCTGACTTGAGGTTCTTCATCCACACGAACTAAAATTTCTAGTTCTTGATCTGGAGTAATTCGTTTCGGTAGTCCTACATCATTTTTATGGCGGAATGAACCCGATTCTCCCAAAGAACGAAACAGATCTTTTAAAATATTATCGTCTGGCTGTATTCTATTTGGATATTGAAATGAGTATCTCCTCACTGCAGCACGTCCGCTAAAGTTTTCTTGTACGTAAACACATCATATCCCTCATTTCCCTATTTGAAAAATTACTATGTCGAGGCATTTTAAATAAAGAAGTTAAAGAAATTAGCTCGAGGAACACAAGAATAAAATAAAATGATTAGATGACGTACATGACAGAACTAAAACGTAACCAAATCACATTTCTATAAATACACTTTGTTTCATTAAATTTGAATTTGTCTTTCAAAAAATTATTCAAATGTTTAACGGCAATTTCCTCGAAAACGGTTGGAGTTATCAAGTTCTACCAAGTGTACCTTTTATACGTGGAAATGACGCCCTTATCATATTTTCTGGTCAGAAGTACCATAGCGTTTCGTCCAAAAAAATATGAAAAATTCATCATCAGATACAGGTCCTGCGACGCCCTCTATGAACCAACGTGATGTAATACATAAATTATTGTTTCTTAGAATAAGAAAATTGCCTCTAGCAAATTTGGTGAAGTTGAGTTATTGCATGAAAACGAAAAAATAAATTGAATTTTGACACCCTGTATCTTTTTCCACAGCAACATTTTACCAAAGCATATTTGATTATATCCTCATATTTTGGCCCAAAGAATCCACCACTGCACTATGGCCTATTATTAATGGTCCACCCTGTATAATGTGCCATCCTGCCAAGTTTCTACTTGAAATTCGCTTTTTTCTTTTTTTCCAAATATGCCTTTTTTCTCAAATTTTTTAATATGCTGGGAAATTTATTTGCAAAAGGCGACTTGTCTGAAAATGGGTTTCCCGTGACTTTGGGGTCTTACAGATGTTGTGGAATCTTTTTCAGACATGATTAAAAATGCTTTTGAATTAATTAAAATTTTTAAATCTTAGGCGCTCCAGCGCCTCCTAGCGAAGCACTACAGCATTACTTCAGAGAACAAACTTGTAGAGGGGGACCTAAACTTCATGAAAAAAAAACCATCATACATTGCTAAGGCCTATAAACCACTAACGCGACACGTCACGCGCGACATGCCGCGTGAAGTCGTGCACGGCAAAAATTTATTTGTAGTTAAATGGCACACAACCCACTAACGCGGCACTGGAGCGTGGTCGCGTGCGGCTAAATTATTAGGAGCGACAACACGCGGCTCTCGTATCGCGTGCAATTTTACTATGTATTCATATGGAGCATAGCCCACTGAAACCACCAATCGCGCGCGAGATGCAGAGTAGATTACACGTTCTGTTTAAAATTTTGAATATGGCTTCGAAAGACATAATTTGTATTTTGTCCTTCTATTTGCTGTCGAATAAGCGTAAAGAGTTCGTGAAATGTTTTTCACTCATTCTGCAATAATTAAAAAACGTTTCTTCGTGCTTACGTAAATCACTATAAAACACACTAAATGTGCCTTTCTTAGAACGCTCTAAAAATATAGGATGAATCCAGTGTCTACGGTTCACTTTTTTGCGACGACGAATGTGATAAAATAACAGAGCTGCTATCTCTTCAACCTCCATTTTTAACTAAATAACGTCTGGTGCTTGCCGCCTATTAAAAAGTCGCGCTTTAAAAAACGCTCGCGACATGTCGCTCGCGACGTGTGGCGTTAGTGGGTTATCGGCATATAAAGCTGCAGCCGTTATGATCGCCGTCTCTCTAACTAATAGCACCACACTGTGAAACGCATTGCCCGATTTGCTTATTTTTGTTTTGGAACGTAATACTCGATGAGCTCTATTTGACAATTTTCATGGTTTCATGGCCTACTAAGGTTCCCTAAATTGGTCAAAATTTCGAGATGGGCTGTTAGGTATTTCTTTATCGGAATAGTGGATTGTGTAATCAATTCGCAATTATCTCTAATAGCCTTATGCAAATTCTTAGGGTATTTGTTACTCAATCGCCAAATTTCAAAATTTTTCACTTTTCGACTAGACCTGTATAAAAGTCTATTATGAACTAATGAAACAAAAGTTGAAGAAGTAGTGTTTCTAATAACATGAACAACATCAAATAATTACAACAGTGAATACTACTTTAAAAATGAATAAATAACATAAACAAACGATCGGAAGTCGATTAACAAACGGATGGAATAAATAAAAATCTAAGAATGTATTTCAAATTTATGTGTTCTCAATACAACCCCCACACCTTGTGCATTTTTCATAACGCCGCCGCCGCCGCCGCCGCTTCAAATATTGAAGAGTACTCACTAATTGTTGTGGTGTTACTTTCCTTCAGTTTCGTTAATTCCATTCGTCAACATTTTTTGCGATAAACTTTTTCTCTGAAACGTCCCCGTAAAAAAATCTAAAGGTGTTAGATCTGGTGCATATAGCGGCCTATGAAGAGGAGGATTATTCTGACCAATCTACCTCTTTGGAAACTATCCATTAAGCCATCTAAGTACAACAACCGAATAATATATAGATGCACCATCTAGTTGAAAAATAACTTGTCTGTTGTCTTTCTCATTTAGTACTTCCACAAAATCCCAAAGATCTATAATCAGGAAATTACGAGACCTTTCACCATTTAAAATTTGTTCGGAAAACGCTGGACCCGCTACACGATTATTCAAGATCCCAATCCACACAGATTATTGCTTGTTTTAATTTATCACACAGTGTGGGTTCTCTGTTGCTCAATACCTAGAGTTCTGAGTAGAAATCACATCATTAGTAGTAAATGTCGCCTCATATATGAAGAGAATAAATGTTTCTTTAAAAAATGTTGTCATTTAAAAATTCTTATTTGCAGAATTAACAGAATTCCATACTCTGTTCATCATCACCACGTTCCAGCGTGTATATATTTTTTGTTTAAAAGGAAGTACTTTATTTTTCTTCAAACATGTGCATATTTTTAATATACTTTACATGTAAATTTCATGCAGCCTGCCTTAAGCTAGTTGTTGGATTTTCTTGGAAATGTAGAAATTCTCTATCGGTCTCTATGTTTATCTGCCGTGATTCTTTTTTTAAACAAACTTTCCCCTGTTCCATCGAATATGGCGTTTATCCGGAAGACCGTCGTATGAAGGATCGGTTCACGATTTAGATTTCTTCTAATGAATTCCCGGACAGCTTCGCCTACTGATCTAGCATTATCATCAACTAAACAAATAATCTGTATTCTCTCAGCTAAGTTCAATTTGTCAATTTGAAAATATTTAAAAACCGTTAATTCTTTACTTTTTTATTAAATACCTGTTCTAGAGAGTTTGCTTAATAAGCGATATCTGTCAACAATCTGGCCTTGACAATACATCAAAAAGGAAAACAAAATAGGATCTTCAAAGCCTACTATGCAGAAAATTCACATTTTGGATAACGGATATCGAGACACTGAATTTTGTATGTGAAACAGGCTAACCATTATACTCTTCGGCTGGCTTACTGCACTTTTAATATAATTGTTGCACATTATATAGGATACTCTTTGCAGTTTCTTTTGTAAATATTATTAGTTTTAGACATTTTTAGTTTCATTACAAGACAAAAAAAACTTTCATTTAAAAAATTAGTAACTATTTTGATAGATTTTGTCCAATTTGCAATACAATCGGACTCTTCGTTCTTTAGTTGTCGTGCTTACAAGAAACGTTACGGTCGGACGGACGGACGGACGGACGGACGGGCGGACGGAAAGACAGGCGAACAGACGGAGGGACGGACATTTTAAAAGGTGTTCAGAATTCGATCACCAATACAGTGTTAAGAAATTTTTTTCTCTACATGCAATATTACCGGTTTTAGAAATATGCCGATCGAATGCAATATACTCTTCGTTTTGTATTTGCAAAGAGTATAGTTGTAAATCTGGTTGGACAATAATGAAAATTTTTGAACAATTTGTACGAGAAACCCTCAGATCGTGAACGATTCGATGAACTTGAGAATAAATTGAGAATGATTTCCAATCATTATAGATTCAGGATAATATTTAAAACCGTTCTTTCCCGACTCTTGAGGTCTAGTTATTGAGAATATCGGTAGGGTAGCGGTTGGATAAAATAAAAATGAATATGATTCATCAAACGTTTCGGTACAGGGCCCTGTACCTTCTTCAGTAATTATTTTTTATTTACAAGTAAATCACAAATTAAAATAAGGTAAAATTCCAAAAAAAAAAAACGAAATTTTAGTTTTAAATTTTGGAGTTATGTAGAGAAATTTTGTAATTTTTAATTAATACCTGGATACCTAATGTGCCTTTAAGTCTAAGTGGAATGAGTACTTTACCATTTTGGTAACCGTAACAAACTTTTACACAGATTCATTCGAGAAATGAAAGATTTTAAAATTTGGCTATTGAGTAACAAACACCCTATATGAGGTATCGATTATGTAATCCCCTTTCCGACAAGAAAGTGCCTAACGGTGGATTTCGAAATTTGGCCCATCTAAGGGGCCTTGGTAGGCCATGAAAATACGAAAATTAAAATAAATTGAATATGATCAAATAGAACTCATCGAATACTGTCTCAAAGAAAAAAATTAAATCTAGCATCGTTATTAAATAGCATACACTGTATATTATGAATTATAACCGTGATCATAATTTTCTTTTTCCTTCTTCAATTCTTTGGGACTTCCTGCCACATGTATGTTTTCTTTTTAAGCGGTGCTAGGGGAATCTACAAAATATATCACAATTAACCAGTATGATACTGGTAAATAACCTCTACGCCTGTGACGTTTACGTCAAAGGATCAGTTAGAGGCTGTTTTTTTTTTAATAAACAACACAAATAAGTATAAAAACTTGAAAACAAATATTTCGCCGACGTTTCGGAAATCTAATCTGTTTCCTTTTTCAAGGCTTTTTTTGAAAAATCTTTATTTGCTGTTAAAATTTTTGCCGAGTCCCAGTTTATTCTATGTCCGTTCTCCCACGCGTGTTCGCAGATCTTGGACCTTTGAAATTCATTTTTTCTGATATAATTTTGATGTTCGTCCAATCTTACACTAATAGGTCTGGATGACTCACCCACGTAATTTTAACAAAAGAGGCAGATAGCAAAAAAAGAAAAATTAAAGAATCCGCGATAATATTATTGAATAAGGATAGTTGCGTATCGAATTGTTCCGTAGATGTCTGTACAACTTGGCTGCCAATGTTAAAAGAAGAACTTCACAAACTTAACATTGTATAAAAACTGAAAAACTGTTAACTATATCAACAGTTCTATGTAAATAGTAAGTATCTATGGATATTGAATATAACAAATATTCTTAGAGCTATGTATTTGTCATACACAGCAAAGAAAGATTTTTCAAAAAAAGCCTGGAAAAAGGAAACAGATTAGATTTCCGAAACGTCGGCGAAATATTCAATTTCAAGTTTTTATACTTATTTGTGTTGTTTATTTAACAAAAAAACAGCCTCTAACTGATCCTTTGACGTAAACGTCACAGGCGTAGAGGTTATTTACCAGTATCATACTGGTTAATTGTAATATATTTTGTAGATTCCACTAGCACCGCTTAAAAAGAAAACATACGTGTGGCAGGAAGTCCCAAAGAATTGAAGAAGGAAAAAGAAAATTAAGATAATGGCACAAATAACATTTAGACAATATCGTGATCATAATATAAAACAAATTTTAGCACACTACAAAGAATCTGTTTTAACAGCTAATGTTATTTTACGATACTATGGATAACGTGAAGGTACGAGTATGCTGATGATGGCTATACTATAGAAAAAGAGAGAGGTACTTTCGATTTTTGCAATAATCAGTTATAAGCCAGTAGGCTTAAAATCCAATTCGGAAATAATTGCTACAATAGGTTTTATTGTTTTCATGGGTTCATTTGTTGCCTAATACGACTATCCTAGGTCCCCCCGGCGGAGTTGTGTTTAAGTGGTGGAGGGGGGGGGGGATAAAAATGTACCCCCAAAAGGGGTACGGTTTTACGGTTATATCTCGTAAAGTACTCACAATATCGAAAACATTGTCCTATTAAAAGTTGTAGGCCATTAAATTCTGCATTGAATGAGGTCAGACGCATATTTTTAGGACCACCCGTTCCCATATTAGTGCTCATCAAAGTTGGACAAATTTTACATATATATGAAAAATTTGTTATTTACACTGTATTAAGCACAGTACTATAGCACTCCATTGTACTAGTTTTGTACTTAGTAAATACATAAAATATTAAAATTTTAGAATATATGAGAATATAAATTAAAAAATGGTTTCATGTAGAATATAATGAGATCCATTCAACTGATAAAGATGGAGGCAGAAGCGGTTGGGGGGGGGGGGGAACCCTACTGCAAAACGTGCGTTCGACCTTGCACCGCGCTTCATTCAATATCTCCACGCCATCAATTTTTTATGGAAAATCCGTGGCATTGGTTGAAATTTTTGTAGATATATTATTAATGTGAAAATGTATGCTTTTTCTAAAAATATTATTTATTTTGTCGTACCTCGACGCATTTTCGAAATTTTGGGAAGACACCGGAGAAACAAAGTTTTTTATATATTTTTTTAATGTTCCCGGTTTGGAAATCACGCAAATTTTACGTGATCTTATTGCTTACTATCTAAAGAACTCGAGGTAAATATCTTTAATGATTGGGCTAAATATTGAGGTCCACGGTTCGATCCCTGATCGTTACCAATTTTTTTTTACTTAACAACAGCAAACTTAAAATCTGTAACGAAATTTCTTTCGGTACTACAATATGACGTTGAAGCCTTTGATAGGTAGGCACTTAAAAATTAAAAAAATTTCGGGCTAGATGCACATATGAAAGCCCTGACGAGAGTACGATAGTCTAGAGAACACTAGGTGGTACTGATGTTCAATTCGGAGATTTCATAGAAGTCAGGTTATACTGTGCGAGAATAGGGCGCGTGCAAAATCTGACAGCTAACGAGAGTGGAGGGCATATAACCTCAATGTTCCAAGTTAATTATCATGAAATTCGCTGTTTTCGTTTGCTTTTTAAACTTTTTTGTGCTATCAGCTATTGAAATAAACATTTTTAAGTTTAGTTTTCACTATACATAGACAATTACGTGTTTTGTACAATAATATTTCCTTTGATTTGACGAGATGTGCATTGTTTACCTATGTGTTTTTAGTTATTTTCTTCGTATTTAAACAACGTATGGGATTGATATTATTGTTATATATAGAGCATATTTAGATTATTTAAAATTTAAATGCTGTTAATTATCCTGTTACCAGTTTACCACAAAAAGCCATCATATTGTATGGAATCTGGTTTTCAAAGACTCACCGAATGCCAATTTAAGCTTTAAAAGGTATATGATTATTACTTAACATTGGAATTTAATACTTATTATATAACATATTTAATAAATACATAGTAGTATACTTACCGCATGCACGAAAATGAAGTTATAGTTATTTCAGATTGCCATCGATTTACACCAAAGAAGATAAGTTTGTGGTCAATTAAGAGTTCAAAGAGAAAAGTGGTTAAGTGCTTTAAGGCTGCATAACCCAGACATTTATTTGTTAGTCAATCTAGATGAGCTACCTTACCTAGTTCAGCAGGTTTTCCTAAAAATTATAGAGTATAAAATTTAAATGAAATTATTATCCATAAAGATTATCCGCTAAGATAATGTCTGGAACTATGACCATATTTCATCGTTGACTCAGTAAGATTGGATCTCTCTAAGGCTCTTTTCGCTTTGCCCTTTTGATTGAGCACAAATTTTACTTCTTTTGGTGTAAATGGGTGGCATTCTGAAATAATTTATAAGTTTATTTTCGTGCATGCAGAAGGTATTTACTACTATGTATTTATTAAATATGTTATATAATATACACTAAATTCTAATGTTAAGTAATAATTACATACCTTTAAAAGCTTAAATTGGCATTCGGTGAGACTTCGACAACCAAACACCATAGAATATGATGGCTTTTTGTCGCAAACTGATAACAAAATAATTAACAGCATTTAAATATTAAATAATCTAAATATGCTCCATATATGATTACAAGACCAATCCCATGCATTGTTTAAATATGAAGAAAATAACTAGTAACACAGGTAAACAATGCACATCTCGCCAAATTAAAGGAAATATTATTGTACAAAACACGTAATTTTCTATATGTAATGAAAACTAAACTTTAAAATGTTTATTTCAATAACTGATAGGACAAGAAAGTTAAAAAACAAACGAAAACAGCGAATTTCACGATAATCAATTTGGAACATTGAGGTTATATACCCTCCGCTCTCCTTAGCTGTCAGATTTTGCACGCGCCCTATTAGGCAATCCAATGACCTGTCGAACGTAATATAGCCGACGTGGGCCACAATGTTGATGTTACCGCTGTAACGCTGATTTGTGATACTTATTTGGGTTATTAACAAACATAAAGCATAAGCTTTGTAAACAAACGACAAGAAGCTAATTTCAAGGTATACCTTTCACCAATCTCAAAATAGTAATTAAATTTGTAAAACACCAGAAAATCACTGCATACCGTGATGATATCCACAACACAAATCCACCTATCCCATCCTGACTAAGATCTGTTAAGAATGAGCTGGCGCATCCCCTTCTCTCGAGGGAAACGTGACAGTTGGCAAAGTTAAATGTTCGAATTGATATAAACGAATGAGCTGCTTAACCACACTTTTTGAATTTGCCTACAGCGACCATCTTAGGATGAATAGCAGTAGCACCATATGACTAACATAACCTCAAATTATATATTTTCGTAAATTTATACTAATTTTTAATGTTTTTATTCGCATTTCTAGATTGCAACCAGTGTAACATATGACAATATTTATTATCTTCTCATATAGAATACATATGGTTTTCTAATGTTGCTGAATATTAAAATCAGACCGCTAATTATAGGTTGTATTTCCAACCTGCAAATATCGGTACATTTTTTTAAATCAACAATATTAAAATATTATATGCATCCTCATAAGAAGGTTTATTAGTTGCGCTGGTTCCAATCTAGAAACATGAATAAGAACATTCAAAATTACAATAACCTTACAAAAGGTAGAATTAAAGGTTATGTTAGTCATATAGTACATAGAAGTGAGGTTATGCTGCGCGATAGTTAAAGAAGCCACAGAGCGAACAGAAATCCTTCATATGGGCCCCAGATATGAGAGTGACAAGTTCTACGGAGGCCCCAAGGGGGGGGGCGAAATGGGGCCCCCAAAAGCCCTATGGCGGCCATGGCAAAATCCTATGGGGACCACGGTGTAGACATACGGGGTCCCATTATGGTTGCGAAATGGGGCCCGGCGAAGTTCCATGAGGGCCACGGTGGAGCCCTACGGGAGCGTGCCATTCTGGAGGACGAAGGCCGGTCCAAAGTGCAGCATTACCTACGGGGCATCTTTTAGATCGAATCATCGCGAGGCACTACCGTGTCTCTTGATTGTGCCGTTAGATGGTGTATGAATAGAATCAAAATAAAACAAAATAGAGTACCGCTTGGATTTATTTAGTGTGCCTAACATAATTATTATCCTCTTCACAAATACAAAATGAAAAAATTTCATATCAATGTGTTGGTGACGGAATTCTGCACTACTTTCAAAATGTCGGTCTGCCTGTTCGTTTGTCTATCCGTCTGTCCGCCTGTCCGACTGTCCGTCTGTCTCTCCATATGTCTGTCTGTCCATTCGTCCGTCACGTTTTTTTTTGTAAACACGATAACTTAAGAAAGAAAACTCCAATTGGATTGAATTGGAAAGTGAATTAGTGTCGGCTAATGGTAGAACCCTATTGATTTTGAAGGAGATCTATCAGTAAATAAAAACGTAATAATTATTAAAATTTAGTAAAAATCGTATGTTTTGTAGTTAAAGAAAAAAATGTCTAAAACGAAAACAATCCCGCCTCTCTAGGGTTGTTGAAAAATTTGGAAAATAGAGAACAAAAAAATTATTAAGGAACATTTTAAAGTTTAGATATGAATATAATAGAGAGTTGTTGAGCATTCAAAATAACGTAACGTTATAAAGATACGATAACTTTATTTCAATACATATTTGCAAATAACTTGTTTTCAACAAGAGAGTTATTGAACAGTATTTACTTAATCAGCAATCGTTAATCGTTATCGTTGACAGCCTAACCTAACCCTACTTTTGTATTTTCATTGCATATTTGCATATAGTGAATATTACACCTATATATTATTACATAATACAATATGGATAATGCTATTCAGATTATTGTCAATCATCGGGATCGATAACAGAACGATGTACACGCACACACATTATAACGATAACGCTAAGGTACCATACTACGTTTACTTTATCCCTCCGCAATTAACGGAGACCTTTAACGTTATTAAAGTTACCGTATTTCCTAATTGAAACTGCGCATGCGTAGATGTCAAAATAACGTTACGGGATTTCGCAATTGGCTGCTGAACAACTCTCTATTACGTTGCAAAATTGACTACGCGTAAATTCCAATATGAACTATTGGAATGTTTATAAACTTGAAAGTGGACTTGTCACAAATACAATAAGATTATAGACGGCTTAATTCATCTCGCAATAGACAAAGCCAAGGTTACCTACTAACGTAAACCAATATTATTTATTTAAGATAAAACTGCGAAAAGTATCTTATAGGATGTGCAACAATTATATAAAATGTGCAATAGAAAATTGAAAAGTAAAAAGTGTAATGGTTAGCTTGTTAGGATATAGATTTGCTAATGTTAATTTACTAAATAAGTTTCTAATTATGCAAAATTAACAATTATTTTCATTTTAAGGTAAATACATGTCCTGTTGTTTATTATACCGTGGTGACGTTGGACCAACTGATGTAAACAATGCCATTATGAACATTAAAAGCAAACGTTCCATTGGATTCGTTGACTGGTGTCCAACAGGATTCAAGGTAGGAATTAATTATCAGCCTCCAACCGCCGTCCCAGGCGGGGATTTAGCATTAGTTACAAGAGCTGTAACAATGCTTTCCAACACCACAGCTATCAAAGAACCATGGGAACGTTTGTTAAGAAAATTTAATATGATGTTCCAGAAAAGGGCATTTGTACATCATTATGTAGGGGAAGGGATGGAGGAGGGAGAATTTCAAGACGCTAAAGAAGACATAAGCGCATTAATTCTTGATTACAAAGAGGTAGAATGTTAGTAGGTTTTAAAACAATAAATATGCCTTTGTACTTTTGAAATGTAAAATGAGTTTTCGTGTAATGGAAATTTACTTCTTATTAAAAATAAAGAAAATTAAATATATCAATAAACAAACGTTTTAAAAATTCTAATTGAAAATGTTTATTTAAATAAGGAATCACTGCTTCCACATCCAGATTGCTCATCCAAGTTCTTGAACGAAAACATCTTGATACTATATTTCCACACACACTGGTGTGGAAATAATTACTCAAAATTTTAATAATATAATATTTGAAAAAGTCTGTCCTAAAATGGTAATAGGGACATTTTTTGAGAACTCCTCGCACACACAGTAAATCATACGTTTATTTTATTAACTCCTGCAATATTGGAGTGGGGGTGGTGATGGACGTGGCAGATGTCATAAAAAAATTGAGACCTTGGATCCTAGTATATATACTAAGTGCGAAGTTTCTGGATTCTTACTAGTGTGTTTATTTATTTGCCCTTACACACCCCGATTACCCTTCAGTCTTTCAACAGAATAGGCTCAAAATACAATCTAATCCCAGATCTCGTTAAAATACATACGTGTACTAAATTTCAAGTCAATATTTTAATTTCATTTTGTTAACCCTTTTAATGATGGAGTGGGGGGTGATAGGGGGGAGGCAGATGTCATAAAAAAATTGAGACCTATATTTCCAGTATACAGGGTGGACCATTAATAATAGGTCTCAGTGCAAGAGTAGATCCTTTGGACCAAAATATGATACAATGTGTCAAATTTCAAATTATTTTTTCGTTTTTTTTGCATTAACTCAACAGCCTCGTGACTGATCTTCGCCAAATTTCCTAGAGGAACTTTTTTTATTCTAATAAGCAATAATTTATGTATTGCATCACATTAGATCATAGAGGGCACCGCAGGACCTGTCTCTGATGATGATTTTTTTTCATATTTTTTTGACGAAACGTTGTGGTACTTCTGACCAAAGAATCTCATGAGGGCGTCATTTGCACGTATGAAAGGTAGAGTTGTATTATTATGAGAAGATGCTCGGGGCGGAGCTAACGTGCGCGAAAATTTTTACCAGTGACAACATCATCTGGGGTAGAAGGATATATAGTAAATATAATCAAATTTTCGAGGTCGGGGAGCTATGTAATGTAGAATATTAAAACTCGTTACACTCTAGTGTTTTCGATGAAGACATTCTTCACTGAAAGTAAGGTTATATCACTTAATTCAATCAAAAACGGCGAACACAACAAGTATACTGCAGAACTGATCCTGTGACTGCAGATTGACGGTGCCACTGGCTTCGACGTTAAATATGACGCAATTCGTTCTCATTGGCCTAAAACAATGGAGGAACACAAACTCGTTTCTGCGCATTATTTTTTGCAAGCATCTTCTTATAATAATACTACTCTACACTTGGTAGAACTTAATAACTCCAATCGTTTTCGAGGAAATTGCCGTTAAACATTTGAATAATTTTTTGAGACAAATTCAAATTTAATGGAACGAAGTATTGAAAAGTGTATTTATCGAAAAATGTGATTTTGTTATATATGTGTTTACGTACAAAAAAATTTTAGCGGACGTGCTGCAGCGAGGAGATACTCATTTCAATATCCAAATAGAATACAGCCAGACCATAAAATTTTCAAAGACCTGTTTGGGAGAAACGGGCTCATTTCGCCATTGAGATGATTTAGGATGACCGAAACGAATTACTCCAGATCAAGAACTGGAAATTTTAGTTCGTGTGGATGAAGATCCTCAAGTCAGCTCAAATCGTTTATCAGCGGCAACAGCGGTGACTAAACAATCTGTTCTAAGAGTCTTACGTAAAGAAGGCTTCTACCCATATCACTTCACTCTTGTACAAAACATGCTTGGAAGGGATCTTCGACAAAGGCCACAATTTTGTCAGTTTGTTCTAAATAAACACAACAGGGATTGAAATATTGTTAAGAACTTTTTATTTACCAACGACGCAACTTCTAGTCGTCGAGGCGTTTTTAAATGGAGAAATTCCCATATACTGGGAAGTAGAAAATCCACACGCTGTTATAGAAAGGCATTTTCAGCAAAAATTTAGGATTGACGTTTGGTGTGGTATTATCGGCGATCAGTTAATAGGACCATTTGCCCTTCCTCCAAATTTAAATGGACAGTCTTGTCTGTTTTTTCTTCAAAATACTCTTGCTGATATATTACATGCTTTCATGCTAGACATACGGAACACAATGTGGTTTATGCAAGATTGAGCTCCCCTTATTTCTCCAATGAAATCAGGAATTATCTTGATCAGACTTTCCCACGCAGATGGGCCGGTCGAGGAAGTGAGTTTGCTTGGCCACCAGTGAGTCCTGATTATAATCCTTTGGATTATTATGAAGTCCTTAGTCTATGCAAATACTATCAATTCAAGGGAAAAACTGTGGGACAAAATACAAAATGCAGCCAGTTTTATTAGAGGACAGGAAAATGTATTTTTCAATGTAAGAAAATCTTTTATGAAAAGAATTAGAAAATGCATAGAAGTAGGTGGAGACCATATCGAAAATTTACTCTAAGTTGCAGCAGTGGGGTTTTTGCATGGGGAGGAAGTTTACACAATAAATGTCATTAAGTCAACTTTTATGTATTTTTTTTGTCTTCTAATAAGACTAGATCTTTATTTTACAAAATCTTTTGATTTATGTATTTATCTCAATGCCATGAAAGTACTCCATTAGTTCATAAGAAAGTGAGAAAGAGTTTACGCTGTTATTACGATTTTGTTTTCCCTGACGTTTTGTAATTTTTTCAATGAATACACTTTGTTTCATTATTGGTCAAGAAATTATTCAAATGTTTAACTGCAATTTCCTCGAAAACAGTTGGAGTTATCAAATTCTACCAAGTGTACCTTTTATACGTGGAAAGGACTCCCTCATCAGATTTCCTGGTCAGAAGTATCACAACGTTTCGTCCAAAGAAATATGAAAACAATTAATCATCAGGTACAGGTCCTGCGGCGCCCTCTATGATCTAATGTGATGTAATACATAAATTATTGTTTCTTAGAATAAAAAAGTTCCTCTAGCAAATTTGGCGACAATCAGTCAAGGGGCTATTGAATTATTGAAAAAAAATGAAAAAATAATTTGAATTTTGACTCCCTGTATCTTTTTCCACAGCAGTATTTTACTAAAGCGTATTTGATTATATCCTCATATTTTGATCCAAAGAATCTACTCCTGCACTATGGCCTATTATTAATGGTCCACCTTGTATATACTAAGTGTGAAGTTTCTAGACTCTTACTAGCTCGTTTTAGTTATCCAACTGAATAGGCTAATAATATAATCTAGTTTCAGATCTCGCATAATACATACGTTTATTTTAGTTCATAAAAATTGGGTACAATGTATTGTTAACGGATCATATTTAAATCTAACTGTGGCTATATGAAAAACAATACAATATTGATCAAAGTTTCAGTCCCACAGAAAACTGTTTTGACTCGTAATGGTAATCGTAAAAAGAAACATATAGAGTAGACGCAAAAGTTCTTCGATCATAGGATCTACCAGGCGAATTTACAACTTCCAACGAATGGTATATTATAAATGCATATATGCATGCGTAACTAGTAATCGACTAGCTGCAAGCTCACATCACATCAAACTCGTACTCAAGCTAGTACTATTTGGGAACTGAAAGAGTGACCTTGTCGTTAAATTAATTCTTAAAAATGTTTGAGACGGCCGAAAAAGTTCAGATTGTTAAGTACCACTTAACTTGAGTCAAGGCGTCAAATTAAAAACGCAGTTAATGGTGCATTTCCCGGCCGACCTTCACCTGCATTATCCACAATTCACATTATTATTCACAGTTTTGAAATACATTGTCGTGTTGATTATAAATAACATGAAAAATCGATTCTTCCCAATGAAGCCCGAGATGAGAGATATTATGATTTGTGCACTGGCAACCAACAACCCGGTATTTACTACTTCCCAAATTGCTGCTGAAGTAGGTTCTACACCATCAACGGTTAGATCGGTTTAAAAAAAATGGGTACAAATTATACGAGGTTCGGAAAACTCATGAAATTTTTGAGACGGACAATATCAGAAGAATGGAATTTTGTGAGCAATTAATGGAAAAGGCGAATGCGGATGAACATTTTCTTAGAAACATTGTTTTTACCGATGAATCAACTTTTCCATTAATTGGTAAACATAATTCTACTCGGATACGATATTGGTCGCGAACTTCGCACTCAGTATCCTCAAAAACTAAATGTTTGGGTCGGTATACTGGGTGAACGTATTATTGGACCACTTTATATCGATGGCATCTTAAATAGCCAAAAATATCTGGATTTCCTTCAATAGCAAATTGTCCCTAGGATTTAGGAACTAGTAGGTGCTAGGTTTAATGAAATTTGGTTCCAACAAGATGGTTGCCCTCCCTATAATAGAGTTATCGTTCGGCAGTATTTGGAGGAAACATTTCCGAATAGACTTATTTCTGGGCATGGTAATATCTTATGGCCAGCTAGGTCACCAGATCTTTCGCCTTGTGACTTTTTCTTGTGGAGTTACTTAAAATAAAAAATGTATGGTTTTTAGGAAAATAGGCCCAACAATTTACAGGAACTTCAATTAAATATTGAAAACGCCTGCTTAACTGTTACCCCTGTTATGTTGGGTAATGTTCGCCAAGGATTTTATAATCGTTTGGGATATTGCTCAGCTCGACAGAGAAGTCTATTTGAGCATTTATTACATTAAACTTGTTAGGTGTAAGTAATAAATGTTTTCCTTAACTCCATACATTTTTAAAAACTTTTAGAATATTGTTATTTTGTTTTACCCATGTTTAAGACTTATTTTTGTGTTGAGAATTACTTTTTTAGTTTCCAAATTATAACATTTTTCCATAATAGTACCAATATTTATAATGTTTTTAAAACCAATTGTTTTCGCAATTTTTTAGATTTCGCGAAGGGACGTGCATCCCACTAACTTTCATGCATTACTAAACTCCTACGCTGCCTGTCTCCTAGACGGGCAGCGGCAGTGACAACCCTATCGGTCGATGTTTCGATGTCCTTGTCGTGCTCAATAGAGAACAAGCCTTCAAGGTATTACTGCATCAGTGTTGCCAGATTATTTCATTTATCATGCAAAAAATTTATATTTTTTAAAACCCAACTCTTAGTTACGTTTTGGTAAGATAAAAAACAAATGAGCTAAACATAGTGATTTCATTGTTTAATATAAATTATAAAAATATGAATTTTATTTTTATTTTAATAGATTCTATCATTCTAGAAAACTTAGCATCATTATGTATGAATAAAGTAGATCTGCCAACACTGGATACCTCATTAGATATTTACGATAGTGAGATTAGGTAAGTGTAAATTGCGCTCAACTTTCCTATGATCGAAGAACTTCTGCGTCTACTGTAGATATAATAAACAGTAATTAATTAAGTAAATAAGAAGAGAGACTTGCAAAATTAAATTAAACTAAATTAAGATATGCAAATTTAACTAAAATAACTAGATGTAGAAGGTACGTGGGGTATTATTATTTCATTTATTATATTCACAAAGATAAAAGAAATTGTTTATACAGGGTGTTGCGTAATAACTTCATATCGAAAATGAAGATGGGTATTTCATATAAAATTTTTGAAAATAAGTATTTCCTGTCCAGCTACACCCTCTGAAGAAGGCGTGCAAAAAAGTTTTTTAATTTTTATCTGACAATGACGCAATCTGACGTAATTTGGTACGTCTCGGTTACTAATGAAAAGGCCTCTAACGAAATTATTTCATCCATTTAGCGTGTATGCAAAGGGGTGTTATTAATTACCCTTCTTATAATTTCGCAAATATCTTTCTGTCTGCTATTTTTTTCTTGTAATTAAAAAAAGAACTAAACATTATGATTCATTTAGAAACTTTTTACCCCTTGAAGAAATTTCCTAAAGTTGACTGACCGTCTTTGAGAAAAAGAACTAATATTTATCTGCCTAAGTGATCAATCAAAAACGAGGAGCACTATTATATTAGTCAAACACAATGTAGGCTGGTGTCAAATCATAATTAGAGAGTGCTGTGTACCTATATGATCGTTTGGTACCTATAAATTATTTTCAGATAAAAACTAAAATCCGTTTTTTGCACACCCCTTTAAGGGTGTACAGCTGAACAGGAAAGGCTTATCTTGAAAAATTTTATATTAATAACCCACCTTCATATTTGATAAGGAATTAATAGTAAAAATGTTTGCATGCTATTGCGGGACATGCTGTATAGTATCTTGAATTTAAGTGGCCCAGAATGTTTATGGGCAAGAGGTACAATATTATATAACTGAAATATGTTATATGAGAAACTTCTACGAGATGGATATCATTCCTCTGAAGCTCAAGTTCAAGGTATGAACATCACTACGGTATTTAATTTTGTCTTTTAAGTATGGGGGATATTATTTAGGACTATATTATGGTATAATGTTGCACAATGAAATTTTCTTCTAGATTCCATGTTTAACCATTTTGCATCTTTCAATTTATGCGAGACGTACTTATATGTTTCTTAAACCGCAAGTATATATCCATCTCGACTCGAAGATTTTTTGCCAGTTTAGTACATACTAAATCAGTACCGCCTACTGTAATTTTTACATTTCCTTTCAAGGGAGCTCTACATTTGCCAAATAAAAGAACAGAAAACGTTACTAGATTTATAGATAATTGGCAAATCATTATTATACTCCTCGCAAATACAAAACGAAGAGTATATTGCATTCGATCAGCACATTTCTAAAACCGGTAATATTGCTCGCATATCACTGTGTAGGTGATCGAATTCTGAACAACTTTCAAAATGCCCGTCCGTCACGTTTCTTGTAAGCGCGATAACTTAAGAACGAAAAGACTGATTGTATTGAAATTTAGATAATAAGTTAGTGTTAGTTAGAGGAAGAACCCTATTCTTTTTGAGCAAAATCGATCAATAGATAAAAAAGCTATACATTTTTTTAAATTAAAAAAAAATGTTTACATATTTTTTTTTGTTTTGTAAATAAACTAAAAATGTCTAAAACTAATATTATTTACAAAAAACTGCGAAGAGTATTCTATAGAATGTGCAACAATTATATAAAACGTGCAGTAAATCGGCGAAGAGTATAACAGTTAGCTTATTAATAATATCATTTACCCGATTCAGATCGTTATGTGAAAATGAAAAATATATTTAAGTGTCGTCCGGGTATAAATGTACTTTATAATGGTTTAAACAGCTTATTATATTACACGCGTGTATGCAAAACAACATCGGACCAAGGATTGATCCTTGTGGTAGTCGACACAACATATTTCCATAATTTTATTTATCATTACTTGTTTCTACAAACTGAGATCTATTGTTCAAATAACTCCTAATAAAATTAATAGCACTCTCCGAAAATCTAATATAATGTTAAATACCGAATAAAATTTCATGACTAATCGTGTCCAACGCCTTTGAACAATCTAATAAAATTAAGGCCGAGTCAATATGTCATCCATGACACCTAATAATGCGGTGGCACAGCTGTGGCCTGGACGAAATCCAGATTGATATATTGGTAGAATATTCGTCATAATTTTTCCAGTACTTTCGTTAGCATTGGAAAAATGATAATAGGTCGAAATTCACTAAAGTTGTAACATATTTTGATACCTAAATATTAAAACATGTTATTCCGCTGCGAACGGCAGCCGATTTTTGGTGGAGAGCATAGGTCGTGGGTTAGGATTGTGTGTGGACACTCAAAGGGCGCCACCGGCTGTATGTTACGTAATGTGACTTAAATAATTTTGCCAGCACGGAACAAAATTAAGTTACTAGCAACCATGCGATGGAATTCTCAAAATATATCTGTAATATCAAAACTCTACCTTACGCTATGAAATCTCAAAATTTAAACAAATATCAGGTGTACCAGTGGAAATAATAAGAACATGTAGACATTAGACATTTATTACAACACACGTGAGATATACAACAATAAAAAGAATGAATAAAAAAACTTTACCTAATTGTGGTTCATGCGTATTAAAGAAATTTTATACTGTTGATAAAAACTTGATCTGAATTCAAGCTTAGATCTTTGACTGAGACTTTCTTGCAACTACGAGTTTGCCAATATACAACAACTATGAGTTATAACTTACAACCACGGATTAAAGATTTACCATGAATTGAATATTATATGTGTGACATAATAGTAGGTGAATTAACATCTCACGGTACCATGGGTGTTTTACAGTAAAACTCTTAAATATATTATCATTCTATGCACATAACTTAGAGCTTGATTTATAGTTGCAAGATTGTGTTATAACTTACTTCAACATATGAACTAAAACCACTGAATTAAACTATAATATTTTCTTTAAAATATTTGACTAAAATGAACAAAAAAACCTGGTTAAGGCCTTGGCATTTTCCGTGACGACTGCAGTGTGACTTGTCACCATTTCATAGACGTTCTCGACGTTGGCTGTAACTGCAGTTCCGTGTTGCATCAAATTGCTACCTGAATCTCCGGGAGACTGCTGCGAACGACTCTGCAAGTCCTAAACTTCTCAAAGTGTCAGCGGAACCCACATGAAACCAAACATCTGAGTAACAGACTTCCTCCTATTACTCCTCTAAATGCTGGGCCCCCTTACATAACCAAAATTACAGCACCAAACCTGTGCTCATCCCAATTGTAAGTCTCTCCAAACACATATACCCCTCCAAAACGTGTGCTTATACCAAACATAAGCCTCTCCAAAACATAACTTATTTTCAAAGGGCCAGTCCCTCCAAACATATACTTGTACCAAACACTCTGTAATAATTACAATAAATAAGAACTAAATAAAACACCAACTAAGTAAAATAAAAAGCCTACCTCTTATAGAGAGTATTACATAACCTCCGAAACACGTGGCGATCAGATTTATGGCAACCGACAAAACTCCTTCTTGGGAATTCACAAAATCTTCACAGCAAGGCGGTGAGGATCATTGGGTACATCAATCAAATCCCTTTTCAGTGCAAACGATGTAAAACCCAAAAATTCCACACAAAATCGGAACCGCCGCTGTTCACTCGTGGCTGTCTCAAAGATCAATCCTCGACGGAAATCCGCTCGACAGTCACCATGTTCTCAGTGTTGCCAACTTGAGCATCTAGAGAACTCTTTCTCTAGCCAATAAAAATGCGCCAACAAAAAGGGCTTGTAATTTAAAGACTGAATTACACCATTGTGTAATGTCCCAACAACAAGAATGTGTGAGTAACACCTCCAACTCAAAAATAATACATAAAAGAAAACACGCTTTCTTTCCTTGTTGAGAATTTCAGATATGCAACCAGCTATGCCCTTTGAAGTACGAGTGGTTGCCTATCAAACAAATGAACTAATGGGTTAATTTACTGTATTGAAACTGAAATTATTAATGTAGATTTTTCAAATGCTACAAAGTTGGAAATATCACTTTTTTAGGTAGCGGAACAACACATGATATTTTCCAGGAATCTGAGAAAATACCCTCTAGAAGGTATGAGTTTACAATATTAGCAATAAAGAGCAAAATATGTGGACAACATAAACGTAACATATCAATGTTAATTAGATCCGAACCTGTAGACTTCGATTTTATTGTGTCACTTAATTTAAAGCAAATTCTAAATTTCACGACAGAAAATAAAATATCTTTATTTTGTTTTGTTAACTGGTGTGTGCGGGTGGTGGTAAGAGCAGCAGATGTCATAACAAATTTGAGACCTTGGCTCGTAGTATATACACCAATTCCTAAGTTCCTGGACTCTTACTAGCTTTTAAAACCTCCACGTTTCATGACATTCAAACTTATTTCAACAAAAAAAAAATGAAAATATTACCGATGATTATTGCATGAGTATTTTAAAATCAAACAGACCAGTAGAATTTATAAATACAAATGGTGCAATAACAAAATATTAATAGTTAGTTTTTTCAATTTTGTGTTTGTCATCTATTTTTTGTTATAACAATGACTCCAGCTTTACCACATTAACTTTTAAATAAAGAAAAAAATTGTGATAATATGGGCTACTCATTGTCATTACACATTCAATTAAAGATAGATTTACACTAAAAAAAAAAACAGTCCACGACATGACAGTACATATTTGCAGATTTATCGAGTTTTGTAAACAGAAATGGAAACTAATACATTTTTATGAGATATGTAATATGTTAATGACACAGAACTAAACTCATAACGACGTTGTAATTTCGCCCTTGGCCAAAATAAATTATGTGGGTGGCATAACAAAATAGTGTTATTTGATAAACCAACTAAATCTATTATTGCTAATTCCAACTTAATATTAGTATTTACTAAATCCTCTGAGGGCTTCACTTAATCATCAACGTTTAACAGATTGATTCCCCGAATGAAGGTTTCAGTCTGCTTTGGATTGATGGAAACTTATTCATTCCTACCTACTTAGTCCATCAATGCATGCTGTATGCAGAGCTGTTCTGAATTAACTGATTATAGAAATTTAACATGTTCTCGGTGTGTAAGTTGAATGCAGAATTTCTAATATAAAATTACGTATCGGCAATTTAATTAAACAAAATTATCAAATCAGCACTTATCATGTACAGTGTGTCCCAGGATAGGTGTAACAAGAGGTGTAATGGACCAGAAATTTTGGAATTTTGGAATGGTATTTGGGGATTGAGTCCTGCTTGTTGTAAAACTAAAGTATACCAAAAATTACTTGATTTGGTGTTCTACAGGGTGTTTTATAAGCAAAGTTGTAAAAATCACCACTAATGAAGTACCTTTATTTTTCAAAATATGAAAAAATTCCACTAAGGAAAGTTATTTAGAATGCAATTTTCTAGATTATATATTGAGATGATTCCGTTAAAGAAACGAAAGAAATAATTTTTGGCATATATGCTAGAAACCAACATTTCTGCCTCAAATATTATTAAAGTTCTATGACCAATTATTTCCACATACTAGAGTGCAAATGTAGTCAAAATATTTTCATTTAAAGAGATTTGGATGGACAATCTGGATGTGGAAGTAGTGATTCCTTAGGCAGCAGTTTTCTTTTAATATTTTTTACATAGAAAGGAAGCTTCCTGCTAAATGGCTGACATAATAAAATAATATAGAAGCGTTTTCTTTTACCCGATTTTTGAAAATTCACCTCTTTAAACGTAGCAGTACACAGGTGACTGCAGTTTGTTTTATTGTTTCTTATTACTCTGCGAAACTTTTGATCACTTAATTTTTAGTATATCATAAATTAATTAAAAAAATTAAATTGCAAAAAAAACCCAGACATATACATTTCAGCCGACTGCATGTATATGAATGCCATATTGACAAGCAACATTTAAAACAAGTGGCTCAATAAAATCATATATGAGCGTTTTTTTATTGCGTGTTTAATTTACTGTTAATTAAAAAATCAGCAACGCCGTAATGAGTGAAATGGTTCTTCCGGCTTTTTATTATTATATCTTTACAATGTTCAACTTCACTCACAAAATAAAATCAGATAAAAATTTCTGCCACCAGTTCCCTGGCTATCAGGTTTGTTCAAAAAAATGTACCAGCTTTGGGTAAATATCTAGAATACACAGGTTCTGTTTTATCGAAACACTCAACGGACAATACATTTATATAGTATTTTTTATTTGGCTCTTGAGATCGTACTTTGCCTTAATACTTTTATAACATATTTTTTATTATCTTTCGGGTACTTAATTAAAATTAGAACTTCAAATAAAATGATGTTTTCCTGGTAATACTATTAAATTATCGACACCTATTTCAAGCCGAAAGAAAGTGCCAAATGTGTAAAAGTTGGGACACAGCTCCGATTTTAAAAGTTCCTTCTGCGTTGTGTTCCTTGAACCCTTAAGATCATTCGTCACCACTAACATCTTTGCGGACTGGCAAAATGGGGGAGCTATGGGGGTTATAAGCCCTAAAAATGCCCCAAAAATTTAGTGTTGAAAAAAACTTTAAGATGAGAATTTCGGTCTAGAAATCTCTACTCTGAGGTTTTGGATGTCGCTGATCACGAATCTAAGGTCCAATTTGGGAAGTTTAAAATGGCGAACCGGAAATCGACATTTTTTTAAAGAAAATTTGAGAATGGATACTTTGGCCTTGAGAATCGGTACTCAGGGGTTTAAGAGGTCGCTAGTTACAAATCAGAGGTCTCATTTGGTAAATTCAAAATGAACCGGAAGTAGAGTCAATTTCTCAGGAAAAACTCGTATTTATTTCGTTTTAGGGCTGAAAATGAGTACTTGGCGGTTTTTGAGGTCGCTAATCACGAATCCGAAGTCCAATTTAGGAAATTCAATATGGCGGACCGGAAGTAGAGTCATATCTTCAGGAAAACCTCGCATTTTTTTCTTTTTTGAGCTGAAAGTGGGAACTCGGGGGTTTTCGTGGTCGCTGATAATAAATCCTATGTCTAAATAAGGAAAATTCAAAATGGCGGGCCGGAAGTAGAGCCATTTTCCCTATCTAGCCCCGTATTGAAAAAACATAGTACAGAAATAAATACGTGGCGAAGGGTAACCGGAAATATTCTTTTTTCTGTATTTTTTAACGATTTCTCTTGGAGTTAAAATAAAATCTAGAGAACACGTGTCTTCATACGAGTACAGCCACTACTCTCAAAGTGGAAGGAAAGACGTCTGAACGGCGAAAAAAATAATGTGCGTAGTGGGCCCGTGCGAACACGATATCTATAAAAGAGAAGCTGTAGGGGGATAATATACCGACAGTAGGTGGCGGCACACTGTTAACGATGGAATTCTGAAGGAAACGGTCCAATAATTCTTAACTTTTTCCTATTAATCCAGAAACACCAACATTATAAACTTTTTTATTACATATTCTTTTATTATTATAAGAAAAAAATGATTCTAGCGGAAAAATATTAATATTGTTTCAGCCTATCATATCGAGTAGGTAATTGTATAAACATTTTTGTCAAAATCACATAAATAGAAGATAAACGTGCCTTTCCTGAGGAAATGGCTCTACTGCCGGTCCGCCATTTTAAATTTACCAAATTAGATTTCAGATTCGTAATCAGCGACCTCGAAAACCACATAGTCGAGATTTCCAGGCTGAAATTTTCATTTTTAAAGTTTTCTCTCAAGACTTAATTTTTGGTCATTTTTAGGGCTTATAACCCCCATAACTTCCCCATTTTGTCCATTCGTAAAGGTGTTAGACGTGACGAATGATCCTGAGGGTTCAAGGAACGGATCGCGGAAGGAACATTTAAAATCGGTGCTGTTTCCCAACTTTTACACAGTTTCTGGCATATTTATTGGATTAATGTTTTCGTTCCGTTCTATTCAAAATCACGTGGGGAAATATTAGCCAGCATATATCTAGCACTTTGTATACATATCATCTGTTATTGATATACAGGGTGGGTCAATCGATATCTCGAGTTCTACGATAGCTAGAATAATTTAAAAAAATAAGTAAACTAGTTAAAAAAGTCTATAACTGGAAATTATTTTTGAACATACAGGGCGAGCCAAGACGAAATTACAGGACCAAGTGCCTTTTTTTTAATGAAATGCTAGGTATATCAGTACATTTTTGAAGCCTCTTACTAAGCTCTATTCATTCCTATTGTCACGCAGGAAATAGCCAAATCCGGGAAAGTCGCAAATATCCTAAGTTTTGCTCTCTCTTTTAATTTCATATACGTTATCCCAAATTTTGTTTTCAGGGATGATTTTTCGTAATTACCCCATTCTTTTTAATTTCATATAGCCACCCTATTTTTGTTTTATATACATGACTTATGAACCAGAAAGTGATCGATTTTGGTGAGAATATTTGTGTAGTATTTCTGAAAATCTATAAAAGATTGTTACGGTTGCTTTTGTCAAGTTACACGTTGTAACATAACCTGTCATTTTGGCTAGAGGAGTGTATGTGTAATCACAGCATTGTTAGATGTTTAACTGTAAAAATTCAATCACTAAATCTATACGTTAACCTTAGGTAGTTCATTATTTAAAGGATATCATCATCTAGTAATAAATAAATAAAAGGCCTTGTGTTAATAATTTCATATATTAATAGTATTTCCATTCACAATTGCATACTTTAGTAATCCTTTTGATTCTTAAATTTGCTTAATAAAATTGTCACATTTATCGACTGTCGTCCAGCTAACTTGTATCTAAAAATAAACATAAATTTTAATAAATGTTTCGAGTAAAATGTATAAATAAGTACATTACCTTAATCAATCAGAGTGTTGTGTGGTACATTATTATTCCTTGTAATTTGCTAGAGTTCTCATACATAGTGTGGTATCTGGAATAAATAGGAACGATAAACAAACCTAACATAACCAGAACTTTAGTAGTTCAGTCTATGAAAACGACTAGTTCAAATGTATCACTTACCTTCTGTGCCTTTGTTATTTGCTTGTTAAATTTCATCCTCAATAATTGTTTATAATAATAAATAGAAAGAACATAGCAGGTTATAGGAATTGACAGCTACCGGTAATCAGCTGATTGGCCGAGTTCGATTCAGTTAACCGAATACTCGCTCACTGAACAGTTGCTGTTCGGAGTAGCTCGATGAATGTTTTAACGTAATATATTTTGCTTTAATAAGTTAATATTTCTTCAATTAAATTCATTTTTAACAATAATAAGGGGATAATTTTTATAGTTAGATTGTCGTAATATTATATCACTTCTTATTAAATCTCCGATCAACAGGTTAGTCTATGTCGGGGTTGTCTTAATCGAAAGGGACGTCTGTAACAGAACTTCCCGAATTCTATCCAAATTATGGATGTCGTGTTGTATTTTTATGTTTCAAATAAATCATTTTTGTGATTACTTTTCGATGGTCTTCTGTTCAAGGTCGAATGGTATCATGAAAATTCAATTCTTTTTTGTGTCGTTTCGTCTGCGTAGTACGACTGCGCTAGGCACCTGTCCTGTAAGAGGTCAGAGGTTCTCTAGTACGTCCTTCTTGACGTGACCTTTAAGGCGAATAGACGTTGCATCGTAGCTTGGTAAATTTGGTGAGAGTAATCTTTATCCACGTTTTGGTTATTCTTGTTGAAATATTTGTATATGGTGGGATTTCCGTATTTACCAGAATTAATAATGATTTGTGAAAAATCTGATCAGCAGGATTGCTGGATTTTTGGCTACAGAGCACGTGTTGGGTCGAACACATGGTCGACATTTTGTTAAGCCCTAAAAGGGTGAGTTGTTAAATTTGCGAAAATGTATATAGTATATTAATTTGGATTTTAAAACTTTTAGGCTTTTTATCGTTAGATTTTTATTAAGAAGCATTAGAATAGATGTAGTTATTCTTATAGAAAGGAATGGTTGTAAAATTTTGGAGCTTATACCGATGATGGATGGTTTTGTTTCTTTTTGTGGTTTCTTTTCATGACTGAGATGGTTGTAACTGGTTATAGTTCGAGCTGAAATTTTGCAGAGTCAATCGATTACCCTAGAATACAGGAGGACCGTTCAACGCTCATACCTTTCCACACAAGTTCAACTTTCTCATATTTTATTTTGGGGATATTTCAAAATTCAACCGTAAGTCATAACTTGTATAAATTTTGTTGTATATATATATATTGTTATAAAACACACATCGTAGTTTTAATTAAGACGGGAATCTTATCTCAGTATTAAGCAGCAACAAATGTTGAACAAATAGAATAAATATAATTGTGGTTTGTCACAGTAAATATGTGATCTAACACAAATCAGTATTGTAGGCACATACAAAGAGATAAAATTATGTTTAAGCAAGTCAAATATTAAATGTTAAACTGTAACTACGCTAGATGTTAGCACGAGTGCATAATAATATACGTGAATAATGAAACTTTAAACTAATCAAAGAAGCCTGATTCCATATAAAAGACACTTTTATTAACATTGGGAATGTAATTACAAATATTGTTGGTAAATTTAATTTTAATAAGAAACTTACCGTAAGCGAATAAATTTTTCTTACATGTAACCTATGATGAAAATCATCAATGTTAGTTTAAGTAGTGTATAAAGAACTTTTGTGTACATAGGGCAATCAAGGACATGAATTAAGCTCATGCCAGACAGATACGCTACTGTAAATCTGAAAATAAAAGGAAATCTATTATTAATTTTTAGAATTATAAATAAAAAAAATAGGAAAATATGAGAATAATAGACACTAAGAAGCTATCCTCATAATAAAAGGTGCGAACAGTGAGTGCAAAGTGGTACATGGAACTTAGAATTTTCAAGTAGCGTAAAGTACTTCCGGAAGAAGTGAACTTTATAAAATTTAACATGAAAGTGCTTTGTAATCAATAAGAACTACATAATTGTTAAAGGTACTCACCTTATGAGTGATTGCCACGTAAAAGCTCCCATGCACATGAACTTATAAAGGGGCCAAGTACCAAAATAATATGAGGTAGTACATGACCTAGCCTATAATTGCTCATATTTAGTCAATTAAAATTGCTCTAGATAAGATCTTCTTCATATTGAAGGAGTACAATCCTTTTATTGTTTGTATAATGTTAGTTTTCATAAGCAAGTTGTATTCGTTAGGTTTACTTAAGGATCCATGCCGGTGAACCAACGGTGCGGGAGTAAAAGATGATTCAGCCACTAAAACACCATGGAAAATAGTCTGTTATATATTTTAGATATAGAAATGTTAGTTTAAGTATATAGTTTGACCTGGTATGCGACGTACATGAATAAAATTAGGTTTAAGATTAAAAATTTGTAAGATTTCATGGTATATGGAAAAATTTTCAAATTCAGAGAAGCCCTATGTATGGCATATCAAATTGTTGGAAATTTAAATTAAAATGTCTTGGTATAAGCAATTTTTATCATTAAATAATAATAAAGCTTAAATTTTAAAATATAAAAAATCAATAATTAAAAAGTAAAAATCAAGTAGTCAGATATCCTGAGAAACTTCAAATTAGGCCAATAAAAAGCCAAAATTCATTAAGTAGTGTGTTATCAGAGCTCAAAGCGAAAGCATGATAAATTTTCAAAGAAAATATAACCTAAAAAGAAAAAGGAATATATTAATAATTCAAATATAAAGTTCCTAACTATTTGTACGAGAAAGCTCAATGTTTGAGTCGTATTATAAGGGAAATTAAACTCTAATAGTGAAATTCAGAATTTTGTTAGTAATAATAAATCATTCTAACCGAAATTAAGACTAAAATAGTCAAATTATAACAAAAGCAAGTCCTGAATTTAAATTTATACATTCACCATGAAGGTAAATAAAAATTGTCATCTAACCTATGAATAGAAATCAAGTTTGTGCATCGAAAAGTGATAATAAGGGAAAGTACCTACCTTATTAATTAAATCCTATGTGCTACGTATTTTAAATAAAGTGTTTCGGCCGTTCAATGTCCAAAAACAAGTTGAAGAATTTGAACGTGAAATTGCTGTAAGGAATGTCAGCTGATTCTGTCAAGTAGAAGGAAGAATCGCGCGCAAGTCTGAACATCGATCGATACGTCTACATCGAACAACGAAAAACCCGAAAGGTAAAAGTACGTACAATATAAATCCTAGGTAAACGAACTTCGATCTTTTGAAAACGGTTTAAATTTAAATTAAATGAAAGGCCATGCTTAGTCATTAATAAAACTTTATTTAATTTTAAGATATTTGTAATTTATGTAATTTATAACATAATATTGCGAAAAGAATCCATACCAAACAAAATTTCGATAAATAAATGTAAGTATTCTGTTACAAAAGGTTTTTTTTTTGGAATCAGTACAGAAGTTTTAAATAACGAAGCCCAAAATTGAACTCACCTTGACCCTGAAGAGTTCTCCTGCGATACAGACATTAATATCATTACAATTTGGCCCGCAATGAGGGGTTTTAATATCATAACAAAATGGCGCCATAACGTGGGGCATTCGCAATAAATTTAGCACTACAACGTAAATTTGAAACTAAAATATGAAATTTTCCTTCATCATAACAATTTAGCGTAGCAACATAGGGCGATCGAGTGCATTTATCCTAAAATTATAATTTCACTTCATATATCTTATTACAAATTGGCACTATGGTATAAATCTTGAAGCAAAAATATAAAATTGTACTCAATAATAAACTTTATTCACAGGATTCATCATAGAATTTGTAGATAGCGGGTACATGGATTTAAGGTCAGGTAAATCAATCATTATGGCTGATCAAGAGCAACAAAGCACCTCAAAACAACAAGACACTACACTTCAGGGGGGTAACGACACGCATAACACAATACAACAAGCTGGGGACACAACAGAAACACCACCAGTAGACACATCCATACTACAACAATTGTTAACCATGATTTCTGATATGAATGAAACAATAAATAACAAATTGGACCAAACAAAACAAGGAATAAATCAAAATATGGATAAGAAATTCGACGAAAATGAAAAGAAAATGGAAAATATCGCTAAGAAATTTGAAAATATGAATAAAAAACTTGAAGAATATAATAACAAAATCGAAGAGTGTAGAAATGAAATGTATGAAAGAATGGGAACAATGGAAAACAGGCTAGAAAAGTTTACAGATGATATTGAAGTAGACATTGAGAAAAAGATGAGAGAAGCGACAAGTGGAATGAGAGAAGAGGTTAAAGAAGAAGTGAGACTAAATGTAGAAAACTTGTTGGTTGTAGGTTTTCAAGAAGTCGATGAAAGAATGACAACACAAGAGAAAAGAATAGCAGATAAAATAAAAGAACAGGATAGACAGATGAAGAAAAATACAGAAATGTTGATGGAAAAGGATAGGCAACAATTTAATTACATGAACACACCCACATGCACAAGATCACAATTTTATTTCTACGGGGACTCTAGAACACACCCGAAAGTTTTTATGACACGCCTTAGGCAAATCATGAGTACACAATACACTGAGACAAATTTAAAACACACCATCCAAAACATGCTCAAAGACGAGGCTTTGATTTGGTATGAAATCATAATTGACAAGTTTCAAACATTAGAGGAATTTGAGTCTTTACTCCTTAAACAATATTGGAGTATTTTATCTCAACAAAAAATAAGATTCAATCTCTTCAATGGGAAATATAATGAACATTTTGGGCTCAGTAGGGAGAGTTATATTTTGAGAAAAATTTATAACATTAGATATTTAGAGCCAAATTTCACGGAAAAAGAAACAGTAACTTATTTATCAAAACACTTCTCTGATGATATACACAGCGTTATCATTACGCAGAGAATTGATACAATAGACCAGCTAGTTGAGTATCTTAGGGAAATCGACGATCATAGGACAGGGTGGAGAAAACCAAGAGACTATATAAATGACAGACAAAATTTCGAAAATGCAAACTGGGATTCATACAGGGGAAATGATACATACCGATATAACAGGTATGAAAATAGAAATAATAATTTCAATCAAGGAAACCGATATTATAACAATAGTAATGCAAACAGGGGAAATAATTTTAGGAACAATAACGAGCAATGGAATTATAACCGGTATAACGACAATAAAAATATTAATAGAAATAACGAAAACAAAATTTATGAACAAAGAAACAGGTATTTTGATAACGATTCACAGAATAAAAACAATAGGCCTAGTAATAAAAATGTGGGATGGGATGACCAAAGGCAAGATACCCAAAATAAGAGAGATGACAGGACTTATGCGCACATGACAAATACAAACGTACAGAATAGAAATAGGGAAAGGACAGGAAGTTTAGACGACGTGAACAAAATTACGACGACGGCACAAATCAACAGGAGTTCATCCGAACAGGATTTTCGGAACATGACGTTTTAGTTTCACTCTCCACTTATCAGCACATGCGGGAATTTATAAAAACGGGCGATGAAAACGGAGTAACGAAAAATGATTTAAATCAATTACCTATTTTAAAGCTAAATATTAATAATCAACAATATAATAGTCTGATCGATACCGGATCTCAGGTTAGTCTTATTAATCAAAAGTTATATGACAAATATTTTAATGAAAATCATAAAAACGAGTATATAAAAATATCTAAGATAAATTTAGTAAGTGCAGGGGGGAAAAAGTTTGCAGAATGTAATAGAATTTTAAATTGTAGATTTAAAGTGAATGAACATGAATTTAGAGGTAATTTTATTATGATAAATGATATGAAATTTGACATTGTGATTGGGGAAGATATCTTATCGCAACTCAAAGCCAAAATAGATCTTGAAAAGAAGTTTATCGAATTAGAGGGAAAAATGTTTCCTATTTATTGTATGAATAATTTAAAAAATAAAATTAATAAGAGCCAAAGTGCCGAAGCTAATAAACATAAACTTCATGGCTCGAATATCAAAACAAATTGGATACGTTTTTCGATGAGCACGACGTCTGGGCTGATAGAAGAAGAGATGTGTGTGTATCCATGATAGGTGCAAAAAGCAACAATTAATGAAAAATATAAATTAAATAAAATATTCAAAAATAAGGTAATTGAGGATAAAAACTTAAATTTTATAAAGAACACACATAGCATATTCAAAACTAAAATAAATTCTAAAAATAAACGTAATGAAAAACATGTGCAAAGTTTACAAGAAACTAAAACGTCTAGTAAAAGGCTAAACTACAAAAATATGACCATGATCAAAATCAAATTGTCTAACGATAGGGACGACTTAAAATATTTTAGTAATGAAACTAGTAATAATAATAAAAATAAAATAACGGCAAATATAGAAACAAATCTTCCAGATAAACATAAAAGTATAATAAAAGAATTGCTAAATAAGTACATATCATTAGTTAATTACGAAGCTAATAGGAAAATAAAAATAAAAACTAAGTTTGTAGTAGGGGATTTAGTCATTGTCAAACGTTTAAAAGTTTCAAATAGAAAGCAAAACATATGTGCGAAGTTATTATTGCCATTTGAAGGACCTTATGTCATAGTGAGAGTATTAAATGATAACACATACGAGTTAATGCACTTAGATACTGAGAAAATCAGGGGAAACTTCCACATAGAGCTATTACACCCATACATACCAGAATAAAAACATGTAACAGATATCTGCAAAATTGATGATGTGAATTTTATAACTTTTGTTTCAAAATATCAAATTTTATCCGAGATGTCAAAAATTTTTATATTTAGGGGGGGTATTTGTTATAAAACACACATCGTAGTTTTAATTAAGACGGGAATCTTATCTCAGTATTAAGCAGCAACAAATGTTGAACAAATAGAATAAATATAATTGTGGTTTGTCACAGTAAATATGTGATCTAACACAAATCAGTATTGTAGGCACATACAAAGAGATAAAATTATGTTTAAGCAAGTCAAATATTAAATGTTAAACTGTAACTACTCTAGATGTTAGCACGAGTGCATAATAATATACGTGAATAATGAAACTTTAAACTAATCAAAGAAGCCTGATTCCATATAAAAGACACTTTTATTAACATTGGGAATGTAATTACAAATATTGTTGGTAAATTTAATTTTAATAAGAAACTTACCGTAAGCGAATAAATTTTTCTTACATGTAACCTATGATGAAAATCATCAATGTTAGTTTAAGTAGTGTATAAAGAACTTTTGTGTACATAGGGCAATCAAGGACATGAATTAAGCTCATGCCAGACAGATACGCTACTGTAAATCTGAAAATAAAAGGAAATCTATTATTAATTTTTAGAATTATAAATAAAAAAAATAGGAAAATATGAGAATAATAGACACTAAGAAGCTATCCTCATAATAAAAGGTGCGAACAGTGAGTGCAAAGTGGTACATGGAACTTAGAATTTTCAAGTAGCGTAAAGTACTTCCGGAAGAAGTGAACTTTATAAAATTTAACATGAAAGTGCTTTGTAATCAATAAGAACTACATAATTGTTAAAGGTACTCACCTTATGAGTGATTGCCACGTAAAAGCTCCCATGCACATGAACTTATAAAGGGGCCAAGTACCAAAATAATATGAGGTAGTACATGACCTAGCCTATAATTGCTCATATTTAGTCAATTAAAATTGCTCTAGATAAGATCTTCTTCATATTGAAGGAGTACAATCCTTTTATTGTTTGTATAATGTTAGTTTTCATAAGCAAGTTGTATTCGTTAGGTTTACTTAAGGATCCATGCCGGTGAACCAACGGTGCGGGAGTAAAAGATGATTCAGCCACTAAAACACCATGGAAAATAGTCTGTTATATATTTTAGATATAGAAATGTTAGTTTAAGTATATAGTTTGACCTGGTATGCGATGTACATGAATAAAATTAGGTTTAAGATTAAAAATTTGTAAGATTTCATGGTATATGGAAAAATTTTCAAATTCAGAGAAGCCCTATGTATGGCATATCAAATTGTTGGAAATTTAAATTAAAATGTCTTGGTATAAGCAATTTTTATCATTAAATAATAATAAAGCTTAAATTTTAAAATATAAAAAATCAATAATTAAAAAGTAAAAATCAAGTAGTCAGATATCCTGAGAAACTTCAAATTAGGCCAATAAAAAGCCAAAATTCATTAAGTAGTGTGTTATCAGAGCTCAAAGCGAAAGCATGATAAATTTTCAAAGAAAATATAACCTAAAAAGAAAAAGGAATATATTAATAATTCAAATATAAAGTTCCTAACTATTTGTACGAGAAAGCTCAATGTTTGAGTCGTATTATAAGGGAAATTAAACTCTAATAGTGAAATTCAGAATTTTGTTAGTAATAATAAATCATTCTAACCGAAATTAAGACTAAAATAGTCAAATTATAACAAAAGCAAGTCCTGAATTTAAATTTATACATTCACCATGAAGGTAAATAAAAATTGTCATCTAACCTATGAATAGAAATCAAGTTTGTGCATCGAAAAGTGATAATAAGGGAAAGTACCTACCTTATTAATTAAATCCTATGTGCTACGTATTTTAAATAAAGTGTTTCGGCCGTTCAATGTCCAAAAACAAGTTGAAGAATTTGAACGTGAAATTGCTGTAAGGAATGTCAGCTGATTCTGTCAAGTAGAAGGAAGAATCGCGCGCAAGTCTGAACATCGATCGATACGTCTACATCGAACAACGAAAAACCCGAAAGGTAAAAGTACGTACAATATAAATCCTAGGTAAACGAACTTCGATCTTTTGAAAACGGTTTAAATTTAAATTAAATGAAAGGCCATGCTTAGTCATTAATAAAACTTTATTTAATTTTAAGATATTTGTAATTTATGTAATTTATAACATAATATTGCGAAAAGAATCCATACCAAACAAAATTTCGATAAATAAATGTAAGTATTCTGTTACAAAAGGTTTTTTTTTTGGAATCAGTACAGAAGTTTTAAATAACAAAGCCCAAAATTGAACTCACCTTGACCCTGAAGAGTTCTCCTGCGATACAGACATTAATATCATTACAATTTGGCCCGCAATGAGGGGTTTTAATATCATAACAATATATATATATGTGTATGTATTGTAATTATTTCATAAGTTGATGTGATTCAAATACCTATCTTTTTTTATAGTAAAGTCAAGAACTGGCTATCTAGATTAGAATATAGTCCAGATATTTCTTATAATATTAAAGGTATTTGTTATAATATTAAATTCTCTTTACCCATAACCACTATTTTGAAAACTATGTAAACTGCGTGCAATTGCATTTGGTATTATTATTGAACTTCACGTGTTAATAAATTTTATTTAAATTAAATCATTTGTCACTCATCACTTTGATATTGCTAACGAATAGAAAAATTAATTGATACTTATAAATTTGATAAGCATTTCTTTATTATTGACTTGGTATCTCGCAGGGTATGTAAATGTTAGATAAATAAACATATTTGTTATAAGCTCCACTCATTGGGTTTTCTTTCTCGTACTATAAATTAATTTAACAATTTATTAATCTATTGTTCACTTAGGTACCTAGACCAATAGTTAGGCAACCAGTTCGTCTGTATGTACTGGGAACTCACACTGAGATTGATGGAAGCTAGCCGAGGACTGGTAAGGTGTGATTATTGAACTGGTTGTATATTATTATATCAAGGAGCAAAAACTCCACGACGTACCACATTGGTGACATCCAAACGTCGCAAGATGGTTATTTTATTGTTTCAATTCGTCCCCAGCTTGGAGATAATTAACATTTTTCTTTCAGGCAGAGAAATATTCTGGTAGGATTTCCTCACTACCCCTTTGTTATCTTTTTGTCTGAGTCGTAGCTCCTTTTAATTTTTTTTTTACCCCAACATAAAAATAGTAAATGTACTATTACACATGTTTCGAATTTTTTTCTTAAAATGCTAATGGTTAAGGTAAAAAGTCTTGTAATATTTTGGATTTTTTGGAGAAAGTTAGTGTGTTACTTATTTTAATATTATCTAAAATTTCTATCAGAATATTTAAGCATAATGTAGACAAAACTACATCCTATGTCTTCTGTAGTTGATTCTCTTTTTGAAAAATAAAAGTTAACATCAACAAATCTATTTATGGTTCTTTCTATTATTAGAGTATCTAAGGGCAAGTGAATTTTTCGTACATTTTTCGTATTAGGTTTCATTTTCACAAAAGTTATCAGTAATATGGAATCAATTAGTTGTCTCATGTCAAAAAGGGTCTTATTAGATACAATATACATTAGTGTGGGAGAGGGTGCTCTCTACCAGGTAGGTAAAGATAGGTTTGTATTAAGCAAATGCAATTGTTTAGGTAAATTGTCAAGAAGACGATCTGCATTTGTTGTTTTTTTTAAGGGATAGTAAAGTCATGTGGTCATCGAGCTCATTTACATTGTGTACTTCGCGTCTTTTAGTTAAGTATAGAAATATAATAAAACGATATAGGTACAAAATAAGATATATTTTTTATCATACATAATTCTAAAGAAATTGACGTGAAATTTAACTTTAGTATTTGGTTGGCAATAACGTGTCGATGTAAATGAGGCCATAGATGCACATGACATTGAAAATCAGTCAAAATTAATAGGAACAAAATGGGCAAATAGTATAGAGTTCAGTTAAATGGGTGTATTTATAGCTGTATACATTGAATATCATTTAAAAAATAAAGTAGACTAAAGAATAACACGGGTAAATAGAATGTTCCAATAGGTGTTTATGAAATAATACAAATTAGTTAAAAGTTGAAATATTACATTAGTAGGTATTAATTAATTGATAAGAATTAGTCAAAAGTTTCACTTAGCTAAAGTTTGCAGTGTACGTACTTAGCGTTGGGTAGCTTTTTATAGTAAAAAATTACAAACAAAAGTAATTTATTTTTTTCGTGATTTGTTGAAGTTATTTGAAATAAAAAAAATCAGATTTTTTTGTCAGGAAAATATCGGGGAAAGAATAATAATTAGGTCATAATCAAATTATTATTTGTAGGTTGCTAGATGATAAATTTTTTTCTGTTAATTTCGTCTCTCTTTTTGGTAAAGTCTTCAAGCCAATTGTCGTCAGGGTCTACTAGGTTGTTTAGGCTAAAACTTGCGATGGTGCGCAACATCAATTAATCGGCCCAAACTGCCTTGTGGACAACGATACAGCACAAATGACAGCTTAATTTTAAAATTTTTAAAAAATAAATGTCTTGAGACACAAGCAATTTATTTATTCAAATAATTAATCTAGGCAAGAACTTAAAGTGTTAAATGTAGAATGACCAATTTTTTTTAAAATTAGTAAACAAGGGTACCAAGATTTTTTTTTAATTTTTTTAGCAGTGTGTATCACAAATTCTCACAGGAAGTTAGGAAGTCAATAAAAATAGTTATGGGCAATATGTTTTTTATGTAATGAAGATAGGTGATGTTTTTGATTACGAAACGAGATGTTACAAGTCAAAGACGACGTTGAAAATACTTCAAAAAGAACTGAACGTCAGCCTTGTCAAATAAAATATACGTGTTATGGTTTTCGCACATAAAAATGTGCAAGATAAATATAAAGAGTTGATGATTACTTTATTGAGATGTATAAACGATTATTTTGCCAATGATGTTACGGGCAAAAGATTTTAAGATGAGGGTCATGTGGAAGAAGGTTCACAAGGAACTAAACGTCGGCCTCGTCTAATAAGGTACATGTAGTACCAGTGTTGCAAATAAAGATGTACAACCCCAAGGGAGATAATTGTGAATAATGATAATTAGGGGGTACATTGCTGATAGTTTGCGAGTAAAATATTTCATGACAAAGAAGGCGTGGGAGAAGGTTCATAAACGGGAATTCAACGTCATCTTCGTACAATAAAGTTTCAAAACAGAGGTTTAAGAATGTCCGACCTAAAGCTAAATAAATAATGGTATAACTATTTTCTTCCTAAAATGGAAATAAATAAAGATTTCAGTATGTCCTCCCTAAAGCAGAATAGAGAGTAATTGAGTGATGTTGAGAGTTTACTTAAAGTCAAAATTAATAGAAAATGATACACACAAAAAAAACGGTACCCTACTTAGGTAAAAAACTAAAGAAGTAAAACAATTCACTAATATTTTAAAATACTTTCCCCGTACAAGCATAGAATTCACCAAGTGACATCACTTATAAAAAATAACTTTTTTCTTTTTGTCTCTCCAATAATTAAATATTTTCATTTTATAGCATATTAGTTAGTAAAGTAAGTAAAGTTTGTTTGTGTCATAGTTTACGTTATTGTAGTGTCAAGTTCAACTTTGTTTTTAAATAAACACCCACTAGCTTGTGATGGTACAATATAGAAATGTAATGGTAGTAAAATTCAACAATTTTGTCCAGGCCAAGTTCAGGTAAAAGCATAGAAGTGTAGCATCAGCGAATTCTTCCATGTCAAACGTAAACAATGCCGCTGACCCGATAGACAGGAAATTTAATTATAATTAAAAGTCAAGACAACAATTATTTTATCTTCTGTAATAAAAGTGTTTAAAGCGTATTAATTGTTTTTTCTTGCATGTTTCATGGGGATATATGGCACACTCAGATAGGACACTTGTCGGCACTACCGAACGCCTCCTAGCAGTTGGCAGGGGCGCACCGCTGCAGAGGGATGGTATCCGAAATGAAAATACTGTGAACCAATCGGGGAGTTACATTCATTCGTATAATCCAAACATCGTATACAGCATCCTCCAAGTCGTGCTAAGACCAAGACCTTCAACTTATCCAGAACTATCTGCAAATTCAAGGGCAGGTAATACTACAGCACCCAGGCCGAGTGACGCCTCCAAGCATTTTTGGTCATACAAATGCCATCAACACAGGCATTTCGGTGGGAACAAAAACATTAGCTGCTCGAATGGAAAAAAAACAACAGGCTGGCCGACAGTCCCAAGGCGGCCGGTATCGTTAACGCCCGACCCTTGGCACACAGGAGATGCTGTATAACCATCCAGGGACCAACAAAAATTACTATGAAGTAACTCGACCACACCTCCAAGCACTTGGATCCGTCATCTCACAAAATGAGACAAACAAACGATAGGTGACAAGTACAATGCCCCCAGAGTCCTGGAAGAACTGCGTGAACGAACTATAGTGATAGTGCCGAACTATGAATTTGAACCGGGTGTACCAAAAAACTTGATCAAAGACCGAGTAGTGAACATGTCAAGAATTTTGAAAATTGACGTAAATTTTTTAAATATTCGGCAGGGTAGGCATCGGCAAAGATCTCATTTTTTTCTCTTCCTTTGTCGTATCTCATTGTACATATTTTAAATTACCTTTAACGAGACTTTGTTGATGCTACCCCGCTGAACTGTGATACTAGAATAAATAAAATTCTTTCTGTTGTTTTCTCCCTATTTAGGAATTATCTAAGCTGGGGGCCAGCTTTTGGGGGAGGGAAACATGTCACGCAGGAAATAGCCAAATCCGGGAAAGTCGCAAATGTTTGTATAAATAAAACACATTCGACCCTAGTCCATATTAAATAAAAAAACAATTAAAATAATGTCAATGCCAATTAGTAGAATTGTTTAATAATAAAACACAAATATATATAAACATAACATTGACCGGTATAAAGGTCTGCTAAATAAACAAGTATATTTGTTAATTATAAATTAAACACTGCTTTTAGATGAATCAATCAATATATTATAAATACTCTACATATGTTACGGCTTATGAGGCCTTTATCAAGAGTATTACATAGTGAATACTAAAGTTTCCGACGTGCTTAATATGTACATACATTTAAGAAAATGGCACTTGGTCCTATAATTTCGTCTTGGCTCTCCCAGTATGTTCGAAAATAATTTCCAGTTATAGAGTTTTTATGTAGTTTACTTGCAATTTTTTTTAAGAATTCTAGCTATCGTAGAACTCGAGATATCGAGGTCCGACGCACTATCGCCCCTCCCTGTATATATTTCCTTCAACTGCGATAAACCTCTTTGTCCTCTTGTATACCAAAGTTTTATTAATGGATAATAATAAGATGTAATTTGTCACATATTTCCACATTTAAATGTCCATATGGATATATCTTGAAATTACTACAATGACAACTTTATTAAAATGAGATCGTGTCTGTATTTAAATAAGTAAAACCAGTGATTAAAACCCAATTAGAAGATAGGAAGCAGAATGAATGATATTATCTACAAAGTTTAAGACGAAAATTTTTAAACTTTTTGATTGATATTCCACCCGAAGTTCCTGCGGCATTTTACGCTTTTAAAAAGCAGAGGAAAGTTTTGTGCGTACCCATTAACCAACAGACGCCTGAGGGTAATGAAGAACAAAGTAATAATGTGTTACATTATTAAGTACATGTTTATTAGTTAAGTTTCTTAAGGCTTGTAAAATGGCCTCTTTAAGAGGTTAATCTCCTGTAAGTTATGTTTTTTGGAAGGCAAATAATGATTAACTTTTGTGTGTGGTATTAGACATACGTAGTTGAAAAATGGTTATCTCGTGATGTTAAAGACTAATTTAATTAATAATAAATATATTTTTAAAATATAAAGGTGGCGTGATAATTAATCAACTTGATTATGACGGAGTAATTATATGTAAAGTTGATAATAGCTAATCCATTCGTTATCTATCATTAGTGAAATTAACATACAGACAATTAAGAGCTTAGTCTTTTGATTAGCGGAACCTTTTAATTATATACGTTTAACTATTACTTGAGAATAATCACTGTTCGGGAATATTATTAATAGAAAAGAAATGCGTCAGTAGAGCTTTCAAGATATAATCTGTTGTCTACACTTTATTTGTATTGTAGTTTTTTAGTATAGTCTTAAGAAATTAAATACCCAACAGAATGTCTTTAAAGAAATATATACAGGGCAGTCCACTTAAATTGAGACAACTTCAAAATGTCGGATATTCAAGTAATCCTTAGTGTAATTGAACTTTGTAAGCGTGGAATTTATTTGTTTAAGATTCGCGTTACTGTTGTCCCGCTTATGTCTAAATTGTTGCTCAATTCTTTAATACCTGGTGACAGTATCTTTAACTAAGGATATCACAATCAGACATTTGTATTCCTCAGTCATTTTTCTTGTTGAAACTTGATGAGGTTTGTACTGCACTGTATCAGTTTGAGTCTCTCCTATCATGATACGTGGTGGCATAGACTCGTGACGCTAATAAGCTGTACTTTGACAACCACAGTGTGGTGTTTTTTGTGTCCTGTACGGAGGTTGGGGCGTTACAGTCCCAACCAAAAGTAAATCGAATTCTAAATCGGAACTTTTCCATAATAAATTATTACAAAATATTATAAGTCGATGATACCAATAATTATTGTCATAAAGGCATAAATAAATTGTTAATTAATTATTTAAGTAGATTTAATTATATTACTTATGAACTAACTTTTGGGTGTTTTGTCCAAACTTATTAAAACAAAAATAAATGTATGTAAATATCGATGTATTTTAGAAATTTGTTTCAGTAAATAATTTAAATGAAAATAAGAAGCAGTAAAAATTTAAATAAAATCATTAAATAATTGAAAAATCAGTTAAAAATCATTAACGAAAAGAGAAATTTGACGGTTTACAAATGTTTAATAATTTTTTCTATTTATTAAAAGTCTCCGAATTAAATTGGAAACAATATTAAAATGTGCGTAAGACATCAATGCTTTACATAGTTAGTTTTCGGAACTGCTGGCATTATTTAGTTATTTGCTATAAATTAAAATATACCAAAAAATTGATAGAAGAGCCGTTACTTTGTGGTAGTTAATCATTTTGCACAAATAACTAAATAAAACACACTACTATGTTTTCTCCCACTATGTGGTAGAAAACATGTGTTTTATTTGGTTATTTGTGTTAAAATGTATCGTTTGCATGCTGGGTTGACATATTTTCCATAAGATTACATGCAAAAATTTTTTTTATGAGTTTCCTAATGACTTTGGATTTTTTACAGAATATTTATTACGTCATATAAAAATCTATTTAAAAAACTTTACATATATAGATTTCTTTCATTATTTTCGTCTAACGTCTCTCTACTATGATATATCAATGGAGAGGTAATTTAACATTTTATTAGATGACATTTAAAAAAATTGAATTACGGCGTCTTTGTTAGGGAGAAAATACACTTAATTTGTTTCAACACTCTGTATAAGTTTAATGTTAACGTTTCTACCCTACTAGCCCTTAATATGTTTAACTAAATAGTATAAGCAGAATTTTCAAAACTCTTTTGTGCATGAAATCAAAAGTACTCAAAAAGTTATCATCAAACCTTACTTTTTCCAAAAACACCCTCTTTTCTTCAAATGTTAGAAAAACGTGACATTTCTTAACTCATTTCATGACATTAAAACGTGATATATTAGACGGCTGTACATTGCCATTCGCAGCGGAGGTAAAAGCACTTTTTCTAACGCTGTGAGCGGCAGAAAAAGTACGATTGATTGCTTATGAGAATGTTAATGATATGGTTTATTTTTTTAACAATATTATTTTAAGTTTATATGATGAGCATACACCATTAAAAACTATTAGAATTTCTAAGACAAGAGCTCCGTGGCTAACAGATGTAACTAAGATTATGATTAAAAGTAAAAATAGAGCATTATCAAAATTTCGACGATCTAAAAGCAATGCTGATTGGGCATACTATAAAAACTAACGAAATTTAACAAATGTGGCGATAAAACAAGAAAAGAAGGCTTATCTTAATTATATACAAGAGAATAAAGGTAGTAAGGAACTATGGAATACTCGTATTACGCTGAAATACCAGAGAATTTATCTGACCCTAATAAAATTAATAACTATTTTGCGTCAATATGCAGTAGGAGTGAGGTGGTAAAATCAATTAATAATATACGATCTAATGCAACAGGACACGATGGAGTCTTGACCAAAATGTTTAAGTTGTGCATGCCACAAATAACACATGTGACTTTTATTATTAATCAATGCATATCAAAAGGTATATTTCCCGAATTATTGAAAATAGCAGCAGTAAAACCTCTCAACAAGGTTAAATCTCCTACTGAGCTCTTGGAGTTACGTCCTGTGAGTTTGTTACCCACCTTATCTAAAATTATTAAACGCATAATGTATAACCAATTGATAAAGTATACAAATGAACATGAAAAAATTCCCAAAATTCAATCTGGCTTTAGAAAAGGTCATAGTACTACTAGTGCTCTTCTCAAGGTAATTGATGACAGAATCAAGGGTTCTGAGCATAATAATACTTCAGTATTAATATTGCTAGATTATTCAAAGGCATTTGATACTCTTAACCACGCTTTGTTACTCGCTAAATTAAAATTCTTTGGTTTCACTCACAACGCTCTTAATATCATGACATCATATTTACACAAAAGACAACAAAAAGTGATTATTGGTTAACATTTAGCATCTGAACTGAAAATGTTGGAAGCTGGTGTTCCTCAGGAATCAATATGAGGATCTCTCTTATACTTAATATATACTGCAATTTCAATAGTATCATTAAGAATTGTGTATGCCATTTTTATGACGATGATAGCCAGCTATACAATACTTTTAAATCTGAGGATTATATTGAGGCAACACGTAATATAAGTGAAGATATCAAATGTCTGGTTGACATATCAAATTGAGGAATTCCATATTCCAGTATGGAATTCGTGCCATTTTTTTATGAAGATTCCACTTTTTCGGGCGGAAATTTAAATATGAATATTTTGCTGCGGAAATGGGCACTAGGGGGTTTTCTTGGTCACTGATCACGATTCCGAGGTCCAAATTGAGCAATTCCATATTCCAGACTGGAATACGTGCCATGGAAAATTCGATTTTTTAGAAGAAAATTAAATATTAACGTTTTTCCACGAAAATGTGCTCTAGGGGGATTTTCTGGTCGTTGATCACGATTTTGAGGTCCAAATTTAAGAATTCCATCTTCCAGACTGAAATACTTGTAATTTTCACTTTGAAGAAAAAAATTATGTATGAATATTACGAGTATTTCAAATTAGTTCTTAAAGTCTGAAGAAAAAAAGTTATGTATGAATATTACGGGCATTTCAAATTAATATACATGGTAATTTTGAAAACACTGCGGGAATGCATGCAAATTGTATCTTCTTTCAAATGAGGTTGCGACGTTATTTTACATATCCGTCACTTTGACACTCGAGCTTTATGCGGTTGGTACGATACGATAAGCTCGAGCGCCACCTTCACAATTGTTTTTCGTGGGGTAAAGATTCCACAATAGCCTCTTAACTCAACCTGTTACAGTAGGGCTGGGATAGCGTCAGAGGAGAACGGTACGTCCAGGGGTCTATAGGGATAGTAGACTTCACACACATCAAATTAAAGGGCACAGTTCAGATCCTATATACAGATATTTATTATACTTACTAACCTACGATGTACAATTCTAAGTATCCTACAACTATCCTACAATTATTATGGTTAACTACAAAAGCCACTAAAGAGCGGGGTGACGGCGAATGGTGTAAGAGGGCGGTTAAAAACGGTTAAATGAGCACAGTAAAGCGGTTAATGAGTTCACGGAAACGGCGCAGCCAAAAGCGGCCAGTGCAACGTAGATACCAGGCGGAAGAAAGCAAAATCACATGCAAAAAGATATTTATGCAACTTAGCTAAGGCGTAGTCCCTAAGGTTAGTACATACACAGATCCAATGCTTTACCTACTCCTGGTCACGGTTCCTTGCTGGCGTAATCCACTCCAAGGGATAGATTAAACCAATAAGGCTTATGGATCCTGGTACGGGCACTATTTTGGCCTGACAAAAGTCTTCGTGGCTTCCTGGCTGGCTGATGACTAGGCCAGAAGGCATTCACATGACTTTCCAGGTTGTCGCTGCCCTCTGGCTGACTGGGGATTAGACCAGAGAGCAAACACGGAACCTTTTGTCAGCAGAATATTTCCCAATCACACTCACTCCCAACTTGCACACTAGCTCACTCCTGATTACGGTACCCTGCTGGCTTAACTCATTCCAAGGAGTGAATCAAACCGACAGGACCCATGTATTCGGATAACACTTTGGACTGCTAGAAGCCTTCGTGGTTTCCTGGCTGGCTGGGGACTAGGCCAGAAGGCATTCACGTGACTTCCCAGGTCCTTGCTATCCTCTGGCTGACTGGGAACTAGGCCAGAGGGCAAACACGGAACCTGTTGTCATCCAAAGTATCTTCTCAGACACAAGGCGGAGCAAGTTACGGTTAGTAAACAAATGGTACTTAAACCTAGCCAAGCTGCTTACCTATAACCTATTTTACTCACTTTCTTGTGGTCGCTTCTTCCTGGATAGGGCTGGCCTCGGTGGTCGGTTGTCGAGACGGTGGTTCCGGTCGAGCACTGATAAAACACACGGTACAGTTCGGTATCCAAGTGAATGGATAATTATGTCGCTGGCTGGACCAAGTATTCGTTTACGAGGAAGCGACTCTGCTTGGTGGTGAGGCACTAGCTCCACCTAGCGGATTGTATTGAATATTCCGCTGTCTTAGCCAAGTGACCGATTAAACGGAACTAACACTGGTCGGTAGTGGGGCCCTAGCTCCACTCGTATTTCTACTTAATAATTTAATATCTCTAGAGCCCATTTCCGAAGCGAAATATTAACTACTTTTTGGGCACTCAAACCCCCACTTTCTCATTTTCGGAGGTAGTGCAGGGGTCAATGTTCGACGATTTATTTTAAGTACCTATCCATCTAATAGTGTTGTGAATACAATTAGGTGGATAAACCGATGTAAGAAAAAATATTGGGTGTTCTATTTAAGGTAACAAAATTAATGCCCGGCCAACGAAGACGGAACAACCTGCATAATTCTACATATTTTCAGGTTATGCAAAATGGAAAATTAAGAAAATAATCTCGAGACAAAATCTTTCTACCATTTCAAATGCAGCCGTAAACGACCAAATTTAGAAATTTGGCGCACCCTGTATATGATGTAAAAATTAATTTGATTTTCGCTTGGCTTCACTACCACAATTTAGTAAATTAAATTTCACAATTTTTATTATTATAGTAAAATCAAATAAAAGGACCGCATATTTAGAATTACATTAACAAGAGCATTACATGTAATTGCAAGAATTTAATTAAAAGCAAACTCCACGCGCTTAACGGAACGTGTCGCCATAAAGGGAATTGTCAATAAACATAAGTGAAATTTTTATCACATTGACTAATCACAAAATTGAAAAAAAACTTCTTTAACAGGAACTCACAAAACGAACGAAGTACATCAAATGTTACGCTTCCCGAACAGCACTCTTTGATCAGCTTAATGGGCAAGTAAAGTGAAATATGTAAATTAAAAACAACCTACGAATTTCTGAAAAAATTCAACACTGTCGCTTATAACCATTTAAGTAAATGCGCCAGTCTGTAAAATTAAGGATATACTTATAAGCTAAATCATATTAGATACTATATAAAATATTTTACATAAATATTTAAAGTATACGTGATGTTCGAAATATAACTAGAGAACATATTATACTCTTCGCAGATTTATTTAACATTTTCTGTAATTGTTACACATATAGAATACCATTAGCATTTTTTATTGTAAATAATATTATTTTTAGATATTTTTAAGTTTCCGAAGGACAGGGGCGCGTTTAGATAAATTGGGCCCCTAGGCGCTGTGAGATTTGAGGGCCCCTCTATTAAAAAATATTAGATCTAAAGATTTGAAGGCAAGTATATTTTTACAAATACTTATTATGTTATTATTTTTTTCCGGCTTTATATGTTAGCAAACTTGTCAATTTGAACGTTTGATATTACAGTTTTGTGTTTCCTCTGATACAGTATACAGAAGAGACAAATTTTGAAGTCGTTACTGCCCCGAAGTACTTCGTAAGTAGTTCTTAATTCTTTTGAGCGCCAAAAAAGTGCGTTTACATGAGGGATTACTGACCGGAATGATCAAGTAAATACACAAAAGGGTTTCAACATTAAAAAATGTCGCCTGCAACGCATTGAGAATAAAGGACTCCGCAGTTTTTTATAGTAAGAATAGGTTTCATTCGATTATTCTGAAACTTGGGGAAAATATTCTCCTGGTCCCCCTGATTAAAATTCTCTATGACCACCAGTCCGACCGAATTCGATTTTTTGATCTAGAGGCGACTGAAACTGTGGACATCTTCGAAGGTCTGCGTAAATGTTCCATAAAAATTCTGAAAATATTCAGGCTTATTCTTTGAAGAAAAGTAATCATTTTTTGTCTCTTGGCGTTTTTTTTTCAAAGTGCTTCCTTCTGCCGGAAAAAAATAACAAACAAAAATATTTTTTGTAATTTTTTTACGGAAAAAGGAAGCACTTTGAAGATAAACACCAAAAAACAAAAGATGCTTATTTTTGTTCAAAGAACACGCCTACCTGTTTTCAGAATTTCTTAGGCAAAAATAATTTCGACCAAGAATTTCCCTAAAATTATATTTTTTTCTACTTCAGAAAGATCCCAAAATATTCAGGCATATTATTTAGGTAAAAATAATCAACTTATGCCCCGTCAACTTTTTCTTCAAAGTGCTTCCTTTTCTCGTAAAAGAATTTCAAAAAAATATTTTTTTTGTTTGTTATTTTTTCCGGGAAAAGGAAGCACTTTGAAAAAAAAAACACCAAGAAACAAAAGATGTTAATCTTTATAGGTCTGAATATTTTCAGAATTTTTATGGAACATTTAGGAAGACCTTCGCAGATGTTCACAGTTTCAATCGTCTCTAGATCAAAAAATTGAATTCGGTCGGACTGGTGGTCAAAATAAATTTTAATCAAGGGGCCCAGGACAACATTTTCCCCAAGTTTCAGAACTATCGACTGAAACTCATTTTTACTATAAAAAACTGCGATGTCCTTTATACATTTCAGCAGGCGACTTAAGCCGGCATATATCAAAAATTGATGCACTTTATCTGGAGATAGCTCGGAATCTATGTCTCCTCTATAGGTTGATACTAATACATTGATCATTGCAGTGCACTAATTTTTAGCTTGTTTTGCATCGTCATACTCTTTTTTTCAGATTTTCAGATTCTTTTTCTATTTGTTCATCATCGCCAGATTCACTAGAATCGTTTCCTAATGGTTCTTCCTTTTCACAGTCCTCATCACTGGTTTCAACATCAAAATTTTCTCAGTTATTTTGTCGGGTTTGCTAGATTGTTCTTTCTCAGGTTCTTGAATTTTCACATCATCATTATCAGTAGATTTATTTTCATTAATGTGAAATATATCGAAAAGCTAATTCGTCATCTGGCACGTGTCGACTGCCGAAACTTAAATAGTAACATCTGAGGAATTGCCAAATTGGTCTGTTAATTGATTGCATCTTTTTTTAATACGCTGAAAAAAATATGTTCGAAAAATCAATGAATGAAAATTCATTGAGAATTTATGAATCTATTTATTGATATAATGTACGTGTTCATTAATACAATATACACATTTATTGTTACTATGTAAACGTACATTATATTAATAAACAGATTCATCATTTTTCAGTCGATGAACCGATTCATTAATATTACGAACATATTTTTTTCAGTGTGATACAGTGAATAAAGATTTAAAAAATGAATATTCAAACACGATAAACACAAACAATAAATTCCTATAGACTTCTACATTGAAATATGAAAAAAATTGAAACAGAAAAGAAGAACTATAAAATGATTTTAAATTCAAATGATATAAAATTTAAATAAACGACAAATGTACGTGAACACATACTCGTATGAACCATTCTTATTTTGTGATTTTTGTTACAATTGAGATCTGATGAGGATGATATGGAAAAGGGAAGAAATGTATTTCATGATAGTTGTAATTATCATTATTGCTATCGGTTTTACATCGCTTCTTTACCTTAATGAATCGGGAAATGGAGGCCCCTGGAAAAGTGGGGCTCTAGGCGCGCGCCTAGTGCGCCTAGGCCTAAACGCGCCTCTGCCGAAGGACCCTCATAGTTTGTAATATCCATCTGTCCGTTCATCTGTATGTCACAGGTGTCTTTCTCAGAAAGAATTAGGTCCACGTGTCTGAACTTTCGTACAATTATGGATTGTTATAGACGCTAATTACAGGCACATAATCTTGAAAAAGAATTGTTTTCGGGTGCCTCCACTATAGTGGTGAAACACTCGTCACTATGAAGTAAAGAACAAAGTGCACCTAGTCTAAAGTTTAACTACTTGACCAGCATTCTTTACTTTGTGAGGTGTTAACCTATATATTTATATACAGTGTGAACCTAAAGAAACACACAAAATTCATATCTTTGGTATATTATGTCATTTGTCAAAAAAATCCTCGAACAGGTCGATTTTAGTTTTGTAAATGCTACATTTTGTCACTATACCAAAATTTATGACGTCATTGGTTTTTGAGTTATGACGCCATCACAAATTTTTTTTGATAGAAAGAGACATTTTTGTTTACTGTTTTTGGTGGTATATTCCTTTAGCTTTCTGGTGATATACAAAAAATGATATTACCTGAGCCATTCTTTTGGAAAAATGACATTTTATGTAAAAATAGCTTACCTTTCGCAAATTCACGAGTAATGTTCCACTTTCTTATGGACTGATAAATTTTGTTGCCTACATTTTTGTTTTAACTAGCATGAAAACATTTGACGTAAAAACAGAACAAAGAAAATAATAAAAAACAATCACCTTAACAACAGAGAGATACAGGCCTTTTTGTGTAAAGTATCGATAACTTTTTTATTCCTGGCACGTGTGGAACCTCAGTTTTGTAACACTTCTGAAACAGTATAAAACTAGTGAATGCAATGCCACGTTTAAGTGAAAGAGAACGCGTAGAACTTTTGATGATGGTTGGATATGGTGATAGGCTGAGAACTCATCAGGAAGCATGTGATGTTTTCAATGCCAAGTATCCCGAAAAGCAAATTTCTAGATCCACTGTAAGTAGATTGGTGGCTAAATATGATGAATCTGGCAGTGTAACTGACCTCCCTCGATCTGGTCACCTTAGCACAAGCAACGAAACCAAATTAAATATTCTTCTAGAAAGTGAGGAAAACCACCATCTTTCGACAAGGCAGCTGGCTTTAAATCATAACGTGAGTCAAACTTCTCTTGTACGTCTATTGAAAAAAGAAATATACCATCCATACAAAGTGCAATTAATCCACGAATGAGGACGATCCAGATCGGCACTTACAGTTTTGTGAACAGTTGATGACGTTATGCGATGAAAACCCAAAGAACATTGTTTTCTCTGATGAAGCTACATTTTCTTTAAAGGGGACTGTACATCGGCATAGCTGTAGGTATTTTTCATACGAAAATCCTCCTTAGACTGAAGATACCCATACAGAGCGACGAGGCAAAGTAAACGTGTGGGTATGATTGGTGATCGTTTATTGGGACCTTTTTTTTTTTAAGAAAATCTTACGGCCGCAAGATATTTACAGTTTTTGCAAGTTGAATTAGTGCCAGCCTCAGCAGTTATGTTTCCGAACAATGAAGATGAAGATATTACTACTGACAACGTCTGTTTTCAGCAAGACGGGGCCCCTACCTCATTTTGGGATAGCAGTGCGTCAGTTTTCAGATGACACTTTTACTAGAAGGTGGATAGGTCGTCAAGGTCCGATTGAGTGGCCTCCGCGTTCACCGGATTTAACCCCCTTAGACTTTTTTCTTTCGGGTCACTTAAAGTCAAGGGTGTATTTTAACAGACTGGATACCATAGAAGAATTGAAAGACAGAATTGGCTTGGAGATGAGACGAATTGCCCATGAGATGATTCAGAACAGCGTGCCAAGTGTCTACACCCGTCTTGGTCAATGCCAAATGGTTTGAGGGTCACAATTTGAGCAATGGAGATGATTTTTTCTCACAATTACTTATGTAAGGTATCAATGAATAAAAATATTTTTTTCCAAAAGAATGGCTTAGGTAATATCAATTTTTTTCATAGCACCAGAAATCTAAAGGAATATACCACCAGAAACAGTAAACAAAAATGTCTGTTTCCATTAAAAAAAAATATGTTGACTTGATAACTCAAAAACCAATGACGTCACAATTTTGGTATGGTGACAAAATGTAGTATTTACAAAACTAAAATCGACCTATTCGAGGATTTTTTTGACAAATGACACATACCAAAGATATGAATTTTGTGCGTTTCTTTAGGCTCACACTGTATAATTTGTCTATGTGAAAATCATATTTTGACGATTATATTAAGGTGACCAGATCCCAGGAAGCCAAATGCGGGACATTTCCAAATAATAATAGTTAATACTAAATAATTTTCTGATATTTGTAAATGTTAAATATTATATATTCTACAAATGTAACAAAAATGTATAATCGGTCGGTCGGTCAATCTGTAACTTTCTTTGAGCGCACGTTTTCTCTGGAACGGTTTAAGATATTGACTACACTTATGTATTATAACAGGATCAGGAACTAACATACGATTCAAATGTGTTGATCCCTCACTTTAACCGCGAATATCTCAGAAACGGAGAAGCAGACAAAATTGAAAAAAGTATGTGTCCATTATAAGTCTATTCTAAATCAGTCACTGAATTTGAATAACGTACATTAGACACTTCTGAAGTTGTGCTGTTATATTGAAAAATGTCCTACTTTTTAAGGAAATTTTGACCATACCAATTTTAAATCCGTTGTATCCTGGAAAATATGCATACTATGTGAATGGTATTTTAGACATCGATAAAGCACGGCATTTTTTGTATAAGGAATTTTTTTCCTAATATTTAATTTTAAAATTTTACAGTTATTTTCAAAAACGTGACGTCGCTTCATGTTTATTCAGTTATTTATCAATGTATTTAAAAAAAAATTGATGAAATAGTTAATTATATAAAATGTAAGCATTTTCAGAAAAAGGAACTGGCATATATTAATTTAGTAAAGGATGATATCATTGCAAGTTTGCAATAATATTAGCTATTTGATTAAGTCAAACTAGTATAACAAGAATTTCTATTTATTTTATTATTCTAATAACTTACAAAATACAATCGGGAATTACACATTCACAAAATAAAGATTCTTTTGCTCGGCCATCAGGATCAAATCATTATGATGTGTATTTTATAGACAGATGAACTGAAACTTTTTAAATTCTGTAAAATAGTGATGGAAACCCTCGAAAGTGGAAACTGCAATCAATTAATTCTTCAGATCCAGTTCAACATACCGAAAATTCAATTTCTACTCGCACTAAATTCTCCTGTTACCAACTATTATTAACAATTAATAGTAATGCGTTTGTATATGATTAATTATCCAAAATCTATTTAAGTTTTAATTAGTTTAAAACAAGTGTATGCTTGAATTAATTACTGATCGAAAGTGGTAAATTATTGCCTCGAATATTTGCGTTATTAACTTTATGTTCTCAGTTGCAAAATAATACGTTATAATGGTGAAGGTAACAAAAAAGTATTAAGAAAACAAAATGTTGTGCCCAGATTTTTCAAGATCCAGAAAATGCACTGTGGTCCGAAAAATGCAAGTGTGTTATACAGCTTTCACGTTCCAGGGGTACATTAGGGTACATCACAGGTAATATTTCCCGGGATATCGACCCATTTGTTTGAGAAATCTACCTGCGATGACGCTTCAAACATGAATAATTGTTAAACTATGATTTTATTTCAGTTTGTTGGCAGATTTCAACGTGTGACTGCTTCAAATATTTGTGCTCTTGGTTTGTAATTTTTACAACAAGAACTTTAAGGCAAGTGTTTTATTTACATGTAAAATATTTCCACTAATGTTAGTTTGAAGCGGCTGATTTTATTATTTTTTATAAACGTAATTTCTTTGGTATTTTGTAACTTCTATTAGACCTAAAGAGACTTTGCCACTAAAAGCCACGGAGATTTTCATTCTAAAATATACTCTAGGTATCCCTTTATGTCGCGGTTAAACACATTTTTGCTCGAAGTTGTTTCATTAGATAGAAATCACATTTTTCGATACAGCGCGCTTCAAGTTATTCTTAAATCAAAATAAGATAGTGCCGTCAGTAGTATGGCAAACGCTATACTATGGAGCCTAAAAGCTTTGCAGCTATAGTACATATTGAGGCGATTGCATCGCCCCCGCCCTAAACTACCCTAGTTTAGCAACCACCAAACTCAATGTTTTTATTTTGTTTCACGTTTTGTCGGAAAAATGCGTGTACCACATAAGGCTGATGCGATGGATTATCTAGTCAATCACTATGGAAAGGCAGTGGATGCGCAAGCAATCGTTCGCATAAGAAACGCTGCATTTGACTTGCAACAAAGTTTTTTCAAGACTGAACTGTCTTGTTTATGATGATTATTAATTATTTAGATAATTAAAGAGAGCGTACATTAAGAAACGTTTATTAACAAGTCTGTGTTACCAGTGTTGCCAACCTAACTTGGTATGACAGAAGGACCCTGTTAGGCTACCAACATATGTTACATCTTCCCCTTTTACAATCTACAAACTACACTAAGCTATTTCAACTACATAGTTACTCTTATTCTAACATCGTGCTACTTCTTATACAAGTTATAATAATTCATAGTCATTATATCGAGAAGGCAAATTTATTTGTCTCCCGCTTCTAGTTACTCTATTTCCTGAATCTGAAATAATATTGTTTTTGTTATAAACAGTTTCAGACACATTGTCTGAATTATTTTTTCCAATATCTTCGGTTCTCTGTTGAGATCCAGAATTCTCATATTCATTTATAAATTTACCTTTTGGTGACATCGGATTCAAAGATGATTTCAGAAAACTTGAGTTTCGTCTTAATTCAGTTCCCAATTGATCTTTCACAATATAAGATCTTGGTTCCTCACATTTCCTTACAACTGTACCCGGAATCCACTGTTTCTTTTGTCTGTCTCTAATTACAACATTTTCGTTTTTTTCAAATTCTTGTCTGGCTTTAGCACCACGATCATAATAATATTTTGATTTATTTTTTTTTCTCTCTAATGTTTGATGCATATTGTTACATAAACGCGGTTTTAATTGATTTTTCGTAATAGGTATAGTGGTTCTAATTAGTCTACTATTTAGTAACTCTGAGGGAGAAACATTAAGTCCAGATAGTGGTGTTGCCCTGTATTCTAATAAAAATTGATAAAATTCTGTATCAGTTTCTGTGCATTTTTTGAGCATATCTTTACAAATACCTACTGCTCTTTCTGCAAGTCCATTCGATTTAGGATATCTGGGGCTTGAAAATATCAACTTCATACCAATTTCGTTTGCAAATTCTTTAAATTCTCTGCTATTATACGGATTGTTATCAGAGACAAATGTAGTAGGAACTCCTTGTGCTGCAAAAATATCTTTTAAATGTTTTATTATTTCTGAGCATGTTTTATTTTTAAGTTTTTTCACCTCTAACCAATTGCTATAATAGTCCACTACTATCAGATAAGATTTGGACTCAAATTCGCATATATCGGATGCTACTTTTTCAAAAGGAAATTCTGGAATTTCATGGTTAATTAGTGGTTCTTTTACATTGGCCCTACTATATTTTTCACAAACTTTGCATCTAGCGATAAAATTTTCTACATCCGTTGACATACCTCGCCAATAGAATAACCTTCTAGCTCGACTTTTAGTTTTTTCCATTCCAAAATGGGCTTTATGTAACTGGTTTAACATGTATTCTCGTAATGAATTGGGAATGACAATTTTATTGTCGTAAAAGATTATTCCATTTTTCTCTCTTAAACTGTTTCTAATTTTAAAATAGTGTTTTATTTCTATATTGTTACACTTACTAGGCCACCCTATCTCACAGAACTTTAAAACTTGATTTAGTACGTTATCATTTTTTGTTTTGTTTGCGATATCAGTCATTCTTTCCTCGGATATTGGTAATTCAATATCAATACAGTGTATTACATCGTTCATTTCTATTTTATCAGGGACATTTGCATTTTTACAGGAACGCGACAGAAGATCCGCAATGTACATTCGCTTACCCGGTAGGTACTCAATATTAAAATTATATTTCAATGTTTTTAATCGCATTCGTTGCAACCTAGCGCTTATTTTATGTATGTCTTTATTTTGAATTGCCACTAACGGTTTGTGGTCTGAATGGACCGTAATGTGCTTTCCGTAGACTAGATGATGAAATTTTTGAAGGCAAAAGCAAATGGCCAAATATTCCTTATCTATCTGTGCATATCTAACCTCACTTTTATTCAGACTTCTAGAGCAAAATGCTACTGAATAGCCTTTTTGCAAAAGCGTGCCACCTAAGGCATTTTGACTCGCGTCCGCTTGAATCACTATTTTCTCATTTTGGTCAAAGATTTTTAAAGTTTGCGTTGCAGTTATTAAACTTTTTAGACTATTAAAGGCTTCTCTATGGGTATCATCCCAAACAAAATTTGTGTTACTTTTAATTAAATTTCTTAAAGGATTACTAATTTCTGATAATTTCGGTATGTATTTAGTTAAATAATTTATCATCCCTAAAAAACTCAATAACTCCTTCTTATTATCAGGTTCCTTTAATGCTAAAATTGCTTCTACATACTCTGGATTTGGACTTACACCTTGGCCTGTAAAAATCTGACCAATATATTTGACTCTATTAACTTTATACTGTAATTTGTCTGCATTAAATTTAATATTGTTTTGCCTAGCCCTGTTTAAGAAGTTATGCATTAACATGTCATGTTCGGCTTCATTTTCACCTGCTATTATAAAATCATCAAAATAAATTCCAATGTTTAAATCGCCAAATATTTTTTCATTCATTCTCTGGAAAACCTCTGGACTTACTGCTAAACCAAACGGTAGTCTCAAAAACTTATAATTACCAAATGGTGTTACAAATGTGCAAAGATCTGAGCTCGTTTTAGACAGCTTTATTTGATAAAACCCATCTTTCATGTCAAATACACTAAAAACATTCTTATTTTTTAATTTTAATGCCAATTCCTCACTCGTTGGAATGGGATACTGTTCGAAACAGATATTTTTGTTTAAATGAATCGGATCTAGACACACTCTTAACTTTCCATTAGCTTTTTCAACAATTACTATGTTGTTTACCCACTCAGAGGGACCCTCAACTTTTTCTATTATGTTCTTATTAACTAATTCGTTTAAGGTTTCTTTAAGTTTACCTTTAAGTGAGTCAGGGACTCGTCTACAATTACTCGAAAATGGTTCATAATTCTTTTTTAATTTGATTTCATATTCAAACGGGACATTTCCAATGCCTGAAAATAAATCTTTATTTTTATCGATAAACTGAGTTTTTTGAATATTATTATTTTTAAGTGTTTCATTATCATTACCAATGGACTCAATGCGTTTGATCAGATCTAAAGCGAGACAAGCTTTTAATCCCAACACGGGCATATTTTTAACATCTATAACTAAGAATTTTATTTTATATTTTTTTCCATTAACTAAGCATTTTGTGATGACAAAACCTTTTGTCTTAATTTTATAATCACCATAAGCTACTATTGACAAATTTGTTTCAACTACTTTACTTTCTAAATTCAGTCTTTTAATCCAATGCCACGGTAATACATTGCATTCAGCACCTGTATCTAACTTAAACATTATTTTTACATTATTGATTTCTACTTCCTGCTTCCACACTAACTTATTATTGTTATTACTAGAAATATTATCTAATACAATCGTATCAATAGTAAATGAATCGCTGTCATCTGCCTCTATATTGTTTACAACCTTGTTTCTATTTTTTACAAACTGCTGATTATCGTCTCTATTGTTATTATTATTATTCAGTGCCTTACCCTGTCCTTTATTTTTATTCAATTTGCACCCTACAGCAAAGTGATTGAATTTATCACAAATTTTACACTTCTTTCCATATGCGAAACATGCACCTTTTCTATGCTTTCGACCACACTTCAAACAATTATATTCATTACCTAGGTTGTCCTGTCTTTTGTTCATATGTTTCTTTATCATGTTTACTTCCTGTTCGCCTTGCAAGCCTCTCACCTGTAGTTTACTCGCTTCCGATGCTCTACACTGGCTCTCCGTAACTTCCAATGTTAAATTCGCTATTCCCAGTAATTTTTCCTGCATCTCTGTGTCATTGATTCCTATTATTATCCTGTCTCTTATTAGGGATTCCTCCTGGTCACCGAAATTGCATGGTTTGGATAGTATCTTGAGGTCTTTCACAAACGTATCGAAGTCTTCATCGGTTCTCTTATTTCTCGAAAAGAATTTGAATCTGTTGTAAGTTTCATTGTCCCTCGGTTTACAGTAACTATCGAATGCTTCCATTACTTTATTATAGTTATTTCTATCTTGTTCAGATAGCTTGAAAGTGTTAAAAATATCAATGGCCTCTTCTCCTGCCACATTTAGGAAAATGGCGACTTTCCTCTTGTCTTCTTTATCTTGCAGCCCAGATGCATTTAGATATATATTAAAAGCCTGCTTAAACTTTTCATAATTTTTACTTAATTGTTGATTAAATATTAAACTGCTTGGCGGTTTGAATGATTGACTCATTTTTACAACTTTTTCTGGCTGATTCCTTATCTAACCTCGCTTTTTTATTATTTTGTTTCCAACTTCTTATGTCTTTATTATTATTAGATTTTAATAACGTACCTCTTCTTTATACTCCTTTACAGTGTATTTTACACCTGACACCATGTCTTGTTTATGATGATTATTAATTATTTAGATAATTAAAGAGAGCGTACATTAAGAAACGTTTATTAACAAGTCTGTGTTACCAGTGTTGCCAACCTAACTTGGTATGACAGAAGGACCCTGTTAGGCTACCAACATATGTTACATGGACAAGACGAAGAAGAAGAACCGGAGGAACCTGATGAAACTGTGTCAAGTGCTGAACCAAGCAAGTCATCGCATCGTGGTCGATCCAAGGTAAAGTTTGATGAAAGTTCGTAAAGCCTAGCATGCTGCAAAAAAATCAAAAGACTTAGTTCCTTTAACGCCAGATGAGGCTGTTTCTTTAATTATCGAAGCCAATTTAACGAAACGTCAGTACGCGTTTATTAGACAGCAAACTAAAGAAAAACATGCGGATATCTACTCCCCTACCACAAAGTTTTAGAGGCTAAGGCCCGATGTTATCCGCCTATTGATACCCCAACAGTAACAGAACAAACCGCGGAAGTTCAAGTACAAGCCCTCCTGGATCATACGGTTTCCCGAATCCTGGAATTGCAAAAATCCGTAATATTATCTCTTGCTCCTGAAACAGTAAAAAGTTTAGTACTCTTAGCAAAATGAGGTTGCGATGGTAAAAGCGGTCAGTCTCAATACAAACAACAGTGTTCCGAGTCCACCTTAAGAGATTGTGACATATTTTTAACGTCCATGGTTCCCTTGCAATTATTTGTGCAATTGCCGAAAGATGAAAAAATAATTTTGTGGCAAAATTCACGTCCATCTTCAACAAGATTTTGCAGGCCCCTTCGAATTTTGTTCTTGAAATAAAGTACTGACATTTCACAGCACGAGATGACCCATTTACAAAATCTGATTGACAAGCTTCAACCAACGACGTGGACTCAAGAAGAAGGAATTAAAGTTTCTACATCCCATACTTGCATTATGATCACTATAAATGGATAAATAAATAACGCTATTACCGCCACCCCAAAACAAATGAACGATATAGAGAAAGTTGTCGAAAAGGAGGAGAACGAGGAAGCTTTTAAATTTGGACTATCGGCGTTACATGCCTGGATTAGATGCTTCGAATGTTTGCTTCACGTATCCTCTCGTTTAGATATTAAGAAGTGGCAAGCACATGCTGAAGTAAAGGTAGTGTGTGTAACAGAGAGAAAAAGGTTAATACAAAATGAATTTAAAACCAGAATGGGCCTGCTAGTTGATCAACCTAAAATTGGAGGTAGTGGCACAACAAACGATGGGAACACGGCGAGATTTTTTAAGGACCCAGCTACATCGGCTGCCATCACTGGAATCGATGAGAATATTATTAAAAGATTTGCAGTTATTCTGCAAACCATTTCATGTGGATATGAGGTCGATACTGATGCTACAGTTATCAATTTCGCTTTATTGCCGATAGATCAATTCTCCGAAGAGACGCAAGAATCTCGAAATAAAGATCTTAAAAAATATAGAGAACATCACAGTAGAAAAATATCTCGAGTTGCAACGAATCAAGACCTATTCAATAGATTTTTGATTTCATCAGATCCACTGATCACTTCTCTTCGCAAACTTCCTCACGAGAAGTCAAAGTTATTACCTGAAGTCTTTGGGCTCTTAAAAGAGCCTACAATTCCATCTTCTGAGAAGAATGTGACCAGATATCCCGATTCCGAAAGTCAACGTGAAAGTGACACAGACTCGACTGATACCGATGAATAACTTACGTTCCGCTCTTTTGTATTATTAAGAGTATACGCATCTTTTGTGTTAGAAAGTTATATTATACTTCCGTTAATTATTAGTGTTGTACTGTATTGTTCGCATTATTTTTGTCGTATCTTGTGAGTCATTTAAATAGAATACACGCGTAAAAGCATACAAATTGTCATTTTGTCCAAAAACCCCCCCTTAAAAGCCACACCCAAATTTTATTTTTTTTTTTTACTATTTATCTCGTACTTTATTCTCTCTTCTCGTATTCTATTTTCTTAGAAACATATAAGTGGTCACTTTGTCCAAAAGCCACCCCTACGAAGCCACCCTGAGTTTGATATCTGTTATATCTGTTATTTTTCTCGTATTTTATGAGTCATTTTAAATAAAATGTATGCAAAAAAATATACAAATTTTCACTTTGTTAAAAAACTACCCCCTACAAAGCCACCCCTGAGTTTGAAATTTTATTATTATTTTTTTCCTACTTCATGAGTCATTTTGAATAAGTTGCATGAAGAAATACGTGTGAATAGCCACTGCCAAATAACCACCCTTTAAAACCCACCCCAGATTTGTTTAACTTTTTTCACTATTTTTCTCGTGATATGTACGCCATTCCTGACAAATGAATTTTCATGGGTATTTCTGTATACTACAACCAAAATTCAGTTTTTAAGTGAAGTGTAAATGCGAATCTGTGTAATAATGAACAAATAACAAAATCGAAGGTATTTTTAACCATTCTCCATATTGACATTAAACAATAAGATTTAATTAATCGATTGGTGAAATTTGGCATAGTAATTACTGGTGACTTTTTGTTTAAAGATGGTTGAATTTTTCATATTTTTCTTTAAATAAGTATTCTGTTGATAACAAATATATTACTGCATTAAGTTAAGTTGGGTTATCTCGACAACTGATCGAAAATAATTGAAGTAAAAGTAGATATTTAGATAGAGCTTTGTTATATTTTCGAAGGGATGTATTTTATATTACAAATTAATAAGCTTAGAAGAGTCAAATGCAATGTATGTTTTAATAAACTCCTTTGTGAAATAAAAACAGACCAGTTCTTGCCATCGGACTTAATGTAATAATAAAGGAACTAAAAATTCTTGTAACAAAAGACGATCTTTTATGGTTGAAAGTCATAAAAGCCGCTTGTACTTCACTCAAATCAACTAACAAAAAGTATCTCTGCTATTAAGGAAACATCGTCAACAAGAAGTTAAAGAATAACTAACATTCTTTAAAGGAGTAATCTTTTAATGTAGCAAAAAAGTAGTTACAAGGCCCGCTTGGAGATACAAAGAGTACATCAAACAATTTTTCAAATTGCTATCTTGATTATTATATGTGTTAGATGCTTTATCAGATGAGTTAAAACACAAGTGAAGTAGAAAGAAGAGTGATAATCTTTTTCTATCTAAAAGAGCTCTTAAAGAAAACTAAAAGTAAAGAACTCTTCGCGGGTTTATCACAGTTTTTATATAATTGTTCATCATTCTATCAGATATTATTATAGTGGGCGGGATTATATAATATCGTGGGCTTGGAAGGATGGAAGCAGGCAACCCGTTTAATCTCATAAAGGGTCTTATACAGGGTGTAATCAGTTTCATGTCATTAAAAAAAACTGGTAATGGGGACCCACTAGACAAACAAAAAACCTTTATGACTTTTCCCTCTAGGAGCACTTTGCAAAACACTGATCTAGGTTAACATATTTAATATTATGGTAGACAACTATTGAGAACCACTGCTTTTCTTGGTCGATGGACTTGTACTTCCCAATTATACAACTTTTAAATTGTCATAAAATAGTGCTGGCCGGCATACGCGGTGTCAAAGGATCATCGACCGCCTTTGATGTACCGCCTCAACTGAACTGAGGCAAGTATAAAGAGGTAAATAATTCGTTCTCTCTTCGTGCACAATTGCAAGCAAATAATGGCCATAGAGGTTTAAACAGAGCATTTCTTTACATGTGTGTTTTTTAATTTGGAACAATATATTGGATTGTTTATAATTTAGAAAATTTAAGTGTGGTTTATTAACATTTGTAACATAAATGAGTGTCCTGGGTTAAAAGCTTACTACCTACCTAAATGATTCAAAATCTCTGCATCTGTATCAATACACAGTTAGGTACGTCGAATTAATTACATACGCACTTCGTTCAACACTAAACACTAAACTATCAACTAACGTTGTCAATAAAGAAAAATAAAAGAAAAACTTGGTACAAAAGCCAAAAAGCATTACAAAAAGAACTAACAAGTAAGTTGTGTCTGTACGTAATCAAGAAGTCAATAAAATAAATCTTAACTATAAATACACAATGACGCGAAATTCAAAAATAACAAAAACAACGAACGGCGGGTTGGACGTGTGTACATAACGAAACACCGACAGTAACTAAAATATTGCACAAGGGAGAGTTAGAGTATAGTTTTCTTCAGATCAGATCTAGATCTAAACCTACCTTAATATTTCAGCAGTTCTCAAAAATTTTTATTGAAAATTTGCGAAATTTATGTTTATTTTTTTCTCTCTAAAACTATGAGCTTTAGACCCCATGTTACATAAGGTTTTTTTGTTTGTCTTGTCGTTCCCTACCATCAGTTTTTTTTAATGACATGGAACTAATTACACCCTGTATATAGCACTAAGTCACTTCTTGACCACCCCAAATATACGTCATTCTTCGCCCCATTCAGTCCTTCGAAAGTATTCACCTCTGTATTCTGTAAGTGGGTAAGCCTTTGAGTTAACAACTTTGTTTGTCCGTTAAATATTTGTACTTGAAAAAATGTATTACAGTATAAGTAGAGACTTAGATGATCCCACTTATTTTTAACTTCCCCACAAAATTGTGACAGGTTATTAAAATTGGTCCAAAATAGAAAATTGAGATAGCGTCATCATGTTTTGAGGTTCCAGGAACCCAAAAAAGTGTTTTTTGAAAAATATCTGTGTGTGTGTGTGGGTGTGTGTGTGTTAGCACATTAGCAGCGAAACTACTAAACGGATTTGGATAACTTTGCATGAGGGTTTCTTTAGTGCCCTAGAGGATCAGAAAAGGTTTTTGTTGAGATCGGATTACGTTTAGTGCTGTTTTGGCACAACACGTTGTTTACTTTATTATTATTTACAGTTTGTAATCAAACCATTGAAAATCAGTTAAAATTACAATTTCAACGATATTGCTAGATGCCTTGCACTGGCGGGTTTTACGTATGTTACAGCCTAACGCGTAACAATACCGACTTTATACCAATATTTTCACACAAGATAATAACAATTTAGTACTTATTATTTCGTCATCTAGCTCGAACAATAGCCTGCTTCCTCCTAGACATGCTCCGCAGAAAATCTTTGATGGTTTCTTGCCGAGTTCGATTCCATTCTTCCTGCGCAGCAATTCTTAATTCTGCAATTGGGCTAAGAGCTGTATTTCGTGCTCGTATATGTCGCTTCAGGATGTCCTATGGTATGTTCTATGGTATTAGCTACAGGACTCATTAGTGGCCAATCTAGAGCCTTAGTCCCGACATCCTGAAGGTACTGGATCACTGTTCTTGTGGCATGGAGGCGGGCATTATCATGCATTAGCACAAAGTTGTCGTACCCAATAAAGCCGGCATAAGGTAAAACATGCTCTTCAAGGATATTGCGTATGTACCAGTCAGAATTCATTCTTAAATTCACCTCAACAAGCTCCGTGCGACTCTCCCAACTAATGCCTTCCCAAAGCATAATGGAACCGCCACCAAACTAACATTTTGTGCAAGATTACATTCTGCAAACCAGTCTCCAGTCCTTTTGTATACTCGACCACGTCCAACTGGCGTCAATAACTGTATTCTTGTTTCATCTGTAAAAAGGATTTTTCCCCATTGATGTTCATTCAAATTAGCATGGGCTCTTGCAAATTGTAACCGTCTGATCTTGTGACGTGGGAGAAGCCTAGGGACTCTAGCAGGACATTTTGGATTTAAACCGACCTCCTTTAGTCTTCTTATTACTGTTTTGACACTTACATTGACTTGTCTAACAATAAGTAATTCATTTTTCAGATACGGAGCGGTATGTAATCGGTTTCGCAAGGATTGTAATTTCATATACCGGTCATCTCTTGGCGTTGTACATCTATTACGTCCTTTGCCAGACCTCCTCTTGTATTCTTCAGTCTCATTGTATCGTTTTACTATACGGGAAACAGTCGATTGATGGATATGCAATCTCCGCGCAATAACTTCTTGTCTGCAACCCTCATTGGCTAAAGTAACAATTTGAACAGATATTAACTTACTTAAATCTGGCATCTCACTCACCGAAACAAGGAATAAATAACTGGAAATGACATTTTGACAACATCAAACAAAAGAGCGGTCGTTGTTAGACGCCAAGGCACATTATGATACGTTTGTGCTATGTTTGTAATTTGTAACCTTATTGCTTATTCAGTATAAAGGCTATCTCTAAACTTTATTTTATTCAAAACTAAATTAAATACACTGGATTGAGTATGTGGTAGGTTCCTTGTGAAACATCTTTAAAATAATTATTTTTAGAAAAGGGAAAAACAATGCTTTTTGATGTTTCAAATAAAAACTCTATTTTAATACACCCTACATATGTTTCGGCTTGTTAGGCCTTTCTCAAGAGCATTACAGATGAGTACTAAAGCTATGAGGGCGGTTGATCTAAAAATAAATACAATAATACCCAAACATGTGAAATTACGGGGATTTCAAGTAATAAAACTAAGGATCTACCTACTCGGAATATAATTCAATGGGCTATGCTTAAAACCTTGTCTATTATAGGAGTGTTTATGAAATTTAGTTGGTCATTGGTGGTACAAGTGTTGCTTTTAAGGGATTTTTTTATTTCTAATTGTTCAAGGAGGTTTAAGCGTTTTCCTTTTCTTTCTGAATGGATTAAATTAATATTCTCTGTGTCGATAAAATGATTATTTTCAATGCAATGTGTTGACATTCCTGTGTTTTTGCTGTTGTTCAAAATATATTGTTTATGTTCTTTTACCCTATTAGCTATACTTCTACCACTCTGGCCAATATATACCGCGTTACAGTCCTTACATTTAATTTTATAAACCCCCGATTTATTGACTTTACTTATTTTTCTTTATTGTTAACTAAAATACTGTAAACAAAACTAATTTAGGAAGTATTTTAGTTAACAATAAAGAAAAAATAAGTATAGTCAATTGAGAAAGGCCTAACAAGCCGAAACATATGTAGAGTGTATTAAAATACAGTTTTTATTTGAAACATCAAAAAGCATTGTTTTTTCCTTTTCTAAATTAAATTATACATAAAACCCCCCAGTGCAAGGCATCTAGCAATAAAAAACTCAAAAAGTGTTAAAGGAAAGAAATTAAATGAAAGTAATAAAATATACAATATTTTTGTCTGTGAGTGTAGTTACGGGAACTGGGTGACTTTTCTGCACATTATCGTCTTGTGCTCTGCGAGATATTTTAGCACATTTTAAGCACAGCAAAATGATTACAGGAAGAAATTTCTGTCAGTTAATTATTAACCAGAAAGAAAATGTTTCCAACTTTAAAAGAAATATAGATTTTTAATATAAATTCTATCCCTGAGATCTAAATTGATCGTCACAAGTTCTTTTTCTTTTTAAAGCAAAAATGTTTAGTACCTTAACAACAAAATAATCTTTCCAGAAAGTTGTGGTTGCAAAAGAAATATTACACACCCTAACTGTAGAGGAATTCAACATTTTCCGCTAAGTTGAGTTTCTAAGGTATTTCAGATGCATCATTATTAAAAAGTCCTTGTTGTTTCTAGTACTGTGCAATAAGTTTCTTAAATAAAAAATTATGTATCTCATCACTAAATTCCCGTCATAATACTTTCTACAGATATTCAAAGACGACAAATGCACGATTTTAAAGCCTGATCTTCTCTCAATTTTCAATATTGAGCCAATTGGTTCATCTCTAGTTTGACAGCTATAGTTAGCAACATCTATCTGTTATATATGTATTTATAGCGTGTAATATGCCAATAATTTTCTTATATAGATTTTATATAGTGTGACCCATTTTTAATGGAAATTCCCCTGTAAAAAGTGTGTTTATTATCTGATTTTAACGGAGCTTTTTTTATAAGATAGGCCATCGATAGCTCTACTTTATGGCAAAAATTTAGAGACAAATTTCAATTTTCAAGACCTCATTTTCAATGTCAAAAATAGACAAATTTGATTAGCGATTTTTTTTATAAACTTTAACTATACTACTGGATTCAGAAATGAGTAAATTCAAAATTTCGTGAAAAACTATTAAATAATGACAATGTAGATAATATTTTATAATAACTTTTACATGATTTTTTTCTAAAAATCGAAGTAGCCCATGAAAAGTAAACAATAGAAATATAAATTAAGTGGATAGTTTTAATAAATATTGTCTTTTTATTGAGTAATGACAAATAATAATAGGATCCCATGGAAAACAAATTTTAAAGTCAGACGTCAAATCTTTAAAATACGCATATACTCAGAGTATATTGTTATTAAAATTATAAAATTGATCAATGATATTATGAAGTATTAGTTTATCCGTTTGAAGTTAAAATTATGGATACTTTAAATATAGTACAAAAATTGAACTTGTGCGCATTAGAGGAAATAATGACAGAACTTTGGGAGAGGTATATGAGATATTTAATAATAGGCACCCGAATAGGCCCAACATCACTAAAAGTACCGTTTCTAAAATAAACAAAATGTTTAATGAGGGTGGAGCTGTGACAAGGCATATTATGAAAACGGATAATGTACAAAAAAGACCCAGGTACGAGCAGACCGTTTTAAATTATTTTAACAACAATCCAAACGCCAGTGTAAGAGTAGCTAGCGTAGATTTGAATTTATCTAGAGAAAATATTCGCGAATGCCTTAAAAAGAATAAGGTAAAACCATTCCAACCCAAGTTTGTACATAAATTGGAACCTGGTGATGATGGAATTTTGCTTGTGGGCTCAAGGAGAGTATCTTAATAACAGAAATTTTTTGAAAACTATTTTATTCAGCGATGAGGCTACTTTTAAGACAAATGGGGTGGTATCTGCACAAAATTGTAGGTTTTGGGCTACAAAAAACCCAGAGTGGGTCATTAATTGTAAAAGGCAATATTCTCAAAAAGTTAATGTTTGGTGTGGGCTACTCAATGAAACAATCATTGGTCCTTTCCTTTTTGAAGGTAATATGAATAGCATGCAGTTTTTACAGTTCCTAAGAAACGAATTTTGGAATATGCTACATGAACGTTCAATACAAGAAAGAGTAAATCTACACTTTCAATTAGATGGCAGTCCTGTCCACAATGCCAGAGTGGTTACCAGATGGCTTAATGCTAACTTTCCTAGTCGATAATAGGTCGAGGTAGCCCCTTAATTTGATGGCCACCCCGATCCCCGGACTTAACATCAATGGACTTCTTTTTATTGGGTTTAATAAAATCTAAAGTTTACAGGTCACGCCCGAGTAATAGAGATGCTTTGTGTGCAAGAATAAGAAAAGCTTGTGCAGAAGTTACCCGGCTACAATTACAGAATGTCGTAAACAATATTAAAAAACGATTCGACAAGTGCATCGAAATAAACGGCGGCCTTGTAGAAGCTGCAAAAATTTAAGATGAATTGTATTATCGTTGCAAAAATTTAAGATGAATTGTATTATCGTGTTTTAATTTTAGTTTTAGTGTAATGTGTTGTTATTTTGTTTATTAAATACCTAATTATTATTGGTTTCAATTGTTAATACATGTTTTTAAGTCAAATATGATTAAGTTTGTTTAAAAGACAATATTTGTTAAAAATATCCACTTAATTTATCTTTCTATTGTTTATTTTTCATGGGCTACTTCGATTTTTAGAAAAAATCATGTAAAAGTTATAAAATTTTACCTAGTTTTATTTTGTAATAAATCTGTCATTATTTAATATTTTTTAACGAAATTTTGGATTTGCCTATTTAAGATGTTTCTGAATCCAGTGGTATAGTTAGATTTTATAAAAAAAACTCTAATCAAATTCGTCCATTTTTGACATTGAAAAGAAAATCATAGTAGATCTTGAAAATTGAAATTTATTTCTAAGTTTTTGTCATAAAGTAGAGTTTTCGATGGCCTATCTTTCAAAAAAAAGTCCAGTTAAAATCAGACAATAGAAACATTTTTTACAGGGGTGTCTCCATTCCAATACTGTATGTATTTCAAGAGTTAAAAAATTACATATAAAAAATATATTTAGAACAAAGCTTTTATTTAAAAAAATGTACTAAAAAATTAAATGAAATTTTTAAATTCATACATCTGGAAACTAAAAGTTTTGATGGCGGTCGTATAACACTATTGTACAGTTATTTTGCTCAATTAACCGCCCTCAAAGCTTTCAGTTTCCAGGTGTATGAATTTAGAAATTATTTTTTACTTCTTAATACATTTTTTTGTATAAAAGCTTTGTTTAAAAACATTATTTTATATATAATTGTATTCTTTACTTTTTCATCTTTACTTATTTTACAGACAGACAGGCAGACAAACCCCTTTCATTTGATGTCCATGTCAACGGTGTTGTGAAGAAAAAGGTAATCCGCCATCCTGGGACGTCCAGCATATTTGATATCCATATGAAGGGGGTTGTGAAGAAAAGAATACGCCATTCTAGTGCGATCGCCATATTGGACTTGTCGTCTCATAGTTTGTCGTATTTTACTCGCCAGGCCCTTTCATTTGATACCTATATCAAGAGGGTTGTGAAGAAAGAGGTAATCCACCATCTTGGGAAGTCCCCTTTATTGCACTTAGAACGATGTTAGATATATTATATTGTATTGTATTGTCACTGAACCTACATAAGTGTGCAAAATTTCAAAGCTCTAGCTTAATTAGAACTAGGCGAAATTTTGATTACAATATTTGTAGCATACAGGCAGACAGACAAAGTAAGTTAAATACAAGCTTTTAAAAAATAGTTCTAAACCTTCTTAATGGAAGTCATAAGATTTCGTCGTTTTTACGCTGTTCCAATTGAGTTTGGAAATGCTATAGAACACGAAGAAATGTTTGAATATTAATTACTGCTGTATTTTTATGTTAAATGAAATAATGTAAGAATTTATTTCGCTTATCATGATTGTCCAAAAATTAGTGATCACTCAATAATCTCTGTAAAAATGTTAGCATGTTCCGTGGAAAGTAATAATAATGTGAAAAGGGTATTTAGAAATCTTAGTGATCATAATATGAATAACATTTGTTTAGAACTGATGCAACAAGATTGGCCTTTAAACTCTGTTGATGTAAATGATATTTATAATAAAATGGCAAATAATTGTGAAAACGTGGTAAATATTATATCTCCAATACAAATCATTGAAAACAAACGTAATGATCTACCATGGTATGATGGGGAAATAAAGTATAAAACAAAAGAAAGAGATGTTGCATATAAGAAATTCAGGAAATGTAATAATAATGAAAAACAAAATTTATGGGAAATTTTTAAGCAAAAAAGGAATGAAGTGGTTAACACGTTGAAATTAAAAAAGACTCAATATTATGAACAAAAAATTGATGCCTACAATAATAACCCTAAATTAACGTGGAAAACCTTAAAATCCTTAATTAAACCAAAAAGTTATAAAGTTTGTGAAAATAATATACGTTTTGAAATAAATAATTCCGTTTCTGTACTTTGTAATAATTGGGAAATTGCTGAAGGTTTTAATAACTTTTTTATAGCTAGTGTTGTTGAAATAATTGACTCCATCCCTAGCAAATCAGTGGTCATCAAGCAATTATGAAACTATCGAATCTGAATTTAATGAATTCTCACTACTAACTTTAAGTCAATTAAGATCAATTGTATTAACCTTAGACAATAAGTCTAGCACAAACTTGGTGTTAAATTCAAGAACTTTAAAAAGTATTTTTCAAGTTATAGGACATGTTATTTTACATTTAGTTAATACTAGTTTATCAAAAGGTAAATTTCCTGAAGCACTGAAAACCAGCACAGGTGTTCCTATTCCAAAAATAGAAAACTCAAATGAAGCATTTGACTTTAGACCGATTAATACTTTACCACCTCTCGAAAAAATATTGGAATTAGCCGTTTATCAACAATTATCAGCCTATTTTAATAATAAAAATCTGTTCGTAGGTAACCAATATGGTTTTAGAGCTAATCATTCATGCGAAACTGCACTTCAATTGACGATTGCACACTGGAATGATGAAATTGATGACGATAAATATGTGGTGGCAGTATTCTTGGATTTTAAAAGAGCATTCGAAACAATTGATAGAAATATTTTGATCAGTAAACTTAAATATTACGGCATAAGGGGAACTGTGTTAGAATGGTGTAAAAGTTACTTGTCTAATAGGTTACAATGTACAAAAGTCAACAATAAGATATCAAGTACAATGCCAATTAATGTTGGTGTACCTCAAGGCAGTGTACTTGGACCACTTCTGTTTATTATATATCTTAATGATTTAAGTCTCGCTATTAATTGTGACTTCATTAACTTGTTTGCTGATGACACGTTGATTGCAGTTACACATAGTGATGTTAACATTGCCATTGATAAAATGAATATCGAATTAAATAAACTGTCAGGATATCTAAACACTAATAAATTAAAATTAAATATAAATAAAACCAAAGCAATGATTTGTACTAAAAAATATAATTACTCTAAATTAAATATAAATAGTGTTAATATAGTCTTTGGCAACAACAAATTAGAATTGGTAACAGAAATCAAATATTTAGGCTTCATGATTACTAACGATTTAAGTTTAAAAACACATTTTGTGCATATACAAAAGAAAATATCGAAAAAATTGTTCTTCTTATCCAGAATTTCTAAATATCTAACGATAGCAACAAGTATAACAGTTTTTAAAACAATAATACAGCCTCACTTTGATTATTGCGCGAGTATCCTAAATTTTCTTGATAACAACAGCATTGCTGTATTACAGAAACTGCAGAACAGAGAAATGCGAATTATATTAAGATGCAACAGACTTACACCTATTAGATCAATGTTAAATGTATTAGACTGGTTAAGTGTGAAACAACGTTTAAAATATTTTACATCAATTTTTATATATAAGATTTTAAATGGTTTACTCCCTTCTTATTTCAACAAATATATTACTTTTAATAATCAAGTACATAATCACTCAACTAGATTAAATAGTCATCTACATATTGGAAGGAAAAAGTGTACCAGACATATGCACACATTGTTTTCTGATGGTTGTCGGGAATATAATATGTTACCAAATAAAATCAAAGAAAGTACAAACTTGATTGCATTTAAACAAGGATTATTAGAACATATTAAAAGTTTATAACATGGCACCCCTGCACATTATTATTTTTACCATTTTACTTTTTACTACTTTTTATATTTTGTTAGTGCTTTTAAATGTAAGAATGTCATTATAAATTATTGTATTACGTGGAATGTGTCGAAGACATGTATTAGGTTGTCCTATTTAAAAAAATAGAGATTATTATTATAGTAATACTCCATATATGGTATGTTCTATTTACAGAGGACGATAAATAATTTTCGACAGAGAGCTAGCTATATAAATTGGAAAAATATACCATAAAATGGAACAGTTACTAATAAAAATAGATTAAAATGATTTAGATTCCCACGCTACGAAACTGAAAATAGTACAGTGTAATTTCTAGGATCCGTTAATAACAAAATGGCATTTCAATTTGATTTTATATCACTGGTATCAGACAGCAGAATACTATAAAGTTAACTCTAAAAAAATCGAAATATAGACCATTAAGATTAATGTGAAATTGGATTGTAAATGGTATTTCTCATATCCTGTAGCTGCTACTTCGTAATAAATAAGCTCATCACTTCAAAGATGAGTTTCTAAACAGGTATTTTATAATGATTATAATTATCCCTGAATATGCTGTGAACTAATCCAAGTATAATTTATTTATATCAATTTTACACCGACCGACAATGGACTTCTATTAAGTTTTTTATTCTTAGCATTCTTCGTGACTCAATTTTTAAAATTATGTTGCCCAAAAAACAATACAACTAATTATTGCATTTGATGGCAATAGTTCAAATTACACTTGTGGTGTAGTCAGAGAGGTCTTCTGTATTTGAAGTTTTAATTAATTTATATATCGACATAATACAAATACTATCTCGTGAACACTTGTTTCTGTAATGATAGTTGAGTTTAAATTCCCAAGTCGAAATCTCTATACGTACATGCGTTACTATCCTCCTTTAATGTTTAAAAGTGAATTATTTGACGAAAAACGTTTCAAGGGCTAAGCATTTCCAAGAAACTGAATGAGATTTTATAAAAATGTAATTCATTTGAATGAAAAAAATTTTAAAGACAATGTACGTAAATAAATTGATTTCAGGCTTTGTTCTCATTTTTAACTGAATTTACATATCGTAGGGGATCATGTAGATACTAGTTTAGCCTGCTTAGCCATAGGGGACTAGGTTGGATGATAGTGTTAAAATGAGAATGGCAAATAAGAATTTTTACTTGTTAGCATAACCAGAAGTCAGGTTATCGAAAGAATGCAAAGATTTCATTAATATTTTTATATATATAGTTTTTCCTTTAGTTCTCCACTGTTTGCAAAATCCTATAAAGAATATATTTTATCCTCCTTTAACTTTTCTATTAAAGCATGTAGACCAATAATAGTGCTGTCCCACTATACCGAATGTTTCAATGTAACTGTAATAAAACAAATTGAGAAGAATTGTAAGAAAACACTCTAGGAATAAAGACTGTATTGAGTTACTATATGCATTTTTTAGAAAATATAATTAATAAAGAAACTACTATTTAATTTACATTAGAAAAGGAAAGTAGGAAAGAGCAACACTTTAAGATCTATTCTGACAAAAACAAAACCACTAAACCACGAGTAAAAGTCAATAACTGCATTTACAGTATTCCGTGCGAATATAACAATGATTACGCGGGTGAACCATCCAGATTTTGCAGTGTAATATTAGGTAAACACAAGATTTTCATCAAGAAAAATGAAATTCAGGGATCGAAGATTTGCGAACACGTTTGGGAGAATGGCCTTAGAATAAACTGGGGCTCGGCAAAAAAATTAACAGAAGAGGTAGATGGCAACAAAAGAAAAATGAAAGAATCGTCAATAATATTATTGAAAGAGGATAGACGCGTGTCAAATTGTTCCGTAGATATTTGCACAATCTGGTTGCAAATGTTAAAAGAAGAATTTCACAAACTTAACCTTATATAAAATAAAGCAATGGATACTGAATATAACAAACACATGCTTAGAACTGTGTATTTAATATACGCACAGCACAAAAGATTTCTCAAAAAAAAAATTTGCAAACGGAAACAGAATAGGTTTCCGAAATATCGCCGGCGAAATATTTCATGTTTATATATTTATAATTATTTGTGCCTGTTGTCAACACAAGCAAAATGAAATTCAGGGGTCGATGATTTGCGAACACGCTTGGGAGAATGGCCTTAAAATAAACTGGGGCTATGCAAAAAAATTAACAAAAGAGGTAGATAGCAACAAAATAAAAATGAAAGAATCGTCAATAATATTATTGGATGAGGATAGAAGCGTGTCAAATTGTTCCGTAGATATTTGCACAATCTGGTTGCAAATGTTAAAAGAAGAATTTCGCAAACTTAAGATTGTGTAAAATAAAACAATGGATATTGAATATAACAAGCATATGCTTAGAGCTGTGTATTTAATATACGCACAGCACAAAAGATTTTTCAAAAAAAAAACTTGCAAACGGAAACAGAATAGGTTTCCGAAACATTGCCGGCGAAATATTTCATGTTTATATATTTATAATTATTTGTGCCAGTTGTCAACACAAGCAACCTCTAATTAATCCTTTGGAGTAAAAGATAGACACACTTATTTTTATAATATACAGAGAAAGCTTAAAAAACTGTTAAAACTGAAATTTCCACATAATGCAAAAATTATAGCAATTAATAAAACAAGCCTAACATGAATATTATAAAAATAAATTAAACGATGCCAAGCAAAACTACAGAATGGTCTGACAAATTATTAACAAGGTCTCAAATTGTGAAAAGTATCCGGAAATTTAAAGAGTATAAATAGTCATAAACAACTGTTAACCAACGAAAAAGCGAAAATAAATTGGTTTCATGATTTTTTTTATTAATGTTACGGATTTCCACCCCTAGGAAACCACCCTTCAAAGTCCGTTGGTTCAAAAAATTATAACAAGAGAAAAACACTAACACTTCTTAATAATTTACTAAAAAAAAATTCACAATACTTGTATTAACTAGAATACACTTTTACTGATTAAAATAACCTTTAACAATGTTTATTACTTGATATTTACACCTTGTATTTACTTCGGATTTCTAACCTTAGTTGTTTCCAAAAACTTCTTCTTCCGCCTGTTTCCATTGGCTTATATATTCTAAAAGCGCCTCTAGAGCTATCTAAAAGAAAGTCTGGAACCTTCCACGGCAATACAGAATAAGGTAGAAATCTCGATCCTTTTCTACAAGCTTCTAGAAACGTACTACTACCAGTGTCTCAGAGATGGCGTGCATTAGAGGCTTTGCTTGATGGTACGACGGTTTCCTATCCCCGTTGCTACATAATTTCAGCTATTTCTCATGAGTGTATCAGCCTCCAGCCTCTAGGGGGCGCCAGCGCGTAACATTAATTTTAAACACAATATCTTAAATAAAATATCTTAAATAGAATAAAAGAAGAAGTCACTCACACTAATATTGAGCAATATATCAAACTTATGAATTAATTGATTCTATGGAAGACAAATCTCGATAAAATAGACTTTCGGCATATGTCAACCAGTCAGTTTAGCCATACTATTTTCGCATATAATCGTACATTTTTTCAATTTTAAATACATGTATAGATTATTTTAGTACAAATTTAGTGTTCAAATCCATATTTTTTTATTTGGGAAACTGATAACGAATTATTAATATTAAGAAAAAACATCCAAGATGCGATAGAACTCAACTTAGCGGAAAATATTGCATTTCTCTACAGTTTTTGTCAACAACCATAACTTTCTGTTAAAGTTATTTAGTTGCTAAAAGAGCATATATTTATAGTTTGAAGAAGATAAAGAACTTGTAACGGTGAGTGTAATGTTCTGAGATATAATATACGATAAGAACATTTTTCTCTCTTCCTGATCAATTAGCAGTTTATTTTTGGGATTTTTTTTTGTGTACAAAATGTACAGTAAATATTCTCAATTTAAAAAAAAATCATGTGACCATCACGTACTATAACCCACAATCATCCTCCGTAATGGACAAAAAGCCAATAAACCGTTTTAGTGGAGTAAATCTAAGGGTCTGAATTGCCTAGTAAGGAATTGTCTTACTATAACAATTCTTTTTGCTTTAACTTGTTGAAAACATTTCAAGAAGTGTAGCAAAAAGTTTTGGGATAAATCTGTGTGGCGGAAAGCTTTTGTTTAAACAAAAGAATGTTCAGAATCCTGTTTCCTCGCAATTTTTCTTAAATATCTGGCTGTATAACCCGCATCACAAAAAAAAGAGACACAAATTATTCAAAATGAAATTGCGAAGAGAACTAGATTTGTCCGAAATTTTTTGGTCAATATGCCAAGTCATAGCATATGCCAAGTCATAACATTTTATGGAGGCCATTCTAAAACAATTGACGATAACTTGAACAATAATGCACATATTTTAACGAAACTTTAGAATAGTATACCCCTTGTGGAGTTGAACGAGCAAGCCCAGTTTCAAGTTAAAATGTTTACAATAACTCCTGAAAAACAATTGCAAAATTCGAAAATCGAATCGTCGATTGTTTGTGGACATCAAGTCGTATTTCAAAAATTTGTACTTCAGATTATAGTTGTTCTTTTGTTCTTTGTAGTGGTATAAATAAAAATAAATTTAAAATTTTTTAAAACCGAAAAAATGTTCAAGTCGTTATGTCTATTAGCTTGCTTATAAATGGTCATAATGCAATAAAATGTCATATCTAGGGTCCCAATTACCGGAGATAAAACTACTTCTTTTTTATGTACTTTTAAGATATACCAATAATTTTTATTTTTGGACAAAATATTTTTGAGTAAAATTCGTCTCTTTAAAAGAAATAAAATAGAAGAATTGAATAAAATTGGTCTTAGAAGATTTAAAATATATTTTTGTTTATGCTACCACAAAGAACATAAAAACAACTATAATCTGAACTACAAATCTTTGAAATACGACTTGATGTCCACAAACAATCGACAATTCGATTTTCCACTTTGCCATTGTTTTTTAGGAGTTATTGTAAACATTTTAACTTGAAATTTGGCTTGATGGTTTAACATCACAAGGGGTATACTGTTCTAAAGTTTCATTAGAATATGTGAATTTTTGTTCAAGTTATCATCAATTGTTTCAAAATGTCGTCTCTAAAACGTCTTCATGTTTTACGACTTGGCATATTGATCAAAAAAATTCGGACAAATCTATTTCTCGTCGCAATTTCATTTTGAATCGTTTGTGTCTCTTTCTTTTTTGCGATACGGGTTATACAACCAGAGATATTTAAGAAAAACTGCGAAGAAACAGGATTTTGAACATTCTTTTATTTAAACAAAAGCTATCCGCCACACGGATTTAATCCAAAACTTTTTTCTACACTTCTTGAAATGTTTTCAACAAGTTTCAGCAAAAAAATGCTATGGTCAGACAATTCCCTAGCAATGTTGGTTTTACTCCACTATTTACTAAATTTTTAAATAGACAAAAAAGTCTTATGTAAAACGACAAATGTCAAAGTGGCGTTTCGTCGTTTTTAATATATAAATATTTATTCAGTTTATTTGTTCAGTTAGTATTAGTAGAATTAATTGCTCTGTTTGTGTCTAGGTTTGTGTTAATAAATGAACATGTCTTATGTTATAAATAATTTATATTTTCCACAACTCAAAGGAAACCAATAAAAGACATATACAGGGTGACTGGTACCGCGCCGTATTCCTTTGAAGAGGTGTTAATAGAGACGATTTGCAGTTGATTGAACCATAATATGTATAATACAAAAGTTGATAGATTTCGAGATATTTCAATTTTTGTGTTTTCTTAGAAATGTACTACCTATTGCTACAAATTGTAAAATAAAAAAAAGAGGATAAATTTTTCTGTATTTTTTTTTATTCTACCGTTAATACACATAGTAGTTCATATTATGTAACAAAAATTATGTTAAATAGTTTGACATGACAAAAATACAGGAGCTAAAACCTGCAAGGGTTGTTAGAAACTCTAACTCAATTGTTCATTCACCAGGATTTATTTCAAAAATTTGTGAATACGTTAAACGTACAAATTATTTTAAAAACTTCTCTGCTTCATCACCTTTCGAAGTAGGTATAAAGTTTTAAGAAAGTTCCTGTTACTTCCAGGAATAATACAAAATTAGTAGGCGCACACACAATTTTGCCATAAAAATTTGGGAAAGTAAATAAACTCCATACATTTATTTTACATTTCATTTGATGTTTTTATAGATTTTCGAAGTGACTACCTCTGCTCCTTATGCAAATACGAGCCCGTTTTCTCATTTCGGTTCTAGTAATTCTGTTGGAAAAATTATTTCTTAGAATTATTGCTGCTTCTTGTATCCTACGTATTAACTGTTCCCGAGTTGTAATTTCGGTCCCATACACAAGTTCTTTCATGTGCCCCCATACATAAAAATCCAGAGGGGTAAGGTCGGGGCTCCTAGCAGGCCATGGAATAGGCCCTCCTGTCCCAATCCACCTGTTTGGGAACCATTGATCCAATAATTGTCTTATCGGACGATAATAATGCGCAGGACATCCATCGTACTGGAATATCATCCTACGTCTGCTTGCCAGAGGTACATCCTCTAACAAAGGGGCCAAATGATTAATTAAAAAATCAGCATAAACTGCCCCGTTCAAGTTATCGGGTAGAAAATGGATGTCCTGCGCATTATTATCGTCCGATAAGACAATTATTGGATCAATGGTTCCCAAACAGGTGGATTGGGAGAGGAGGGCCTATTCCATGGCCTGCTAGGAGCCCCGACCTTACCCCTCTTGATTTTTATGTATGAGGGCACATGAAAGAACTTGTGTATGGGACCGAAATTACAACTCGGGAACAATTAATACGTAGGATACAAGAAGCAGCAATAATTCTAAGAAATAATTTTTCCAACAGAATTACTAGAACCGAAATGAGAAAACGGGCTCGTATTTGCATAAGGAGCAGAGGTAGTCACTTCGAAAATCTATAAAAACATCAAATGAAATGTAAAATAAATGTATGGAGTTTATTTACTTTCCCAAATTTTTATGGCAAAATTGTGTGTGCGCCTACTAATTTCGTATTATTCCTGGAAGTAACAGGAACTTTCTTAAAACTTTATACCTACTTCGAAAGGTGATGAAGCAGAGAAGTTTTTAAAATAATTTGTACGTTTAACGTATTCACAAATTTTTGAAATAAATCCTGGTGAATGAATAATTGAGTTAGAGTTTCTAACAACCCTTGCAGGTTTTAGCTCCTGTATTTTTGTCATGTCAAACTATTTAACATAATTTTTGTTACATAATATGAACTACTATGTGTATTAACGGTAGAATAAAAAAAAATACAGAAAAATTTATCCTCTTTTTTTTATTTTACAATTTGTAGCAATAGGTAGTACATTTCTAAGAAAACACAAAAATTGAAATATCTCGAAATCTATCAACTTTTGTATTATACATATTATGGTTCAATCAACTGCAAATCGTCTCTATTAACACCTCTTCAAAGGAATACGGCGCGGTACCAGTCACCCTGTATACATGTAGAGATTATTTTGGTAGAAATTTAGTGTTTTGATCCATATTTTTTTATTTGGGAAATTTATAACAAATTCTTAATATCAAGAAGAGTTCTGGTCCACAACCATATCTTTCTGTGAAAGTTATTTTGTTGCTAAAAGAGCATATATTTATGGTTTAAAAAAGACAAAGAACTTGTAACGATGAGTTTAGTGTTCTGAGATATAATATACGATAAGAACATGATTTTCTCTGTCTGATCGACGGTTTATTTCTGGGAATTTTTTTTGTGTACAAAATGTACAGTAAATATTCTCAATCTAAAGAAAATAATGTAACCATCACGTACCATAACTCGATTTTCTTTAACAACTTTGACGTACCAGAAGTCGTTTTGTATGTCGCTATATTTCATAAAACAATAAAATACATCTGATAGGGCATAGAACGTGCCGAAAAAAACACCAAGCTCCTTTACTGTGAATATGGAAATAAAATATTGAAATTTTACGTTTGTATGTGTACGTCAACCTGTTCCTAAAAATACTTTTTAATCCTTAATTTGACATAATGCATAACAATTATTACTTTGCTACATAATTACCGTGCAATAAATTTAAATTATACATTATATGACAACAGCGAACGACTCATAATTTGCATAATTATGTTATTTAACGGAGGTACACGTCTTCGCTCGCTTAAAAGTACTGGTTTGCAAAATGATTGCAGCACTTAGAATGTTCCTTTATATTTTTTCAAATGGTAAGTATGCAGTTCAGAGTTTAAAAAAAATCTGAAATTTTAGCAAATTAGGACAAAATAAACACGTTAATTAAAGAATCTTATACAAACAAACAATTTATGTACAAGTGAAACTTAAAACCATCTGCTATATTTTCACTTATGATAATAAATGATTCAGCCTTCATCGCCCACTAGTATTAAAGAACACGTGCAAATTATTTTGAGATTTTTTTTTAAATTTTGTAAAACTTAAATAGACACTTTTACTTTTTTTCTAATAAATATCTTTTTTTACATAGGCGACAAATAATTTGTTTTTGCTGCAAGTTTATGTATTTCGGATAAAAAAAAAACATTCAGAATATCAAAAGTTTGGTATAGTATGCATAATACTACACAAATGATGAAAAATGGAAATTTCTAAAGAAAAGTACAAAATCGGTAATATAAAAAAAAACGTAGCATTTATCATACAGGAATGTTTGGTTCATAAGATGCCAAATGACCCTTCTACCACGCTATTCCAGGTCGACATCGCCTTACCAAACACCCTGTATATTGCAATTTCTTTGTCCTGTACAATTTCGTGTTTTTGGACGTTTAGTCAAAAACCTTAGCACTGTTTAGCTCCAAAATTATAATAAAATAGAGGTAATGAAAACATAACCTTTTGCATACATGCATTAGCGATCATCCTGTGTGACGGATATGACCCTATTCCGATAGAAAGTAGTCTAACGTGTTATTTTACATATCTAATAACTTTGAAATAAAAATGTTATATTTAACAGATAACAGAAGTTATCCTGTTTAATAGGTATTTTCATTCAGCATTGGCCTTTATGTTTTCTGTTTTGTTTTAGAATCAATCCTGAATAGATATTGTGTTCAGAGATACTTTCAACTAGTCAGTTTTAATTTGGAAGATCTGTAAGCAGGGTTTATTTTAAAAAATGAGGCCCGGTCAAATATGATTATTAATCACAAAACAGAAAACAAAAGAAACTTTTGGATGATACAAACTACTACACTCCACATTGTTAAAAGAGCCTATATACAAACACAATATGTGACAGCATAAACATAGAACACTACAATGACATGCATTCAGTTCGGTGCTTAGAAATGTCTCAATTAAGTTACTTTTTTCAAATGCATTTTCACTTCCTTCGCATACCGGAGGGAAGTATTGTATTCGAGAAAAAATCACTTCTCCGAGATTTTTTTCGTATTTTCACGTTTCAGATCAAGTAGATTAGGAAAATATAGGATTTTCAATTCCGTCAGTCTGTTTGTCTGCCTGTCTGTCTGTTGGTACATTAACTAAAAAACTACTTGACGGAGAAGTCAGATTTGGTAGGTAGCTGACGCTACTGCTACCGAAAATATACAATTGAGTGGAATAATGAAAAAAAATGTTTTCGCTCCAACTTAAAATTTCCACGTTTCGTGATATTCTAAACCTATTTGAAAAAAATATGTATTTTCGTACCACTACTAAGTATAGAATAGATGATAGAAATCATTTTTTTAACCACTACTACACTTTCACTCCACTACGTGGATGTGCAACTAAAAATGTGACAGCCATCAGCTATCAATAATAATTGGCATATAGTTAACACAATTGACAACGAAGACACCTATTATAGCTTTATTGAAAAATACACAGGGTGGTCATCTTAAGGTGGCCATATTTATGTGCTAAATTGTGGGTATAATCACTTGATTTTAAAGCGAGCTATTTTAAAAAGTATAGGTCATATTTATAAAAGTTGCACATAAACGGAAACTAGAATCTTTAACTTAGGAAACGTGTGCTTTTATATTGTTAAAAAGTAATATTTTCATAGATAAAAAAAATGCTTAACATGTACCTTAGAAACGATGTCAGCTCGCCACTTCAATAATTATTTTGCACTAGTTAAAATCAAAAATAGGGAAAACCAATACAGACAAGTCCTAACTTAAACATTCACCCATATTATGAAACAAGAAAAAGTCTCATTAGACCCTTCATGTACTAGAAAGCTCGAATTAAATTTTGCGGTGCACTTTTCACATGTTTACTGATATTCTGACATTTATTTTTCATAGAATGGAATTTTATAAGATTTCTTCAGCTAAAAGTTGTTGTCTTAGTTCGGTTACTGTCTCATAGATGACGCAACAGAAAAAGGGGATTATCTGAATTTTACATTTTTATATAGGGTGGACAAAAAAATCAATAAAATGGATCTAATATAAATCGATATAATCGTTAATAATCATTATTCCCCACAGTTATTTTTTTAAAACATCTACTCTAAAAAAGTCAAATTTCACATTTATTCTTGGTTTTAAACATTTATTAAGTTTTAAAGGTTTGTAGCTGTTCTGCATTTACAAATGTGAAATTTGAAAATGTATAGGCTCTTTAGGAAACTTCCGATGTTTAATAATACCTACAATAATGACATACTGTTTATGTTTTCGTGCACTAACGTAAATTTCTTTGTTTTGGATGAATTACGGTAAAAATATATTATTTTAACATGGACAAAAACGGTTGTTTGTTTATACTTATATTGAATGCAACCGCTATTAGGATAAATTGATTTGGTAAATGTTCGAGAAGTAAAGAAATCTGATGAGCTAAAAACCTTGTGTGGTAGAGTCGTGAGATCCCATTTCTTTACTGACTTAATGTTACCGAAGGTAACTACACTTCGTGAAACAAGCATTCGCTCCGGCATTTATTCGATTTTTCATATTTCAGATTATATCGATTACAAGAATTAATATATTTCAATTATGTCGAAAAAACATGACATTTCGTTATAATAACTGACAAGAATCAAACCAAATAATACTTTATACACAGGGTGGACACCAAAACATAAAAGAAATGTGACAGGGAAGCATAATGAGTATACGTAAGTGGAATATAGTTGACGCTCTTTAAGAAAGAGAACCTGTTATAACTTTAAAATTAGATAAAGTATACAATGTGGTAAAAGTAGAAAATAATAATCTCCAGAATAATTAATAAGTAAAAAGTGCCAAATATATTATACAATATTATATTATCTGTACATATTTATAGAATATCTTACTAGGATACAAAGTATATATGACGTACTAGGTAGGTACTGATAATATTAATGAAATTGTAATAACAGTATCACTAATATCACACAAGAAAATAAGCAAGGGCCGCTTTATCAATGCGAGGATAACAAGTTATCCTATAGTTAAACCACAGTTTGTAATAATACGGTAGGGTCACTTCCTCTGACAGTGATAGCCTCACTCCTGCTATCGACGCGTGAACTAACTCGGTAGGGGAAGTGTCCTACTATATTATTAAACTATTATTTCACTATAGGATGACACTACTTATCCACGCATTGATAAATCGGCCCTCACACATCTTCAGTACAGAACAGAAGGTTTTATTATTCAGTGACAAGCACGATTTCACAGATGACAGATTGATCGACGAAAACAACAATATGCTCAATCGCATCTTCTTTTTTTTTATGTTTTGTCAAAAGTGATGGGTTATAATAATTATTTAGAATATATAGCATATTGTGCGAAAGTGCAGAATAATGCAAATTTCTTACGAGTTGTGGTACGAGCGTTATTACAATAAACTCTGTACAAAAGCATGTTTTTGAGGTAGCCGTAGAACAAGTAATTGAAGCTCTGTGCATCTAACTGACGTCAGTCATCCATAATATAGGTCAACATTGTACTGTTCTCAGTCACATGGTTTTCGTTACATAAAAATTCAAATTTCATATATTTAAGAATCCTCTTTTGTGACTTTTTTTTATTATAGTGTAAAACTTAACTTTATTTTTTCCCGATTTGAATCAAATTTTACTCAAAGATACAACATGTTAGGATGTACTTATGACTATATGTACTAAAAAAATGAAAAAAGCATATTAAGCATCTTTTATTCGTAAATTTTACTAATGTAACCTGAACTGTCAAGTAATTGAGAAGTAGTTTGTAAATTTATTTTTGCTTTTTGTGTATTCTGAAAATTCTACAATCAATATCTTAAATTTCATGAAACTTTGGATTTAATCATTTTGTGTAGTTTTAAACAATTTTCATTTAATTTTTTTTTTAGTTTTTTCAGTTTATTATTTAGAAATTTTGATCAAATTGGATAAAATTTAAAAAGTTTATAAGGTGGTATAATACTATTATGGCAAAATAATTAAACCATTTTTAAAATTTATGCATCTTCCCCATTAAAGTATGTGCACCTAGTTTACATTATATAATTTATGAAATTTTCATAATATTTATTATTCAAATAAATTTACAAATACTATATAGTGTAGTAACTTGTATTGTGTCTTCCCGTAGCCATTTTGTGCCGGTTGTTTGAAACATACTTAAATTAAGCTTAAGGTGGCCATTCCCTAGAAAGAGACCTCCAATAGGGAAATATTTATTATTTTTGGCCATAACTTTTTTTTCTTAGTACGTATATTTATTAAAATTATAAGACCACCTAAGTAGAACCATAACAAGACTGTTACTATGAATTTTCACTCAATAATTTCCGCGGTTTGCAAAATAGCTAGATTTAAATTTAAGAATTATGTCAATCTCCCTATTTCGTAGTTTTGAATCTAGCTATTTTGCAAACCACTGAAATTATTGAGTGAATATTCATAGTAATAGTCTTGTTATAGTTTTACTTAGGTACTCTTATAGTTTTTTAAAATATATGTACTAAGATATAAAAGTTATGAGCAAAAATAATAGATATATCCCTATCGGATGTCGCTTTCTAGGGAATGGCCACCTTAAATGAAGTACTAAGATGTGTTATGTCGTCATTTTATTATCTTAATTTTACTTCCACATCCACGTAGTGGATTGGAAGTATAGTAATCGTAAAAAAAAATCAAAATTTTTTTTTCTTGAAATCGATTTAGAATGTCATGAAACGTCGAGATTTTAAATTTGAGCGAAAAAAAAAAATTCTGTCTGTCGGTCTGTCGGTCTGTCGGTCTGTCGGTCTGTCTGTAACTTTTTTTTTGTCCGCACGCTTTCTCCGGAACGGTTTAAGATATTGACTTGAAATTTTGTATACGTATATATTATAATGAGATCTGGAACTGGATTGTTTTTTGAAGATATCCGGTGAAGGGTTGGGGGGTAAATAGGGGTAAATATGGGGAAATATGTAAAGCAAGCTGGTAAGAGTACAGAAACTTGAAATTTGATGTATGTACTACAGGCCAAGGCCTCAGATTTTTTAGTAATGTTTTTCAACCCCCCCACCACCCCTTCTTCATTATTAAAGGGGTTGCTAAAATAAAATTGAGATATTCATTTGAAATTTGATACACGTATGTATTATAACGACATCTGAAACTAGATTATATTTTGAAATGATTCCGTTGAAGGGTTGGGGGTTAAATAGGGGTAAATAGGGGAAAATAAGTAAAGCAAGCTGGTAACAGTACAGAAACTTGAAATTCGGTGTATGTACTCGAAGTTAAAGACTAAATTTTTTTTTAAATATTTTTAAACCCCCCCACCACCCCTACTCCTCTATTAAAGGGGTTGATAAAATAAACTTGAGATATTCATTTGAAATTTTGTACACGTATGTATTATAACGACAACTGGAACTAGATTATACTTTGAGATGATTCCGTTGAAGGGTTGGGGGTTAAATAGGGGTAAATCGGGGAAAATAAGTAAAGCAAGCTGATAAGAGTACAAACGCTTTAAATTCGGTGTATGTACTAGAAGCCAAGGTCCCAAATTATTTATATTATTTTTCAACCCCCACCACCCCTACTCCATTATTAAAGGGGTTGATAAAATGAAATTGACATATTCACTTGAAATTTGGTACACGTATATATCATAACGACATCTGGAACTAGATTATATTTTGAAAAGCTTCCGTCGATGGGTGGGGGTTAAATAGGGAAAATGAGTAAAGCAAGCTGGTATAAGTACAGAAACTTGAAATTCAGTGTCTGTATTAGAAGCTAAAAACTCAAAATTTTTATAATATTAAATAGGGGAAAATAAGTAAAGCAAGCTGGTGAGAGTACAGAGAGTTGAAATTCCGTGTATGTACTAGAAGTCAAGTTCTCAGATTATTTATATTATTTTTCAACCCCCCCCCCCACCCCTACTCCATTATTAAAGAGGTTGATAAAATAAAATTGATATATTCACTTGAAATTTGGTAAGCGCATATATTATAACGACATCTGGAACTAGATTATATTTTGAGATAATTCCGTTGAAGGGTTGGGGGTTAAGTAGTGGTAGATAGGGGAAACTAAGTAAAGCAAGTTGGCAAGAGTATAGAAATTTGTGATTTGGTGTATATACTAGAGGCAGATTTTTCCATAATATTTTCCATCCCCCCATCACCCCCACTCCCTTATTAAAAGAGTTGATAAAATTAAATTGGATTTTCACTCGAAATTTGTTACACGATATCTTAAACTGGATTATATTTTGACATGATTGCGTTGAACGAGTGGGGGCTAAAAATTAAAGTGGCTTGAAAGAGTTTCTATCTTAGTACTATCCCATAGAGGCGACCGATATTTTTTTAGGGAGTTTTCAATAGAGATGTTTGAAAAAATTACACTGTCATCCGCTTTTCATGAGTATATATTTCACGAATTAGGAGCGGGATTTATTTCAAATTTAGGCGGTACGTGCAGACTGAAAATGTGATTGCATTGAAGTAGTGAACTTTGATATCGCTCATTACAGTGTGGCGTTACTTTAAGGAAAATTTGAAGAAAAAATATTAGCGACTTTTTTATAGAAATTCTTATTTTAGATTTGTATTCACTACCATCAAAAACCTATTTTCACCAAATTTGAACAAAATATATACTGGCTTCTCAATAGGTGGCCAAATAAAGGGACATGGGATGGGGAAATCATTTTTGGCCATAACATTCTTTCGTACTACGTATATTTAAAAAAAAACATAAGAATATTACTATGACTTTTCATTCACTTCACTCAACTGGTTATTTTTATACTTAGGTAATATTATAGTTCTTTTTTAAATATACGTTACCAAGTAAAAAAGTTATTGCCAAAAATAATAAATATTTATGTATGGAATGTCCCTCTCTTGACCATTGCCATCTTATTAGATTTCATACAAATAATTGCTCTAAACCGTAGTCCAATGAATATGTTTGAAATACTTTGGGGTTTCTTTCAGTATATATTTTTTTACATTTTAAAATTTTTTAATGATTTCCAAGGGGATTTTTTAAGGAAATATAACTTTATTTATACAGGGCGGTCGTTCTAAAAAATTATTAACTACGAAACGACATATGAGAATAATAATCGGAATGTAGGTATCACTATTATTACAAAGGAAACCTGATAACTTTTGGCCAAGAAAATATACAGAGTGGTCATCCGACAGCAAAAATTCAATATTAAATAAAAGGTGACAATTCTGTTAACTATATGCCAAATATTATTGCCATCTGTCACATTTTTAGTTGTACATGCACGTAGTGGAGTGGAAGTATAGTAGTGGAAAATTGTCAGTTTATCTTTTTTTACAATGACATGAAACGTGGAAATTTTAAATTTGAGAGAAAAAAATTTTTTTCATTATCTATTCCCTTTAGACGGTCCACCCTGTATATTTTTGTTTGAGTCTTATTACAGTAGATATTATAAATAAATTGTAATATAATAGATATATGTAATAATATAATAATTATAAATGCCAATATTTCACATGAAAGCTCTTCTGGATCCAGAATAAAATTCAAATGTACCTTTGACCTATAAATTAAAATCCAGTAAAATAATGAGAAATATATTTCGACCCAAGGGTTTCGATATGGAAGGGGGAAAGGGGATCGGCATGCGGTTAAAAGCAGGTAGATAGATATTTTTGTTGTTTACATTATTTCGATTTGGAACACTTGTTTTTTGAATTGCTCGAGCGAAGTAATGTTTACAACTGGATTAGTTTATAGGATTCCTTATTGAATTTTCACGAATAAACATCTATAGTAAATTATTCGTCCGCTACCCGCTAGGTACCACCACTTAACGGATGGTTAACGTCTACCCTTTTCTATGACGTTGTCGAGGTTGTTCTCTTTTGCGAACATGGCGCCCTTAAGAAATAATTAAACCATGGAGGAAATTTGTAACAATATATTACATACCGAGGTGAAAAGAGTTTCATTGTTGTGGAGAGATAAGCTAGTTGACCGAGGCACGAAGCGGCGAGGTCAACTAATTCACGAGTCGGCAATGAAACTTTTTCCCAAGGTTTGTACAGTATTTTATTCACAATCATCCTCCTCAATGAACAAAACGCCAATAAACCGTTTACTAAATTTTTAAATGAAAAAAAAGTTTTATGTCAAAGGACAAATGCCAGTCATTTTTGATATATAAATATTTATTCAGTTTATTTGTTCAGTTAGTATTTGTAGAATTAAGTGCTCTGTTTGTGTCTAGGTTTGTGTTAATAAATGAACATGCTCTATGTCTTGTAAATAATTTATATTTTCTACAACACAAAGAAAATCAGTAAAAGACATAGGTTGGCATATGCCCACTTTCCAACCCGAAAACTTGTAAGAAAATGGCCACTTTCCAACCTGAAATGTCAGATTTCAATTCAATTGTCTAATGAAGTTGAAATGACATATATTAGAAATTTTGACGTATAAGACAATTTAATTATTTCTGTATGATTGTGAATAATAGTATATTATTCAACGAGCATATAACGATGACTGTTATTCACGATTGTGAAGTTTAAGACACGTGCCGCAGGCGAGTGTAGTAAATCACCAGAGTGAATAATAGCCATTATATGCGAGTAGAATACTATACTTTGTCCACGACTAATAAATAAGTATTTAATATTTATTTAATTCATCTTCATTTAATTTCTCCTATTTAAGAAAGATTCATAAGTCACCATATATATTTTCTCGATTTGTCGGGTAACAAGTTTAATGAGGCGATTTTTGCAGCTTCCTCTATATCTGACGGTGTCAAAGAAATCTCGTTTTCACTGTCAGTATCAATTTGTTTAATTATATTACTCTTCCCCCTTCGGTGAAAAAAGCCTTATTTTACTGATCTCGTTAACCGTTGAAGATATAAAAAAATTGCTCATCATAAAAAAGAAAGCTAATTGCCAAAAAAGAAGTCATTTTGTAATTTTCTTGTATATGCTATAGTTTTCGAGAAAATCGATATTGACAAAAATTGAAAAATTTTCTATCCTAATCCTAATCTATCTGTTCACAGGCCCATGAAGAATAACTGACTTTAATATAAGTTATAAATGCATTATCTTTTAGTTCAAGATAGTACTTCAATGCAGAAAAGTTAAGAGTAAAAATACTCACATTTACAAAGTTACCATCATGTTGAAGTTAGCCAAAAACAATCTAAAAAAGGCTGCATATACAATTTTCTGATGATATTTATTTTATGCAATTTTATAACTATGAAATGTTTAGAAACAATAGTTATAAGATATATAAACTAAGAAAAAAAATTAAGCTAAATTTTAAAACGTGTGGGTCTTTTTTTTTTATTTTTAGGAAACAATAAGAAATTGGCAAAAATTTGGCTAACTTCAACATGCTTGTAAATTTGTGAATGTGAATATTTTTATTCCTAACTTTTTCTGCATGGAAGTACTACCTTGAACAAAAAGATAATGCATTTATAACTTATATTAAAGTCAGTTATTTTTTATGGGCCTTTGAATAGTTAAAAGCACAATAAATCAAGAGGTAACTATGTTATATTGTTATTTTTATATACTAATAAATAGGAATAGCCATAAAAAATGGAAACACAAGAGTGTATTTTATATCCCCTTTAAAGTTGGAGAAATTCATGAAAGCGATCATTTAATAAAGTTTTTTCACAGGTAACTCTATGCACTGCTTGATAAATAATAATCCGACTATTTTGATCCAGTCCAATGATACATCTAGGTCATTGCAGATTTTTGTTTTTTTTGGGCAGATTCGAGTTCTTCAACCATTTGATACCGTAGGTTGACGTTTTCATCAACCGCTATCATAGTATTACCATCAAGGAATGACTAGATTGGCGTATGAATGATCTAGAAGTCTTCATCTTCATAGGCTTGCCTCACAGTAATTCTCACTACTTACTACTTACTTTACCACACATAGAGATAAGACGGTTCTAATTCTTATTACTGGTAATTCTCTTACGGCATATATACTGCCATTCTCTCGTAGAGTCATAGTACCCACAGCTGAACAAATACCATCATGCGTGGTTATTATATCAAGTAAGTATATTAAAACGGATTATTAGTACATTATTTATACAGTTTAACAACCATTTGTCATCTAAGAAGTAGATTTCAAGTATAAATAGATATTTTTCATACTTATAACTAATCTATCAACTTGTCACAGCTTCGAAAATACAGGGTGTAATTAGTTTCATGTCATTAAAAAAAACTGGAGGTAGGGAACGACAAGACAAACAAAAAAACCTTATATAACATGGGGTCTAAAGCTCATAGTTTTGGAGAAAGAAAATAAAAAATTTCGCAAATTTTCAATAAAAATGTTTGAAAACTGCTGTAATATTGAGGTAGGTTTAGATCTAGATCTGATCTGAAGAAAACTATACTCTAACTCTCCCTTGTGCAATATTTTAGTTACTGTCGGTGTTTCGTTATGTACACACGTCCGCCGTTCGTTGTTTTTGTTATTTTTGAATTTCGCGTCATTGTGTATTTATAGTTAAGATTTTATTGACTACCGTTCAAGTTGTCAAATTCTTGATTACGTACAGACACAACTTAATTGTTCGTTCTTTTTGTATTCGTTTTTGGCTTTTGTACCAAGTTTTTATTTTATTTTTCTTTATTGACAACGTCAGTTGATAGTTTAGTGTTGAACGAAGTGCGTATGTACTTAATTCGACGTACCGAACTGTGTATTGATACAGATGCAGAGATTTTGAATCATTTAGATAGGTAGTAAGCTTTTAACCCAGGACATTAATTTATGTTACAAATGTTAATAAACCACATTTAAATTTTCTAAATTATAAACAATCCAATATTTCCAAATTAAAGAACACACATGTAAAGAAGTGCTCTGTTTAAACCTCTATGGCCATTATTTGCTTGCAATTGTGCACGAAGAGAGAACGAATTATTTACCTTTTTATACTTGCCTCAGTTCAGTTGAAGCGGTACATCAAAGGCGGTCGATGATCCTTTGACACCGCGTGTGCCAGCCAACACTTTTTTATGACAATTTAAAAGTTGTATAATTAGGAAGTACAAGTCCATCGACCAAGAAAAGCAGTGGTTCTCAATAATTGTCTACCATAATATTAAATATGTTAACCTAGATCAGTGTTTTTCAAAGTGCCCCTAGAGGGAAATGTCATAAAGGTTTTTTGTTTGTCTAGTCGGTCCCCATTACCAGTTTTCTTTAATGACATGAAACCGATTACACCCTGTATGTGTGTTCTGTGATAGGAAATCATGATAAAAAAAATTCTTTTTGTTATTTTAACCTAGGCCTGTAGCCAGTGGTATGTCAAGGGGTATCCCCTGGGAACATTTAAGCACCCCTTGAAGAGATTCAAACACTACTGTGTAGTACTATTTTGCATAATTTTCTAAATTATATAGGAGCTGGCACCCCTTGAACTTCCATGAGCACCATCTTCAATTTATTTCTGGCTACAGGCCTGTTTAACCGAATTTAAAAAATATGTAAAAAGAATAATTAAATGTTCTCTACAATTTAAGAGTACTCTGAAATAGAATTTAAAGAAATAAATACATTACTAGTAAAAAGATACTAGTAATTATATTACCTCTTACTGGAGACTTATCATAGATAAGTACAGAAACATGTATCTTTCTAAACAACATACTTTGCCGGCTATATGCCACGATGAACACGGGATTAGAGTTCACTTTAAACTTTAAAAGAAGTAGCACTGGTGTTCTTTGTGTAGGATACTGAAACACGTGAATGTGAAAGTTTCTAAAATTTGATGTAACTGTTTTTTTGGTAAGTGTTTTTGTTTTTAGTTGTTTTTGGTTTTGTTGAACAAGATAATTTAATATTAAAAATAACATTATTATGACAGTCGTGCTGTACGTAATGTGCATATTTATTTCTTATCCACTGTTGATCGTGGCGTATAGCCGGCAAAGTATTTTGTTTAGACAGATATATGTTCCGGTACTTATCTATGATAAGTCTTTAGCAAGAGTTGAATTTTTTTTTTGCAATTCCTTGACTTTGGGTTAAGCCCATTCAGCCACGAGTAGTCTATTATTTTACCTACCCTAACACAAAACCAAAAAACACAGTGAGTACTTGAAACAATAAGGGAAAATAAACTGGGACACACACTTCACGCCAAGGTGCCGTTCAAGGCGACTTTTTTATCTTACAACAAGGTAGGCAACGGTAGACAGGTTAATCCACAAAGTATTTGTAACATAAGGAAACTACAGCTAAACTAAATAAAATAAACTAATTAAATTTTACATTTAGTAAGTTTTAAAAACTCATAGAATATCGTTCTTAGGTCATCATTCCTGGCGATGAGGTAACAAAGAGATGTGTTGCATTGTGGCAATGGAAATGATTGTATACTAGTTTTTCATTAATACACTGATTGCCGGTGCGTTGTGGTAGCACTAAGACATCCAGTGGTTTATATCATCCAGGTATCCATTGCAATCACAAAAGGGTGTCTCTGATCATTTCATTTTATATGAGTGAGAGTTGACAGCTCCATGTCCAAACATGCATCTTATATATTTAATATTAACGTTTCTGTTAGGATGACTTCTACAGGCCAAAGGGGAATTAGGTAGCTTGGTGTTGAGTTTGCAGTACGTACAGTTGTTGCTGTTATATACTTTGGTCCACTCTTCTTCCCATAGTTTTTTCATATTTCCTTTTACCACTGGAATAACATCAGAATGAGGTAAACTATTGATTTAATCCCCATTAATACTTGCAGTCTTCGCTAGTTTGTCCACTGCGTTATTGCCTCTAATATCAGAGTGTCCTTTGACCCATATAAATGTAACATTTTTATTAAAATATTTTATAAAATATTTTAAATTGACTTGCTTCTCCATGATTTCTACTAGAATTTAGTCATAATTAAAAAGTTTATGAAATTATCGTTACCCAAAGCCCAATCTAAAGCTTTGCTTATTCCAATAGATTCTGCGGTATATGTAGAGCACATATTGTTTAATTTAAACTTAAACTCATCTTGGGTGTTTTGAATGTACACAGCACAACCAACACCACTACAGAATTTGGAACCATCATTGAAAATTTTACAAGGGGTGTGGTATCTAGATATAATTTCCTGCAAAATTTGGTTGTTTCCAATTGCATCACTATATTTGGGTATAATCACCAGAGATTGTAAAAAGTATATATTATTTAAAGAATTAAAGAGTTGAAATAATTTCTGGTATCTTTTTGCTAGTTATGTATTTATTGCCTTAGATTCTAATAAGAAGGAGGTTGTCAGTTCGACCCACATGCACGTTTTTTATATTAATTCAATCATTACTCTGGAATGGCATTAACAATTTCTATAAAATCATATGCGAACTGTAGAATATTACTCCTCGGTAGTCCCATATTAGTTTCATCAAACTATGTTTAGTATAAGGTGGGCAAAAATTTTAAAAGTTTTGAGCACCATTTTGAACTATTTACTTGCACGCCGTTGATATTTGGTAGACTGTATTGAAACAATACCGTATGAAGGAGCTAATGATGAAGCAATACAAAACCAACAGCGACAATAGCAGGCGGTGTTGTCAAATGATCCTTCTCTACCTACTAATGCACGCATAGCCACTTTGCCATATATATCTTTTCAATACCATTATCCAGGTCATGTAGAGGATTTATTGTTGATTGTTCATATTGACTGGCGAATTGTGTAAGAATTCACGTCTGATGCTTTGATCTAATATCTTCTCCATTGTTTTTAAGAGCAAAGAGGTTAAAGCTAATGGGCTGATCTAATTTAGGCTTATCGTTAGCCTATTTTTCAAATAAACGTCACCTTAAAATCTGTCCAAGCTTGGGGAAGATATCCAAGACAGTCCTCGCTTTAAGTTTTCTTTTCAGGTGTGGACTGAAGTCCTAAGGTTAAAAGAGATAACGAGCGAGGTATTGCTGAAGAAATATTTAGCAAGTTAATGAACAAGCAAGATATAATGATTTCGAATTTTAAACAAAATCAAAGAATTAACAAATGCAATAAATTCTCTAATTAATAAACCACTGGTAACAGTTGCTAGCAATTAATAAAGCGCTGAAGACAGTTATTTGCTATTCAAACAATTAATCATGAAACGCAAACAACAGGGTGGCAAACAACACAACCTACAATAGCTACACTTATGCAAAATTGTGAATATATAATATTAAATAAAATGTTATGCAAGTTAATTTAATGAGGATATGTGAGAACCTAATTATAAGCACAAAAATCTTATTGAACAAATTAATAATACATTGAATATTGTTCAATAAATATATTATTATTATTATTATTGATATATAATTTTCAATTTTAACGAAAGCGAAATAGAGAAAATACAAAAGTTACAAAATAAACCAATGAGGCAATCCTTAAATGTGACAGATACACACCAATCAAAGTGTAGACCCCCTTAAAGTTTTTCGAATGAGATCTAGATCACTCTGCATAAATTAATAAACAGCAATGATATAATTTGTCGCCCGGTACAGTTTCGTTTTTGGAGGAATGAATGTTCATTCTCTACATGCACCTATGTCCTATATACTCTTTATTGAACCTTGCTATTTTTAGCTCGGTAGCATTTTATAACTGGGTTTCGATTTTACATAAATGGCACTTAGCCTTTTTTCCGTCCCCTTGAAACATACTTGTAAAACTTTAACCTAAGTTTCTATGTCCGTAATTTATCTTGAACGATACAAATTGACCCTTTTATTTTTTTGTGAAGTGATTTTGCGACTTTATAAGAACGGAATATACCACATCAACCGAAATAAAAAATATATTTTATCGTTTTTTACATCTAGGTTATTACACCGATTTGTTTTCAAGGAGACTCTTTATACAAGAATATCTAACATCTGTCTAAATATAGATAGATGTGGTAAGATAGGTTTATAGAATGTTGAAATGTGATTTTCTGATATGAAAAAATCGGTAAAGGTATTTACACAGAACTTCCTGCTTTATTTATGCAGAGCGGCCACTAAAAAATTGTTAATTACGAAACGACATGAAAATAATAATCGGAATGTAGTGTAGAATTTTCAACAATAGGTTTAGAGTGTCATAGATCGTGAAAATTTAAAATTTGAGCAAAAAATATTGTTTTCATCATCTATTTTGTAATAGTGGGCAAATATTTTCATTTTTTTTTTATTTTCAAAAGAATTTGTTTTTGAAATAGGCTTAGAATGTCATGAAATGTGTAAATGTTAAATCTAAGCGAAAAAAATTTTTTTTACATCTATTCTAGTGATAAAAAAATTTTCAAAAATGGTGAAAGAATTTTTAGAAATTTGAAATTTGAGCGAAAAAACTAATTTTTTACATCTATTTTAGCGATAAAAAATTTTCAAAAATTTGTTTTTCTGAAATAGGTTTAGAATGTCAAGAAACGTGGTTTGAAATTTGGGCAAAAACATTTTTTTTTACATTCTAGTGATAAAATATTTTCAAACATCGCCTGAAAACAATTCTGTTTATTAGCCATTCCAGAGGGTGCTAAATTAAGAGAAATATACCCCACAAACAACAATATTTTTCCAAATTTTATTATTTTTTTTCGTGTGTAAATACTTCTCTCATTTTGGCACTTATACAGGGTGGGGCAATAGTGCGTCGGACTTCGATATCTCGAGTTCTACGATAGCTAGACATTTTTTTAAAAATTGCGAGTAAACTAGATAAAAAAGTCTATAACTGGAAATTATTTTCGAACATACAGAGCGAGCCAAGACGAAATTACAGGACCAGGTGCACTTTCTATGCTCTATTCATTCATATATTAGCATTGAATATCTCCCAACCACTTGGATGTAATGAATTTTTTGTTGAAATAATGCAAGATGGATATTAAAAAAAATCAGTCACAATTATGGGTTTTAAGAAAAACTTATGTGAATACCAGTTACGAGACATCTAATTAATGTTTTTAAAACATTTTCATTTCCTGAAATTGTACACAGTGGCCAAAAATAATTTTTCAATTAAGAACTTTTTATACTGAGTTTTCTCATATTTTTTTAAATAGAACGCCCTGTATATTTTTCAACGATGTGATGTAGAAATGAAAAACGAGCATTTTTTGTAAGTACTTTCCTATGGCTAATTGCAACCAATTTTGTTTTATTGAGCAATAATTACAAAATTCAAAAATAAACTTTAAAAAAGAGGTGTCTTCAAATAACGAAAAAATTATAATAAATGTTCCACATGTTGCCCATTTTGACTGACTTACATGTATATACGCTTTTGAAATGAGGTTCCCACTGTTCCTAAAACTGCCGGTGTGGTAGATCTAATGGCAGTTATTATTCTTTCCTTCATATTTTGTACTGATGTTGGTGTGTCTCTATAAACAATTTCCTTCACGTATCCCCATAAAAAGAAATCCATTTTTGTAAGATCTGGGGATCTAGCGGGCCATTTGGTGGGTCCATTCCTTCCAATGAATTGATGAGGGTAGGTATTATTTAGGTGGTCTCTAACTGAATTTAAATAATGCAGTGGAGCACCACATTCCACTTCGAATTCTATCAGGGAGATTTACCAATAACTGTGGCAGATCATTTCCCAAAAATTTAAGATAAATATCTCCAGTCAATGTACCATCAAAGAAATGTGGCTCTATTATATGTTCTCCAATAATTCCTCCCCAAACGTTTATAGACCATCTGTGTTGGTTATCAACTTGCATAAAAAAGTGAGGATTTTCCGAAACAAAATAATGGAAATTGTGCCTATTAACAAATCCATTTTTGCAAAGCGTTGCCTCATCAGTAAATAAAACATTATTGAAGAAGTTGACATCATCTTGCATCTTTGGCCCAATTATAAAATTGTAGGCGCTTTTGAAAATCGTCATCAGATAATTCCTGGTGCATTTGAATATGATATGCATGCAACTTATTTGTTTTTAAGATTCGATCCACAGACCGTCTACTTATTCCTACTAATGAGCTCACGTCTCTTTGACTAACGTGGGGATTCTCAACCGTTGCCAGCACCACAGAAAACTCATTTTCTTCGTTCACAACACGTTTTATTTTTTCATTTTTTTCATATTCGACGTTTTCAGTTTCCAGAAATCTATCGAGAAGGTTTTGGAAGCTGCTAACATCAGGAATCCTTCTTTCAGGATAACGTTGTTGATAAATTCTATTGGCAAGTAAACAATTTCTGTCTGGCTCGCCCAAAACGAAAGTCATGTCTACAAGTTCCGCTTTATTAAAATTCATATTGTAAAATTCCAAATATTTTAAATTCAATACAAATTGTAACTAACGACCGATAAGTGTGATAAATGCTCCATTGCACACGACAATTTGCCAAACTGAGGTTTTATTGCTTATCGAATAACGAAAATGGCAAGAAAATGTACAAAAGAACATTACAGTAAAGGACCTGTTAAATACTATTCACTAATTTCAATGGATTGGAAGAAATGGTCCCACTAAATGGCCTAATTTTAGAATTGCATAAAGACGTGTGTCAATCAGAATGGGCAACACATCGAACACCTATTATAAATTTTTCTAATGAATTATTAGAGGGAACCTCTTTTTTTAAGTATATTCTTGAATTTATTTATAAAACGAAAATGGTTGCAATTAGCCATAGGGAAGTACTTACAAAGAATGTTCCTTTTTCATTTCTACATCACATCGTTGAAAAACATACAGGGTGTTCCATTTGAAAGAATTGAAAATATTCAATTTAAAAAGTTCTTAATTGAAGAATAATTTTTGGCCACCCTGTACAGTTTTAGGAAACGAAAATGATTCAAAAACATTAATTAGATTAGATTCCATAGACTTTTTTATCTAGTCTACTTGTAATTTTTTTTAAAATTTCTAGCTATCGTAGAATTCGAGATATCGAGCTCCGCACTATCGCACTATCGCCCCACCCTGTATACTGGTGATTTGTGTTAAAATACTCCATCATCATAATTAAATCCACCTTTGACAGATTAGTTGAATCTGATTTTAAATAGCCTAATTCGCACATATTAAAGATTCTTCCATCTCCCACTGACTTCCGCGATCGCGTAATACAGCGAGATGGGACTTGGAACCTTTGACGTCAGCGATTCGACCGCATCAGTTTATGAAGAATTTGATTTTAAAGTAATATATTTCTAGTACTACTTATCGGATCGACCTCAAATTTCCAGTGTAATAACTATTTGATGATTACTTCGTATAATTGTAATAAAAAGTGCAATATGAAATTTGACTAAATGACTCCATTTGATAATGCCTTCCCAGGTATGCAGTATTGGATAACGTTGGACATCCTGCTATAATATGTTCTGCAGTTTCGTGTGGGGTGCGGCATTTTCGGCATATATCTTCTACGTCTTTTTTCATTACCTGTTTTTAGTAGTTTCTTGTTAGAATAATCTCATCCTGTATAGCTACTAAGAAGCCTTCACTCTCGGGGTGGAGGTAGCCCTTCTTTAGCCCAGCCAAGGATCCTTCCCTATCGATATTCTGCTTGGATATTGATGCTATATTAATTATTATTACTTACAGATATTTAAAAAAATAGTCTATGAAAGTCGCACAAAATTCTTCGAGAGTCCATACTGTAAATTTTTATCGCCCAGAAAAAAATCCACCAAATCGTGGGTAAAAAGTTATATCTGGAAACAAATTAACTCTAATTAAATATAATGTGAAATTTAATCAATTTAACTTTTTAATTCACTCAACGATATGTATGCAGATGAAATCTTCACTATATCTGATATCATGTTTTATTGATGGAAACAAAGAGAAAAATAGAATAATTGATTGTGATTTCAATATTTCATTTGACTGAAATAATCCTCTTGTCTTCCATGTTATATTTTTTTATTCGTTCGCTATAGCAAATGTACAGGTTTTCAATTTTATTATATTGGTAAGCTGCAATTGTTTTCCAATTAAATGGCTGAATAAACACAATAATTTTCTAATTAAATTTCGAGCTGCTCGAATTTGGATTGTGATCACGTAGAATCAATCCCGACAGACAGCTGCCAGAGATGCAATGAACTAACTAATTTCTGATGAAATTTAATCTCTTTTATAATATTTCCTCGGAGAAAAATAAAATCAAACTGTTTTCAAACCGGCATTGGCAGAATAGAATGTGACCGAATTGTTCAATTCTTGAATTAAATTCTCTCGGTCCAGGAAAAGAATTTTTGTTGTTTCCATTTTCCGTACTTTACAATATAATTTCAAATACAGGATGTAGTTACGTAGAGCGTGGTATTCATTTATTTTCCAGTTAAAGTGTTACTTATGTTATTTATAAAATCCAATTTTAGTTGCCTAGATGTACCTATATAGCCCAGTCGTCAGGGGTTTTAAGGCGTCACTAAATGTTATATGGCTGAATTTGTCAGAATAAGTATTTTTGTTGGTGTAGAATACGACAAAAAAAGTTTACAGTTGTAAGGAGCCGACGACCCCTAATAAAATCGAAAATATTGGCCGAAATTCGGTTTTTGGCTAATAGGCGATAGAGGGGGAAATTTCACATCAAAAACGTATATAAAATTTTTCGTACGATAAAAAATTAAGGCTCCAGATTTTTTTGTTTAACGCACGAGAATCAAACGTGGCGACACATAAGCACGGCTCTCAAAGCGTGCGCAGTGTCGGACGCGCTACACTAAATTTGTTGTAACTTTTGAACTAATTAATGAAATTGAGCTCAACAAAGTTTAAATGAAACGAAAAATATGTGGTTATTGCATCGTCATATTTTCAAATATGAAAATGAATGTATGTAGGAATAGTACACATGTGAAGTCGGAACTTAAAGAGATTTCCGGTGAAATCGGTAAAAGCTCTACCATTTATACAATTTTTAAGATAATAATCAGAAACTTTCATACATTACTCTTGAAGTAATGAGTAACAAGATTCTATGAATGAAAAAAATCTCAAAAATTTATTTTTAAAGATGTACACTTCTAAAATTAGAAAATCTTGAGAAAGTGATACAATTTGATATGTATAAATTTAACCACCTATTACTCTGGTTTAAATCGCGTTATTAGATTTCTGTAGGTGCGATTTTTTAAGCTGGAAATGTGCACTTTAAGATATTTTTACCTTAAAAATTGAATTAATCTTCTTTATTTTACGAAAAGAAAAGAACAATTTTTGTTTGCTACGAAATTCGTGAAACTAGGGGTAAAATAAACGTTAGTTAATATCTTTTATTACAAAAATTATTTGACATATCTATTCTATTATACATTACTTCAAGAGTAATATGTGAAAGTTTCAGATTTTTGTCTTAAAAATTGTAGAAATGATAAAGCATTTACCAATTTCATCGGAAATCTGTTCCGACTTCATATATGTATTATTCCTACATACATCCATTTTTATATTTGAAAATATGATAATACAACAGCCACATGTTTCTAGTTTCATTTAAGCCTTGTTGAGCTAAATTTCATTAATTGGTTCAAAAGTTACAACAAATTTAGTGTAGCGCCACGTTCCATTCTCGTGCGATACTGGCGGTAAATGGCGGATCACTTATTTTTTTACATCCCCCTCGGCATGGGTATCAAATGAAACGGTGTGGCAAGTAGAATACAATAAGCTGTGTAGAGGTGTTTCAGAATCTCATGAGCCGCGAAATGCGCAAAAGGCAAAGTTTAATCTGAGTTATAAGTATGTTTTTGAAGACACTGGAGGCTGCTTTGCTGTATCAAGAGCTCGGGATAAATTGTAAACAATAAATATAATATTTTTAAGAAGTGTAACTGAGTAAACAGGACGGATTATGTCTCTGCGCATATGAAGGTCACGGCTCATGAGGTTTTAAAACACCTCTAACGTTATTCTCTATCAATTATGACGGCCGACACAAAATTGTGGATTACCTATTTTTTACAACCCCCTTGATATGAGTATGAAATGAAAGAGTTTGTCAAGAGTAAACGAAATGATGGTGTTTGAATAAAAAATGAGGCAGACGGGAAACTAAAAAGTAAAAAACCGCTGCCTAAGGAATCACTACTTCCACATCCAGATTCTTCATCCAAGTCACTTTAAAGGAAACATCTTGACTATATTTGCACTCTAGTATGTGGAAATTATGGGTCATAGAATTTTAATATTTGGGGCAGATGTCACAGAAAAGTTTGAGGAGTTGGTTTCTATCTTATACGTTAAAAATGAAGTTTCTAGTTTACCCTACTTATTTTCCACTATTCACAACCTACCACCTCCCACCCCTTCAATGCAGTCATCTCAATCAGATGTCACTACAATACATACGTGTACTAACTTTCAAGTGAATATCTCAATTTGATGTTATTAGAAAGAAATCTGAGGCATTGGTTTCTAGTATATACACCGAATCCCAAATTTCTGTACTCTTACCAGCTTGATTTACTTATTTTCCCCTAGTCCTCCTGTTAACCCCAACCCTTCTACGGAATCATCCCAAAATATAATCTAGTTCCAGATGTCGTTATAATACATACTTACGTACGTTAAGTGAATATTTCAATTTTATTTTATCAACCCCTCTAATAATGTAGTAAGGGTAGTGGAAGGGTTGAAAAATATTATTAAAAAATCTGAGGCCTTAGCTTCTAGGACATACACCGAATTTCAAGTTGCAGTACTCTTACCAGCTTGTTTTACTTATTTTTCCCTATTTACCTCTACTTACCCCCACTCCTTCAACGCAATCATGTCAAAATATAATCTACTTTTAGATATAGTTATAATACATAAATGTACCAAATTTCAAGTGAAAATTTAAATTTAATTTTATCAACTCTTTTAATAAGGGAGTGGGGGTGGTGGGGGGGATGGAAAATACTAATAAAAAACCTGAGACCTTCGCTTCTAGTATATTCTAGTATTGAAAAATATTATAAAAAAATATGAGGCCTTAACTTCTAGTACATACACCGAATTTCAAGTTTCTGTACTCTTACAAGCTTGCTTTACTTATTTTCCCCTATTTACCCCTATTTAACCCCCAACCCTTCACCGGATATCCTCAAAAAACAATCCGGTTCTAGATCGCATTATAGTATATACGTATAAAAAATTTCAAGTCAACATCTTAAACCGTTCCGGAGAAAACGTGCGGACAAAAAAAAAAGTTACAGGCATACAGACAGACAGAAAATTTTTTTCTCTCAAATTTAAAATCTCGGCGTTTCATGACATTCTAAACCTATTTCACGAATAAAAAGTTTTGAAAATTTTTTTGCGATTACTATACTTCCAATCCACTACGTGGATGTGGAAGTAAAATAAATAAATAAAAAGTTTTTTCTAAACCAATGGTTTTCCTTTAAAACTTAATTGCACTAAATAATTTTTAGTCAGTGATTAAATTATAAAATGATGATGAAAAAGAAAAGCACTGAGTGCTCGTAAAATATAATACAATGTTACGTTTATCAGCAATCAGCATTGTGATAAAGCGTTATGAGCGCCCAATGGTTTCTTTTTCATCATCATTTTATAATGTATTCACTGAATAAAAATTATTTTCTACTTTTTAGTGCAATTCGATTTTAAAAGAAAACCATTGTTTCCAACAAAATATTATTTTTTTTTTTTATTATTATGTCCAGTATATTTTCCAGATATCTATAGAATGTATACTAAGATGCTCTGCAATGCATTTTTAACTGGTATGTATTTTTTTCATAGGCGTAAAGACTCCAAATGCGATGCAGAAAATCAAGAGATTAGCAGACAGAATATATTCGCATGAAATTTAATTTAATCTCGATGGTTTTGAAATTAACAACAAGTGATGAATATTCATTATTTTTGTTCACAGAGTATACTTGCACTAACAATCAAAATATACAACAAGCCCCATATACCGTGCCAAGTAATTAGGATACGCAGGCGATCATATACTCGCTCAATTTTATTGTGTACAAATTATTCAGGGACGTATTGGGTGTTGGTGGTTGCAGATAAACGATTGCGTTCAGATTGTGCACATTGTAGTTGTTATATGCCTATTATGTCTATTGGCTATAACAATATTGTAGCTACTCGCAAAGTTATGTGATGGTTGCTATATGTACCATCGCAGTTGATTACAAACGATAAAGGGTGCAATTTACCATAATAATGGAAGAGTTTCATCGAAGAGGTTCCTAACACTTTATGGCTTCGAAATATTTTGAATTAATATTTACTTAGCTTGTCTATACATAATACACATTAAAGAGAGAAAAAACAATGTTTCACTTTGGGCCTTTTAGAATAATAGCAAATGTCATTTTATCTAAGTCTATATGTAATGTTTCTAACTTCAAGTTCAGCTATTTTAATAAAACTAACAAAAACTTTAATATTCCTCTGCGTCTAATTTCTAGTCGCCCTTTTCGAAATTTTCGTCTAGTACCTCGTAATACTTTCCGTTTGCAATAAACTAAATAATAGTATTATTAAACTTGATACCATATTATATTAGCAAAAATCCTGACATCTCAAATTCCGAGAGCCCGAAATCCTGAGCGGGTTTGTGGCTCCTAAAATCGCTAAAGTTCAAAGTCAATCTCGGGAAACACTGAGGGTGGAACTTGGGATATACTAGGAAATCTCGTATTGGTAATTTTAATCCAAGGGACATACAGATAATAAGAGTTTAAGAGCAAAGTTAGATGAAGAAACACACCCCTGCGTGATGGCTTTTCTAGCTTTACATTTGTTGGAGTTACTGCATATTATATACTTATGGACCAAAGCAGAGTTTTCTTCATACAGTCAACGACTAATAAAGATCAAATGTTTGGGTATTCTCATCTCCAATAATACGGACCACGATGAAGGATTATCATTCCATCTATATCAAATAACTTGCAAGTCTCAGGCGTGATATTTTCGACCCCAACTGCTTCTCCAACTTCAGATATTTTTAAATAAAATATTAGAATGCCATAACACAGCATTTCCGAAAAAAAAAATACACTAGTAGACGTAAAGCAAATGAACTGAGCTGGTTTAATGACCATTTAAGAAATAGCGTGAACAATTAAAATTTCTCGATTCAAAATATAAACAAAATCCATGTCCTGAAAATAAGACACAAAAAGTGTTTATCGCATGCATTACAAACTTGAAATAAAAAGAGTGCAAAAAGATGCAAACGACAAATTGATAAAAAATACCAGTGCACATTGTAGTTGTTATATGCCTATTATGTCTATTGGCTATAACAATATTGTAGCTACTAGCTGATGAACTTGATAAATACTTGGACGCTGCAGCTCAAAAAATTTTAAATGAGCGCACTGTACCCCCAAGCGAAAATAAAGACCCATACTTAAACTTTAACTACAATAATTTACCAAGCACCAACTTTGATTTTACTGAAGTTACTTATATCGAAATATGAGACATAATTACAACAAATCTTAAAAGTAAATCTAGTAAAGATGTGTATGATTTAAGTGTGGAAATCATAAAAACTATAAAAAATCTCATAATATATCCTCTTACAAAATTGAAAAACGAATGTCTCTTGGAGGGCACATTTCCAAACATATTAAAAGTGGCAATAGTTACCCCCATTTTTAAGATTGGTGATATGGATGACTTACGAACTATCGGCCAAGACCTATTCTTCCGGTTTTTTTTTTAATATTGGAAAAATGTTTATACAATAAATTAATTACATATTTTGAATCAAATAATCTCGTGAATGAATATCGTGAATTCAATGATGCAATTTTCTTAGACCTTAGTAAGGCTTTTGACTGTGTTTGATATCCTAACTGAAAAATTATAAAATTAACGTTAATAGCATAAAAATATTGAAATCTTATTTATATTATCGTTGTCAGATTGTTAAATTTAACAACATAACATCAAGTTAAGATATATTAGAGACAGGTGTGCCTTAGGGCTCCATGTTAGGACCCTTACTCTTTTTGATTTACATGAGCGATATGCCCTTGGCAAAAAAATGTCTCACGTATATTCTGTACGCAGATGATACTACAATATCTATTAGATCAAATAATTTAATTAATATTGAAGTGAAAAAAGCGAAATTCAGTCAAAAGTTGAATAATGGTTTGCCTCTAATAATCTAATTCGTAATAAAACTAAATCACAAGGTTTCATGTTCACGTTACGCAATTTCAAGATTTCTGCTGATGTAATATCTACTGTAAAATTTATAGGTATTTATTTGTATTCTCATTTGAGGTGGAATATACACATTGACATTTGTGGAAAATTGAGCTGCAGAGTTTTCGTTATTCGTAACCTTTCGGGTACTGTGTCCACGGATACGTTGAGATCAGCTTACTTTACATTGTGCCATTCAATCATGAGTTATGCTACAATAGTGTGGGGAAATGCAGCAGACTTTAATAATTGTATTTGCTATACGGAGAAAATTAATTAGAATTATAGTGTTTGCGAATCTAACGCTGGTTCCAAAAATAATAATTAGGACTGTAATTTCTAACAAAGATATAAAAGATCTTACCAATAAATATCCTTGGCTCCAACCACTAGTTTTAAGTTAGATGAGGAAGAAAGGATAGGTTGGAAGGACAAAGGAATATCTAATCTAATTTACAAAATTTCACTAAAGTAACTGTTAACTATTTTAAATTTATATTAAATCGACAAATAATAAAACCAGCTGTGTTGCTTCTAAATCTATTCACACTATATTAAGGACAACTAAAAAACTCTGCTCTTTTTTATAGAAAGAACAGAAAACACAATATGTTCATTCGATGCCCCTAGAGACATCTACTTGTAATAAATAAAACCAAATATATTCAAATTGTAGACTTCTCAAAATTAAATACACCGTATTGCCGAACACGGCGTAAACATTCCCCCGCCCCTGAAAAATATTTTCAGAACCGGGTCTGGAATAAGAACTAATTTGCTAAACTAAAACTGCTAATTTTGTAACCCTCGTAACCCAAATATCTATAATACTTAAATATATCTACATAACTAAATACTAACACTAAGAATATACAAATATTATTGTACTGGTAGCGGACAAAGACGGACCACCGGCCTTCTATAAATACCGGTTTTGGTTTTAACATTAGCCACCCTAATTACCCCATCTTTACCCGGAAATACCTCCTCAATGATACCCAAGGGCCAACGCAAGGGAGGAATATTATCTTGCCTAATAATGACCAAGGTACCGACTTTTACAGGATAACTAGGACTGTTCCATTTCTGACGGACCTGTAAATTGTTTAAATATTCGATATGCCACCGCCTCCAAAAGTTTTGAACCAAGTGATCCAACAGTTCTTTTCTATCTAAATTATTTGTTGGTTGATTTACTAAATTTGGAGCGGGCAGATGCTCAAGAGGTGTAAAAGTTAAAAAGTGTGCAGGGGTCAACGCTAAAGGTTCTGAAGGATCGGAACTTAACCAACATAATGGCCGAGAATTTAAGAGTGCTTCTATTTGCGCCAGAACCGTACTCATCTCTTCATAAGTTAATATTTGACACCCAATCACTTTGGTTAAATGAGATTTGACCGCTTTAACATTAGCCTCCCAAATACCTGAAAAATGTGGGCTAGCAGGGGGCTGAAAGCGCCATTCGATTTTACGTTGCGTTAATTCATTAGCTAAGGTATCATTATATTCATTTGAATAAACTAAACTATAAACTAAATCTAATTCCCTTTTTGCACCAATGAAATTAGTACCACAGTCTGAATACATTACAGCGCATGCACCACGGCGAGCTAAAAAACGTTTAAAGGCGGCAAGAAAGCTCTCAGTCGATAAACTGGAAGCTAATTCTAAATGCAAGGCTTTTGTCGACAAACAAATAAACAAACAAATGTAGGCCTTTTGACTTTTAATTCCTCTTCTACGCCCGAGCGTAATAAAATATGGCCCACAATAATCTACGCCACTGTGAAGGAACGGTTTCGCTTCTGTAACTCTAACTGTAGGCAAGTCAGCCATTAGCGGAAAAGTAGGTTTAGGATTAAATCGAAAACAATAATTGCATTTTTTTATCCTAGAACGGACAATACTTCTAGCTGCAAGTATCCAATATCTTTTGCCTAAGAATTGATAAAACTAAATGCGGCCAGGTATGTAAATTTTTACGGTGACAATGGTCAATTATAAGGTCAACTAGATGATCCTTTTTTGGTAAGAGAAACGGATGTTGTTGGTTGTATTGCAAATTTGAATTACTAAGCCTACCTCCTACCCGTAGTAGACCATCTCTCAAAAAGGGACATAACGAACGCAAAGAAGCAGAACATAGCCGTTTCTTTTCTAATAATGAAATATCTGAAGCGAAATGTATTTTTTGAATTAATTTTAATAAAACCATCTCTGCCTTGTCAAGATCAGAGATTAAAATTTTACCTTTTGTTGGCAATATTTTTGCAGAACATACACAGTGGATCGAAGTAATTTAGTCCAAGAAGAACAACGATTAACTAATAAATATAGTGGATGAGGCTCGTTGTCCGGAATAGTAACCGAAAAAACTTTTTCTTCGAGCGAGAAATTGTCAGTATTACTAATAGACTTAATTGGCCAATGTTCTTCACTAATTTTTAACCAAGTAGGACCAGTAATCCAAGTAATATTAGCCATAAACTGTGCAGGTGATAAACCTCTTGACAAACCATCACTAACATTGTCTTTACCGTCAATATGAAACCAACAGTTAGATGGCACCAAATCTTGTATTTTAGATACTCTATTGGCCACGAAAGTTTCCCATTTATAAGATGGTGACGCGATCCAATTAAGGGTAACGGTTGAGTCAGAAAGAGCTACAATTTTTTCAATATGTATACGAGATTTATATGTATCTAAAACAAATTTGAACAGTTTTGCCAACAAATGAGCAGCGCAAAGTTCCAACCTAGGAATAGAAATTATCTTCATGGGTGAAACCTTTGACTTAGCACATACTAAACTGGTTTCTATTTGACCATTTGTAATAGCTCGCATATAAATAACACATCCGTAAGATGTCAAACATGCATCTGCAAAACCAACCAAGACAACAGATGTATTTTCAAAAATACCTAAATGTCTATTTATTTTAAAATTGTTTAAGATTGAAAGTTCAGATTGGAAAACCGTCCATTTATTTTTTATGGCACTTGGAGGATGATCATCCCAATCTATTTTAAGTTTCCACAACTCTTTGATCAAAAGTTTTAAAAATAAAGTAATTGGTGCAATGAAGCCCAAAGGATCAAATAATCTCGCTGTCGTTGAAAGAATATTTAAAAGTTCCTTTGAATTAACTGACCACCTAATTAAATCAAAACAACCTGCTTTAAATAATTCAATTAACTGCTGATATAAAATTTTTGCTTGTTCCACATTAGGAACGCTAGTCACTAAATCATCTATATAAAAATCTCTTTTAACAATAGATGCCGCTAATGGATAATTTTTTGCCTCGTCTGTCGCCAATTGATGTATAGTTCTAATAGCTAAATATGGCGAAGATTTGACACCAAACGAAACAGTATTTAATTCATAAATACTAATAGGTTCATCCTCTGAAAACCTCCAAAGTATTCGATGAAAACATGTATGTTCATTAACTAAATTAATTTGTAAATACATTTTTCTAATATCAGCAGTGAAAGCTATTTCAAATAATCTAAAATTTAGTAAAATTGTTACAATGTCCGATTGCAATTTAGAGCCTGTATACAACAAATCATTTAAAGAACTAGAAGTTGTAGTTTTAGCACTAGCATCAAAAACACATCTCAAAGGTGTGCTCACACTATCTGCTTTAAAAACCCCATGATGTGGAATGTAATATCCTGATGATGATGAATTGTCATTAACCTTAGACATATATCCCTCGGTTAAATACTCATTAATAACAGTAGTATATTGCTTTTTAAATTCAGGATTTCTCTTAAATTTATTTTCTAAAAACAAAAATCGTCTGACCGCTGTTGAATACGAATCGCCTAATTTGGAAGGGCTATGTTTGAAAGGTAATGAAACAATATACCGACCCGAATTTTCCCTGCGGTAAGTTGATTTATAAATATTTTCACATTCCAAATTATCCGGACTTTCAACAACTTGCGAAGGAATTTCTTCTAATTCCCAAAATTTCCTAACTAATGTCTCCAAGGACGGCTCTAACACGATACAAAAATTTTTAACTATGTCTAAATCTGCAAGAATAGGAGCCGGTCCCATTACTACAAATCCTAAACTTGTTTCTAATGCAACTGGTAAATGGGGTGGCCCCGCAATTTTAACTCGACCTAACAAAAGTGGAAATATTTCTGCCCCAATGACTCCGTCTATTTTACTCGGTTGAGCAAAAGTATCATCTGCTAAAGGTAAATCTACGATGTGTGAGAGTAAATCAGTATTCACGGTATAAGAAGGTAATTTGTCGGTTATTTTATCAACTAATAAAACCTCCAGTGGATAACTAACGTTTGGATTAAAACGAGAACCGATTACTATGTTTGTTTTTCCGTGAACTGAGCTACGGGCATGGCCTATTCCACTGACGGCGGAATTCCATTTTGATATGTCTAGTTTTAAACGTCTAGCGCAATCTACTGTTAAAAAGTGTGCTTGACTACAAGAATCTAAAAGGAACCTAACTCTATGTTTTTCTCCATTCTTACCAAAAATATTTACAACTACTGTGAACAAAAGGATAGTACTACTAAACTGGTAATTGCTATTAGTAGTTGAACAAAATGTCGAAGTACTTTGATGAGCAATGTTTGATGGGATCGCACATGTTTGTGACCGACCCTGTATATTATCAGTATTATTTAAGCTATTACCTAAACAATGTGATTTGCTAAGCGACTCAGTCGTAGAAGTATTTGAATTTCGACCAATTAAATTATCGTTAGTATCAGTTACTAATTGTTGAAACTTATTATTATCCCTCGATATATTAGACGATAATTGAGATTTATTAAAATGTAAAAGTGTATTATGTCTATAATTGCAAATTTTACAGTTTGATTTACTTTTACATGTACCAATCCTATGTGTACCAAAACAATTTAAACATAAATTTTTTTCTTTTATAATTTTATAACGCTCTGATGGCGAGTTTTCTAAAAATTTCGAGCAGTGTAAAAGCGAATGAGAAGTACAATCGCAAACCAAACATTTATCAATAGCTTTTTTATTTTGTACAAGAAAAGAATGAGTTGTCTTAATTTTATGGCTACTGTTTGAACTAGATTTATATGGACTTTGGGTGCGGGTACAAATTTTTGCCTGCTCCTTTACAAAATCTATAATTTCCTTGTAAGTAGGTATTGAGGATTTTCTGCGGGTATTTTCAAATAAATTCCTAGTTTCTGCATCCAACTTATTCAAAGCTAAATAAGAAAATATGTAGTCAGATAAATCTGTTATCTCAAATTTTTTCAAAGCACTCGAGGCGGTATCAAATGTTTCAAGAAAATTATTTAAACTGTTTGCTGACGGAGATGGTGCAGATTTGAATTCTAACATTTGTGATAAATAGTTATTAGCTAAAGATCTTTGGTCATGAAATTTCTCGATCAATGCTTGCCAAATAATTTCATAATTTTCTCCTATTGGTGGTACACCTGTGCAAACTGATAGAGCTGTATCTGAGAGCCTACTTACTAAATAATTCATTTTATCACCGTTACTCAAATTTTTATTATCGTGAATGAGGCTCTTAAAACATTCGTAGAATATAGGCCAATCTTTAATTTTTCCTGAAAAACTAGGTAACTCTAATTTAGGTAACCGGGGAATGTTTTTTTGCGGTGTATCCTCTCTAGTAATGGCGTTAGTGGAATTATTAGTAGAGGAATTGTCGAAAACTTCTTTAGCTATTTCTAAAATATTGCAATAAATTTCATCGAAAGCATCTAAACATATAAAATTTGGAACTGAGTTCGGATCTATATCTAACTGAAGTATATTCATTTCATCCACAATTTGCATATATTGGCGTTTTGTGTCCTCTAGGGTATTGAATCTAATACGAAAATTATTTATTTCAGCATTATTAGTCTTTATCTTTTTGCCACAATCATACAACTGTTGTAATCTGGAGAAATACTGTTCACGTTTTGCTCTCAATACTTTTAACTTTTTCTCCTTGGCTTCGGCCATTTTCCAATACTAAAGAAACTTGTTATTCTAATATTAATAATGAATATCAATAAACAACAAGCAGATGGTGGTTCAAAGATAAAATCCAACAAAAACTATCAATCTGATAAAGTTTATATAAATAATTATTTTGTGGTTTCTTCCTTCGATAAAAAAAAACTTTCTAAAAACTATAGTAGAGTTAAATCCAGAATGTGAAAGAATTTGTATTGTGAACAAAAGAAAGAGATAATCTTTCTAAAAAAAATATATACCTACTTTGACACTTAATATAATCTGCAAAATTTTACTAATAATACTTATCAATAATGGTAGGTATACAAAGGTTCTCTACCCAACAAACTAAATGTTAAATATATTACTAACTAATAAAGAAAATAATGCAACACAGAGGGTTATTTATTTATCTGAATAATGAAAATCAAACAATGCTAATCAACTAAATAACTTAAAAATTGTTTTAAGTTCCAAGAAAAATGTAAATTGTATATAATATAATTATATACCCACCAACTAATTAACTAATAGAAAACCAAATTCGAAACACTAATGTTTTATAAAAAATTCAACCAACCGGCTCGAACTAGTCAATTTTATTAGTGAGGGCTTTGAAGAGGGAAATTCCACACTGGCACTTTTTCTAGATTTAAGTAAGGCATTTGATTGTGTTTCTAAAGAGATTTTACTGAACAAGCTGGAGTTCTATGGTTTTAGAGGTGTAGCACTTGAACTAATAAATTCTTATTTAACTAACAGATATCAGTGTGTCTTCTGTAAGAATCAATTTAGCAACATGCTGCCAGTACAACACGGTGTTCCGCAAGGTAGTGTATTGGGCCCGCTACTATTTTTAATTTACATTAATGACTTACCTGACGTTATGTCAATTTTCACGGTACTTTTTGCGGATGATACTACTTTCGCGACACAGTTAAAAGATACTGGCAGTAGCGTTGCTGATTCAGAAAATAACATTATAAATAAAGCCTCTGACTGGTTCAATGCAAACAAGTTATGCTTAAACACGAACAAAACAAACACATCACTTTTCTCTACGATTAGTAATACCTCTGACCCTGTCAAATTTTTAGGCCTAACTTTGGACTGTAGGTTAACTTGGCATTCTCATATCAGTGTTTTAATTACGAAATTGTCAAAAAAAATATATGCTATTAGACAAATAAAAAACAAAGCGAACCTAGATGCTGCACTTATTGCATATCATGCACTATTTCACAGTGTTATGACATATGGTTTGATTAACTGGGGTACATCCAACAAAATTCTAGATGTTTTTGTTGTTCAAAAAAGAGCCATAAGAATTTTAGCGGGCGTGAATCAACTTGAAAGTTGTAAACCATGGTTTGTTAAGTTTAATATATTGACTTTACCATCAGAGATAATCTACTGTCACTTACTACATATAAAAGTACATCTGAGTGAGTATATCAAGAATGGTGAAACTCATGATTATAACACTAGAAATCGAGATAAAATACAGACACCATGTCAGAGATTGGCCTATACAAAGCGAATTAACTTTGGAATTAATTTGTTTAATTCACTTCCAAATAGTGTTAAGGAATTGCCGACTAGACAATTTAAAACCCAATTAAAACTGCATCTTTTGGCCAATGCTTACTATAACATTACAGATTTTAATTATATGTAAACTTATATTTTTATATGTTATTGGCATATTGTTTTTTATGATATTGACTATGTATATATTGGTGTATATTTGTATGTATGTATGTATATATATATATTAATTGTTTGTTATATTCTTTTGTGTATTATGTATGTCGTTTACTTATATTTAATTACTTACATTTGCATCTTGTTTTTCATAAATTCTTGACTATATTAGGAGTATTTCCTAACGTTTTAATTTTTAGTATTCTAACTGACATGTCAATACACTACGGTGCAATTAATTTTGACAAATAAATTATTATTATTATTATTATTATAATTGAACCAAAAAAATGTTTGCGAATCTAACGCTGGTTCCAAAAATAATAATTAGGACTGTAATTTCTAACAAAGATATAAAAGATCTTACCAATAAATATCCTTGGCTCCAACCACTAGTTTTAAATTAGATGAGGAAGAAAGGATAGTTTGGAAGGACAAAGGAATATCTAATCTAATTTACAAAATTTCACTAAAGTAACTGTTAACTATTTTAAATTTATATTAAATCGACAAATAATAAAACCAGCTGTGTTGCTTCTAAATCTATTCACACTATATTAAGGACAACTAAAAAACTCTGCTCTTTTTTATAGAAAGAACAGAAAACACAATATGTTCATTCGATGCCCCTAGAGACATCTACTTGTAATAAATAAAACCAAATATATTCAAATTGTAGACTTCTCAAAATTAAATACACCGTATTGCCGAACACGGCGTAAACATATAGCATGTTGCAAAAATGCTTTTATTGAATTTCGCATGTTATCACTACCTTCTCTGTATGTTTTGGAATGTTTAACATATAATAAATCAAATTTAAATGGCTACCCTACCTTTGTGAACCAACACGGTCATAATACCAGAACAAGCAATGATATTATTACTCCATATTATAGACTGAATGGACCAAATTATTTAGTAATGTAAATGTTTAATAACCACCATCAAACATAAGAAACATTGATAATCTAAAAAATTTTCGAATGGCAATTTAATAATTTCTCATTGAAAAGGCATTCTGCCACTACAGGGAATTTTAGGACTATGATTTTTTGACATTGAATGTACCTAGTATTAGTATTTGTTTGTAAAAATTTGTTATATATACACTGTGTTTTACATTCGTTTACATATATTTCATTTGTTGTTTATATTCTTTTTAGTTTGTGTTATATAATAGTATTCATTACCTGACTTGTTGACTTGTGTAAGAATTCTTGTACATTAACACTAATAAATTATCATTATTATTGAACAGATTGGGCCGTTACTTGGTGAAAATAATAAGATTTATACGAGTGACGAGGGTCTAATTTTGGGTAATCCTCTCAGCCCACTTTTATTCGAAATATTTATGGACTTTTTAGAAAACCAAATACATAAAAACCCAGAAAGCAATAAATTTCTTTATTGGTATAGATATGTAGATGATATTTCAACTTGTTTCACAGGAACTAAACGACAACTCAACAATTTCCTAAATTTCATAAACTCACTCCACCCTAAAATTAAATGTGCTCTCGAAACTGAAACCGAAAACACTATTAACTTTCTAGATTTGACCATTAAAAGACTCGATAAAAAACACGATTTTTCAATTTTTCATAAACCATCCCACACTGACATAACAATACACAACACCTCAGCACATCCTCGCCAACACAAGATAGCAGCATACAACAGCATGATACACAGGCTTTTGACTGTCCCCTTATCAGAAGAAAATTATATCAAAGAACTACAAATAATAAAACAAATTGCATTCAACAATGGTTACAACCCCGAAGTAATAGACAATATCATTGTGAAAAAATCTTTCAATAAAGCCATTAAGGAAGTATATCCAACAATAAAAGATCAAAATAACAGTTTCAAAGTTCTCACTTACAGCGGCTACCCAACAGAAAAAACTTCCTCTTTTTTAAAAAAACATAATATTAATGTAGCTTTCAAAACTAATAACACAATAGGAAAACATTTAAAAAAAATGCAAAAGACAAAATTTCATCAGAAAATAAATCAGGCGTCTATAAGTTGACTTGTGGTGCTTGTCCTATAATATAAAGTATATATTGGACAAACAGGAAGAAATTTTGGTAAACGGTTATCAGAACATAAAGAAGTTACATCAGTAATAAAACAAATTCAGCTTATGCTAAGCACCTAATAGAAGTAGGTCACGTGTTCAACGAAGAGTTTAAAATTTTACACACCGAGAAAAAAGGGTTAAAACTCGATTTACTAGAATCTCTAGAAATAAATAAACTAAAGTCTTCTGATATTTTATTAAATGACCAAATTGAAACAAACTCATCTCCCTTACTAAATTTATTTACTTAAACTATTAAAATTAGATTCAATAAATTACCTAGAAATATGTGTACCTTTCCAGTAATTAAAATTATATTGTACTTTTCCGCTTAGCAATTAAGATTAGGATTAGATCGAAATTGTATAAAACCATATAGTTTGTGTATTGTAAAATAGTATACTAGTACTTAACATCCGAAGAAGCCACTGTGTGGCGAAACAATTGTTATGTTGACAAGAAATAAAGTAAAAATCAAAAATTAATATAGTTTTCTTCCCAATTATTATTATTATTATTATTATTATTATTGGTTTTTGTTAAGGCAGCCTCAACTTCAAATTTCAGTATTGAAGATTCGCATTAGTAGCCCCGCTGTCAGTCCTCTTATGCCTTAGGATGCTCGCTTTTGAATAGCTTTTCGCCGTATTAGCATCAAACTTCAATGATCAGATTTCTGCCAATATTTGGAACACTGCTGTAGTCTGTAATTGAACGTTTTATGTTTAAACTTATATATAATCACTCCTACTGTTCGAAAAAGATTGTTGCTATTGCTGTGGTCACCATATGACTCGTTTCTTACAGACGTCTTGTAGATGAAAATTCTTATCCTTTTGATAAAGAATCTGAATTATCCGCGTCAGTCTATTATACTCTCTCAATATTCAAGTAGTGTTATATAACATTCTTGTAGGTATACAATTAATGTAACATAACTGCATGGTTTCGGATGTACACATTTCTTGTAATTTGTGTGTGAATGTTTGTCCCAAAGAAAACCGGTATATAATACCTAAGATTTTGTTAAAACACAATATATTTATAAACTTCAAGAAACCAAAAATCAACTCAAACATAAAATAGGTATTAAAGTAATAATCGTCTGGATTTCCACCCAACCATGATGTCCAAGACTTTTTCAGGACTAACTTCAACCTCCCAGTGTATAGAAATTAAGGCTAGACCTCTCATTCCTTCATTGACAATTCTATTTCTAATTACAGTTTTCACTCTTCTCATTGTCGAAAAGGAGTGCTCTACATTGATGGTGGTGACGGGTTGTGTGGCCAAAACAGTGAGAAGATTGTGAATATTTGGAAGAAAGGACCTCTGACATTTCTCCAAAATTTTCAGTACCTCTGTGCCTTTTTCAATTTTGGATACAATTTCAATTCAAGTGGAGTATTCTCCTTTGATTATAGCAATGGAATTTCTCCTCCAAACTCTCAATAATTTGATCTAGACAAGGAATAAAATTTGTTACTCTGAAGTAGTCTTCGGTAGACTCTGTGACAGGGTTTGCTCTTTGTGTCTGCCTCTTATTTATTCGAGAACTCCGCAATTCAGTGCCAAAAAGATATTTGCTGAGTTCTGAAACTGTTGTAAATATTGTACAGAATTCATCCTGCACGTTTTCTCTTATGTTTTTTAGCGTTGAAATAATTTGCTTTACATATCATGCTGCGAGGAATGAAGGTGCAGGTAAAGAGAAAGTGTAATGAGTATCTTCTCACACACCAACAGAGATATAAGAAATGTACTTTTCTCAATTGCAGCTAAAAATGTGGAGGCTGTTCCCGCGTTTTGGCGAGGTGATTCAGCAATTTCCTCGAGACTGATACAGATACATTTCAGTAATTCTGCAAAGTTTAGTAAACTCTCATGACGCTCTATATATCTTGTATTGCAGAGATCAAGTAACCTCCTCATTTTAATATCTAGAACATATAGCTGGATTGCGTCTTTTAATATTTGAGTCGCTTGGCAGTTCTTGCGGAAAAACCGAAGTACCTCCTGAATGACATTCAATGGGTTCCTCACACTTTGGGTTGACATAGTACCTAAAAACGCTAGATTTAATTTGTGACTGGCACAGTGAACGTACCTAGCTTTAGGGTAGTCTCGTTTTATCCTGGCCTGTACACCTTTCTAATGGCCAGTCATACTACTGGCCCCATCATATCCTTGTCCCACACATTTGTTCATATCCAAACCTTATTTTTCACATTGTTGAAGGATTGTCTTGGTTATATTTTTTCACCACTGGATGATCTTCTTTTATTGAGATATATCTACAACTGAATGAAGCTATTCAATTGCCGTTATATCCATGGTCTCATCTGTCATGGTTGAAAGCAAGAAGCTACATTAATATTTTTGGCCAGTGTTTCTTGAATAAGGCCGGCACTTATTTCTATAATTTCATTCTGGATCTCGAGGCTAATATACGTAGCATTATTTCATCCAGTCAAAATATGTCTTTTCAGGTTCTCATCGTCGCTGTTAGCCCCAAATCGCAGCAATGTGCGAAACATGCTATCTGTTTTGTTGGCTTTTCTAAGGTGAGAGGACTGCTGTCATTACAACCATTTCTGCTTGAATTTGAGTGATTTTTTGTTAAATAAAGTCGAGGGATAGTTATATGCATTAGGAATAATTTTGCAAGTTAAAATTGCTTTCTTTAAATTGTCATTCAATTTAGTTGCGTTGTTTAGGGATCCTCTAAGTACTAGCTTCAAAAATATAATTCGAGTTACAACCAGAGCTTTTATTGTTAGAGATGTTAGGTGTGATTTCAGGAGTTGCAGAAGAACTAGCATGCAGTTTCGGAGTAGTTGCTAAAGAACCTGATGAGAATGAGACAAAATTGAAAAATATTGTTGAAATTAGATATAGCGTTTTTTTGTATAAAAAATTACTACTATACAGGGTTTTTCACTTAAAACTCCGAACGCCAGTTTCTCTAAACAAAAATAATGGAGGTACTATTACTCAATAACGAGTAGAGTAATTGAGTTGGGGTATATAACAAATAAGTCTTTAAATTGAATATACTTTCAAATGTCTGTATAGTAGGTTCCATATGAAATCCAGCGATACAGATAAGCTCGCAAAAAAGTCTAAAGGATACCAACCGCTTCTTATTAGTAGTAGTGTGAAAAATTTAACAAGGAAACAGTTACTCCACCCTGGAAGTCCACGTTAACTAGATCATTTATTTCACGAATCACCTATTTGGTAGGACAAATTTCAACCAATTATATTCAGTGGGATTAGTCCACGTTATTAACTCGTTAGGAAATATTTACTTATGACAATTTTTTGTGATGATAATAAAGGAAGCCGAACATCTGCTTTATGACCTTTTTTGTACATAAATTGAAAACTAATTGCGGCCGGTCTCCTTTAAATTTTTTGGCAAATATTTCATATGACTGAATTATACACAAAATCTACTATACTTTAAAAGTCCCTGCAGTCGATTTACATTTTCAAGGCACGCGACCCCACGCTGTTAAGGCGTTGAAATTCTATTACTACAGAAATTTTAATTGATCACCTTTAAACCCCCGTTTACGAAATTGAAACATCTCCCTACTTTTTTCGAGATATTAGCGCTCGAACTTTTAAATGAAGAACCCTGCGTTTAAAGTTCTGTTCTATGTTTCTATGTTTTCCATGTTTTCTTAACCGCTTCTCAAGTCACCGAGGTAATACCTTGGAAATCCAGAATGATTTTGTGTTAGGTAAAGAGAAACGAGGCCCTATAGTTTATAGTGGAGTCCGAACCACAAAACCGAAATTAAAATTAAAATATAATAATGTCACATCACATAATGAAGTGAGCTGTAAACTATAAAGGAATGATTTACTTTAGTCACCTTGTTCAGTTTTATTTATTTTTTTGAAGAAAGATGTAATCGAGGAATCTCTGGAACGCTTTTTTATAAAAATGAACTATAATAGATTTATATAGTCTCATCACACGCGTTATATTCATGCAGCAGACTGCTTAAAACTAAATCATTTTCAGATTTCGCTAGATTGCGTCACTTCAAATCGGCATGCTGTTGGCTCCGCCCAGCAAACATCTGAAGTGCGGTCAAGGGTCAAGGTCCGGGCCAGTGCTGTACATGCTGGATGAGTACCGGACGCTGCAGCATAATGTCGGTAAAGTGCATTATATGCAATGGCCATTATTTAAATGTGAATTAATTTCGGGGGTTCGGACCGCCCGAACCCCCCCTTGCCTACGTCACTGCTGACTTTACCTATATTTTTTTTAATTTATTCTGGAAATCAAATGCAAACTTACACAGTAATTTTAATGACAAACCTGATATTTTTTTAAATATATGCGTTCAACATTTACCAAAATATTTTCATAGGAAACGTATGCACTATTTCTATTGAGTCTAACTTAGAACATCCACAAGAAGTTAAAATACAAGTTAAAAATTCAGCGCAACATTCTTGGAAACGGGTCAACCCATATTAAATAACTCATCATGTCCAAAGAATAAATTCATATCATCATTTAGAAAGCATTAATCTTGTCAAAAACAAGACGAGCGGTCTGTTACATATTAAGCGATAGAATCAACTCCTTCTTGATTATTTTTGGCGGAATACTTATTATTATAAAGGGTTCAGCTAGGTACGTGTTCCTCGACTTTTAAAATTATAATGGCAGATTGACCGCCGATGTTTCAATTTGAGATGAGAACTTTTATTACAGTTATTAAATACGCTACTAAATTATAGGTAATGTAATGATATTGGCGAAAAAGTATGGATTTCTTTTCTAATGATATGTTACTGATACGAATATAGTCAATTTGCAAAGTGGTTCTCCTTCAAGCTGAATACCACCAAAATTTAATTGTTTTTTTGCGGGAACATTTTATAATTAAAGAGAATTTGAAAATGTGGCTCTTATACATAGTATAGCTAGTTATATATTTTTTATTTTGTATGCTTTTCTTTCAAGCTACAGTCGTAAAATGTATTTTAAGGTATGTTCTACGACCATTACAGGACTAATTGGGCGTATTAACCAAAAACAATAACTCAAAATGTTACTTGGGAAGTTTAGGAGTCATTTATCTCAAGACAAAACTAATATTTTTGAAATTTTTGGTACATTTTTTCTACAGAATTTGCAATAGTATATTGTTACGTATTTCCACTCCTAAAATACCCTTCACTAAATCCGTGGGTTCAAAATAATTTTAACAAGAAATAAAAACTAACACTTTATTTAATAATTTACTGCAAACTACACAATACTTTTTAATCAACTAAAATACACTTTTACTGGACTAAAATAACCATTAACAATGTTTATTACTTAATATTTACTCTTTCCATTTACTTCGGATTTGTAATCTCTCTCTCTTGTTACTTTTCAACTTCTTTCGCATGTTTACATTCGGTTTATATACTCTAAAGATGCTTCCAGGGTCATTTAGAACCAAATCGAGAATCTTATCCCACCATACTCCAAAAAATTCGATCTCCTACACATTTCTAGAACAGTCAGTATTAGTCATGGGCGTATCAGTCTCCACTTTCTAGGGGGTGTAATGCATAACACTGCCCTCTCCTTAAGCCTGATCGTCTCGGTCCGGCAATTCAGAACCATCAATGTATTTCGCCAGTCTATCCAAATGCACGATCTTCATCTTGGACTATTTGCTTCGTTGAATCCGATTGACGTCATTAATTCGGATAATAACAGTATACGGTCCATCCCAAGGTGGTTGAAGTTTCGGTGACCTTCCTTTCTTTCGCTGTGGGTTGTACAGTCAAAGCGAATCTACCTCCTTGAAACCTTCTGAACTACCCTTAAGGTCATATCGAGCCTTCATTCGGTCACTAGCTGGTGATGGCCCCGCTATATCATTAGCCAACCTCTAGAAAGAAGCTCCGGCGTTGAACTTCTTCGTTTCACCCTTACTTCCAGTCTGTGGTCTCTTACTTGCTGCGCAAATCTTGCATTTGCGACACCAAACCTTGACATCCTGACGACTCTTTTTCCAATAAAATCGTTCTCGTATCTTCTTCAGGGTCTTGTTAACACTGAAGTGTCCATCGGATGTTCCATTGTGCACTTTCTGAAGCACCTTATCTACTCGACACCTGGGAATCACTACACGCATAACCATCTGCTTTCCGTCCGGGCTTTCCCATACTTTCCGCAACAGCCCGTTCATGACTTTCAGTGAGTCCCACTGAGCCCACAGTGCATTCAGTCCCACTCCTTTCTTTGAAACATCCTTCCAGTTTGGGCGAATTCCCCTTTCTTTGGCTCTCAATATAGGCCCAATTTCCTCATCCTTCAGTTGATCTTCTCTTAGCGCTTCATTTTCCCTGTCATCCGGAACCTCGACCTTGACAGTGTTGATTGCCCCCGTGACCTGCAGTTTCTCCTCCTGGTGGCAGTGCTTGCAACATTCCTTGCACCTTTTTTCGGATAAAATGTCTGCATTTTTCTGGGGTGTCATTTTATTCTCATATCCTTGTAGCTGTAGACTTCTTGGAATACTCCGAAGCTGGGAAATCTTTACTTCTCTAGGGACACCACGTTACCTATCAGTAGAGGACTTAAGCCGGAGCTGGATACACCCCCCACCACTTTTCGTGACGTCATAGGTGGGCGGGGCCTATGAGGTGGGGTGGGGGGTAATTAGAGTGGTGGGGGTAATTAGAGTGGGGGGTAATTGGAGTGGTGGGGGGTAATTGGAGTGGTGGGGGGTAATTAGAGTGGTGTGGGGTAATTAGAGTGGTGGGGGGTAATTAGAGTGGTGGGAGGTAATTGGAGTGGTGGGGGGTAATTGGAGTGGTGGGGGGTAATTAGAGTGGTGGGGATAATAAGAGTGGTGGAGGTAATTAGAGTGGTGGGGGTAATTACAGTGGTAGGGGGCAATTAATGTGGTAATTGCTGTGTTAACTGCAAAGGTAGTGGGGGGGTAATTAGGACGTTACATACACTGGTGGTGGGGACATTGCATGGTGGGTGGTAATAAGAGTAATTGCATATGTGTAATTACGGTGGTGGGAGGCAATTAATATGGTAATTGTTGTGGGGGTAATTATTGTGGTGGGGGTAATTAGGACGTTACATACACTGGCGATAATAAGAGTACTTAGTGTAATTATTGCGGTGGAGGGGGGTAATAACGAGAGTACTTAGTGTAATCGCATAATTAGAGTACTTACTATAATTATTGTGGTGGTGGGGGTAATAATGAGAGTACTTAGTGTAATTGCATAATTAGAGTACTTACTATAATTATTGTGGTGGAGGGGGTAATAACGGTAATTGCATAACGAGCGTACTTACTGTAATTATTGCAGTGGAGGGGGGTAATAACAGTAATTGCATAACGAGAGCACTTACTCTAATTATTGTGGTGGAGGGGGGTAATAACAGTAACTGCATAACGAGAGTACTTAGTGTAATTGCATAACGAGAGTACTTACTGTAATTGTTGTGGTGGAGGGGGTAATACCAGTAATTGCGTAACTAGAGTACTTACTGTAATTATTGTGTTGGAGGGGGGGGGGTAATGAAAGTAATTGCGTAACTAGAGTACTTACTACAATTATTGTGGTGGAGGTGGTAATAACGAGAGTACTTAGTATAATTACATAACTAGAGTACTTAGTGTAATTATTGTGGTGGAGGGGGGTAATAACAGTAATTGCACAACGAGAGTACTTACTGTAATTATTGCGGTGGAGGGGGTAATAACGAGAGTACTTAGTATAATTGCGTAACTAGAGTACTTACTGTAATTATTGTGGTGGAGGGGGGTAATGACAGTAATTGCGAAAAGAGAGTACTTACTGTAATTGTTGTGGTGGAGGGGGTAATACCAGTAATTGCGTAACTAGAGTACTTACTGCAATTATTGTGGTGGAGGCGGTAATACCAGTAATTGCGTAACTAGAGTACTTACTGTAATTATTGTGGTGGAGGGGAGTAATAACGAGAGTACTTAGTATAATTGCGTAACTAGAGTACTTAGTGTAATTATTGTGGTGGAGGGGGGGTAATAACAGTAATTGCACAACGAGAGTACTTAGTGTAATTGCATAACGAGAGTACTTACTGTAATTGTTGTGGTGGAGGGGGTAATACCAGTAATTGCATAACGAGAGTACTTAGTGTAATTATTTTGGTGTGGTAGTGGGTGGTAATTATTAAGTTATATACACTGGTAGTGGGGGCATCGCATGGTGGGTGGTAATAAGGGTAATTGCATAAGTGAATGGGGCAATTGTCGTGGTGGTGGGAGACAATTAAGACGTTACATACACTGGTGGTAGTGGGAGCATCCCTATTATTATAAAACTTAATGCCGGGTTGGTATATGACCATTGTACAACATAGACTGCTACAGTAAAGGGATATTATGCATTATTTTCATACTTACAAATTATTTACATTAAAAATCTAATTACATATCTAGTTAATTAGAATCATACATTGCATGCAGGTCTGCTAAATTTTTTCATATTGTGATAGAGGGCAAGTAGCGTGGCGAGAGGTAATTATTGTCGTAATTACTGTGGTGGGGGTGTAATGCTGTGACGATACAATCTTATTTATGGGAGTGGGGGTATCCCTATTGTTATAAAACCGGTATATGACCATTGTATAGGATAGACTGCTACAGTAAAGAGATATTATGCATTAATTCCATACTTAACGAGATTGTTCTTTTTTTTTTTTCGTTATGGTATTGCAGTAAAAATCTAATTACATATCATGTACTACTTGTTTTCACAGTAACGCAAGAAGCAAGCTGTCGGATCTTGAATAGTCCGTGTTAAATGCGGTTACTCAAATGAATAGGTGTGTACTAGTTTCTTATCAATTTACCCCACGACATTTTGCACTTAAGATAGAAAGTAAAAACAATCATTTTCATATGACAGAAGTATTTATTTATAGAAGAATTAACTTAAACTTAACTATTTACATATTTACATAATTAATTAATTAAACTATTTACATATTCTATTGCTATTACAAGCAGTGCAGATCTCCACAGGTCTGATTTGAAACAGTGGATCTCTACAACACTTGCAATGAATCCTATCCACATCGGTTAAGCGTGTTGTGCTATGTAGATCAACATGTCGATGGAGTGATCGATCGACACGTTTCTGATAACCTACATAACACCCATAACACAGTTGATACACTGCACCACCCCTTGTATCAATAGCTACGTAAGCTATGGTGGTGCAGAAAATCTCATCCCTGGCGTTCCCTCTTAGGAGATACTTGTGGGCGAGCACCAATTCATCTTCGCCATCCGACGCATCCGCTACGATGCCATCGTCATCAGGATCAGTAGCCTCTCGACGTATGACATCCTCTTCTTCGTCGTTCTCGACCACAATATCCCCTTCGAGAGCACCTTCTTCCTCGGCAACAACCTCCCATTCTGCAACGCACTCCACAGCAGCCACATCTGCGTCACCTTCCTCGTCGTTCCACATGTTGTTGAGCAGATCCACTTCCGCCAACCAATCCAGAAAGCGTAAATTGGCATACCCCCTGGGTACACCAACCATCAAATTTGGTAGAGCAGCCATTATAAATTCATAAAAAATTTATCGTAAATGTAAACGTGAGGATTTATATTACAGTGTTGAATATCAACTGACTTGTATCGAGCCACCTCCTCATTTATATGTAGCCGGTGATGTCATGTCATCTCTGACGTCAGCACCCTAAACATCTACTTAAATAAGAAGTGAACACGAAAAAGGAACACAGTTCTTATTCTGCTTTCATACTATATACATTGTAAAGTATTAAGAAATATTAAGAAATATTAAAATGCCGTTTCCAAAAGAGTGGGAATCAAAACCAAAAATTGCTGTATATCCATATAGTGTGTACGGTCGAATCCTATGCCATAATTGTTACGTAGCCTGGCCTAAGGGAATGAACATTAACCCATGCACAGGATTATGTCAAACATGTGTAGAGGAGAATCCTGTGCAAACTGAAAAAGTTAGAGAAAAACGACCAGCGGCGCGTAAACAACATGAGTGCGGAAAGTGTCTTCAGACTTTGACTCGAACAAATTTTGGAATAGTGAGAGATGTTTGTGATGTGTGCAGAGCGGATCATCCTATGAGGCAGCGATGTCTATATTGTGAGACATATGGTGATGACTGTTGGAATAACGTATGCAACAAATGCAGAACAGATCAAATGTTTTGTGAGAATGTAGGGTTTTTTTATTTTAATTCGCTGCGTCACGATAGAACATGTTGGTGTGTGAATCATGAAATGCAATTGGTAAGGCAAGCAAGCTAATGAAAATGGACTAAATTCAAATTGAAGAATTACCAGTAATGTCTTTATTGTGTTCTTTATTTGTGTTGTAAATATTTAAATTTAAAATGTTTGTATTGTGCATATTTTTTTTCTTTTTGTTCTGAATAAAGTATATTTAAAATAATTAGCCTTTTTTTTCTTGTAACAACTTACTCGAATATAACAAAACACACACACACACACACACACACACACACACACACACACACACTCACACCCGGACACACAATACTTGTACACACAAATACATTGTCTATCTATATCAATCTGAGTTAAATATCCCAATATGTTCACAGAAAATCGTCTCCTGGGTGGTATACTGCTGCGAGACGGTCCGTGCAGGGTGGTGGGCTTCATTCATTCATTCATATTATACATTGTTTCATAGTTATAATGAAAAAGTTTTTGTGGTATATTAATTCCAAAAAAATCGCAGATTTTGCGACTTCCAGGGGTTGTAGAAGTCATGGAAATATAGTTAGAGCTTTCTTTTTTAAGCTCACTGAGAATTTTGTTTGTGTGGGTTTAAAGAATAATATACTAAAATTTCAAAAACGTATTAAAGTCACATTCCATAAGAAAGTGTCATTTCCAACTATTACAAGAATTTATGATAATATTTATGCAATGTTATGGATAATTACACCATTCAATTTTAGTTTACATCTATAGTAAAATGAGTACTGTGCCCTAATTTTTCAGTAAAACTGAAATATCCTCCCTATTTTAACCATTTAGCTGAATCAAAATTACAATATATTATGACAATTTATATCATCTGATGATCACCCTGTATAACGTTCCAATTTCTGCCACGATATTTTTACGTATGTAATCAAATTTTTGTATAGTTATCAATTGGTGTAGAAAGGGTCATTATTTTCGACCTGCCAAACCACTAAAAGTAGAATTGTTTTCATGATAACTGAGCCAGTCTAACCCAACCCGAGGGTTTACGTTTAAAGAGGTATAAAGGGTATTATAAATATTCTCAGGTACTTATGATGTAAAAAAAGTGATTTTAAAATCCACCACGTTGAAATGTTCTTATATCATAAGCACAATACAGAGTTTATTTGTTTTCACATTGATGCAATAGGTAGGCATAATGTGCGGTCGAATTGCTACCCACAAACAATGCATAAAGCTTTCGTAATAAATTTATCACCTGTCATCTTGTCATCTCATTCACTTCAGTTAGTTTTTCTATAAGTCCAATTTACCTGAGATTTTGTATATTGGAACTCTAAAACGGCATTGTACATTTGCTATAATATGAGTAAAGGAAATATGTGGATAATGCACCTTCATTGTTAAAATTATAACCAAGACTTAGGAATTTTATCTCTAACTTACTCGAATATAACAAAACTCACACATACACACACACATATGTAGTCATACCCATTTGCTTACAGTTACAGACACACACGGACACACAATACTTGTATATACAAATACACTGTCTAGCTATATCAATCTGATTTAAATATTCCTTATGTCCACGAAAAGGTATCTCCTAGGTGGTATGCCGCCGCGAGACGATCCATGCAGGGTAGTAGGCTTTATTAATTAATATATTATACTTTGTTTAATAGTTATAATGAAATAAACTTTCGTAGTACATTAATTCCAAAAATCACAGATTTTGCGGCTTCCAAAAACAAAATATCCGAAAACTACACTTATTACTTATTAAATCAAATTGGTAGTAAGGGTCATTATTCTTGACCGGCCAAACCATTAAAAGTACAATTGTTTTCATGGTAAGTGAATTAGCATGACCCAATCCAATGCTTTACATTTTAAAGGAAACTATAAACATTCACAGGTACAAAAAAAAAACAGAAGCAACTTTACCTTACGTTAAAATACATGTATGTATGCTATTATACACACAATGCAGAGTTTGTTTTCACACTGATGGAGCAGGTAGGCAATGTGTGGCCCACCAACAAACAAATGCATAAATAAATCTGTCCAATTTATTTGGGCTTTTGTATATTGGAATTCTTAAAAACGGTATTGTGCATTATTTTCTATAATGTAAATAAAAGAAAATATATGGATATTGCACATTCATTGTATTCTAATTTTTAAAATTATAACCAATGCTTAGGAAGTCATCAAAATTGTGGAACATTGCTTTGACAGAATCCCATTTTTTATCTATACAATAGCAATTCTTTACATTTTTACCGACATTTAATAAATGGAAAATGTAGACCGTCCGAGATTGGAATTATGTGGTTCGCAAACCGTATATTTTTAATGACGGTTCAAATCGTTGAATATTTGACAAACTTGACTTGGTTGTGGTGAATCTGTATTTTTTTTTTAAATCCAGATGTATATTTGATATACTTATAAAGCTCAGGTACCATGTCCTAAAATATGTTCATATCATACCCGCTCTCTTGTCCATTAGTTGCTTTATTAAAGTCGGCTGGCAGACTTTCATCTAACGCCAAATGTTTCAGAGCTGTTAACGAAATTTTTTATACAGTTATAACAAGAATTCCTAAGGGTTTGCCTTTAAAAGGAAACCAAAACTAATTGATGCTACAAACATCCTCAGGTGCTCACGCAAAAGAAACAGAAGCGGCTTTAAAATCCCCTAAAATGTCTTTATATTATGGTATTTATGGCTCACATTATGGACACAATGCTGAGTTTTCTCTTGTTTTCAATGTAACAATCGGGTATAATGGGTGGTCAAATTCTGATGTTATTTATCCGCCAACATTAACAAACAATAGAACTTTATCTTCAAAAAAAATGTACCTCATGGAACTCCCACAATAAATCAACTACTCTGTGGCTGACTTCAGTTTGTTTTTTCTATATTCCCATTTTACCTGTGCTTTAGTGTCTCGGACTTCCCAAAACGGCAGTGTGCAACATTTTTCTATAATATTATTAAATAAGAATATTGGGGGTAATGCATTTTTATCGGGTTCTGTTTATTGAAATTATAACCAAGGCTTATGAATGTTTTGTTATATTGTAAACATCCGCTGAAAGCGAAGAAGTGGTAAAATATTCATTATTGCCAGTTACAATTTAACTACCATGTACATTTGCGAAATGTGCCGGCAATTACCTACAAACGTAATTGAAGACGTTCGACTCTGATCGAGTGCCAACATTAGATTCCAGCGTAATGTGGTACTCAATAAAGTTCTGAAATCATACTAAATAATCTATTAAATAAACTATAAATGAATTGTCAATTAACAACGCCCGCCAACTGAGTGCTTAGATCATACGAACATTTTGCCGTTTGGGTACGGTCTTGTGCACTCATAGGCTCACCTCATTTAATGGATCATTCATATTTGCAATGTTATGAACAGAACTTAGATAATAAAGTTGTTTGGGTTTCGATTATATTAGCTACGATAATTTCCTCACCTAAGTAATAAATCTTAAGAAGCGACATATTAATTTCTTTTTAAATATTTGTAGAATTAATAGTTTCGGAAATATGTACAAATGTGGGGCTTGAACTTTTAGTGGCAAAGTAATACATTTAAATGTCATATTTTTTCAATACTTGTGATAGATTGAAGCTTATGTTGGAAATTCTATATATTAATAAAAACTGGTACCTACAGATGTTTGGAATTTATATTCTATGGCCAGTGACAGCAGAAAAATCCTTTTTTAAAAAATTTTTTTTAATCTAAACAAAATTACAAAACACTTATTGTTTTGCACATAACATCGTTATTTTTCAAGCTAATTTCTATTATATCATACTGTTGTTTCTGGCATATTTAAGATTTAAACATTATATCACGATTGAAAACCGTTCGAGCACCTTTTTTTAAACTATCATATGTTTAGAATTATTCATCGTACCAAAATACCAATAAATACATGTAATTTCAAACTCCTGTTGTTTGTACCATACCACATTTTCCATAAATGTAAGACTTTTGAGTTATTTACGAAAAAACAATCTCAAGGTATCAATATATTTTTTTTAAAGGCCACCCCGAAGTTAAAAATAAATAAATATATAACAAGCTGTAATTTTCTTTATACTCAGTATTAGGAACTCGATGCAAAAAACACACAAAAAAATGTTTTTTTAGGAAAATTCATTCATTATAACTGTTCTCCTCTATAACGTTCCAATTTCTGCAATGATATTTTACATATGTAATCAAATTGGTATATTAGGGATCATTATTTCCGACCTGCCAAACTACTAAAAGTACAATTGTTTTCATGGTAACTGAGTCAGTCAGTCTAACCCAACTCAAGGGTTTGCATTTAAAAGGAAACCAGACATAATGGGCACTATAAATATTCTCAGGTGCTTATGATGTAAAGAAAAGAGGCAGAAGGGATTTTAACGTCCCATTGTTAAAATGCTTTTATATTATAATATTTATGTTCTACATTGATGTAACAGGTATAGTCGAAGTGCCACCCACAAACAAAAGCATACAGCTTTCGTAATAAATCCGTCAACATTCATCTCATTGACACCGACTTCAGTTAGTTTTTTCTATATTGGAACTCTAAAAAAACGATATTGTACATTTTCTATAACATAAATAAAGGGGAATATGTGGATAATGCATTTAACTACCATATACCATGCACGCCACAAATGCACACTATTGTGGTAAAGTGAATTTTATTTCATTTACCGGAATTTGTGAAACGTACTGGCAATTACCTAAAAACGTAGTTGAATGCATTCGACCCTGATCAAATGTCAACATTAGATTTCAGTGTATTGTGGTACTTTTATATGTTTCAATTACATGAAACAATTAAAATTATGGAACACTGCTTTGACAAAACCCCTTTTTTTTACCCGCAAAGTGGTAATTCTTGACATTTACGACATCTAATAAAGGGAAATTATCTCTTTTAATTAGATGACACCACCGAAATTGTGAAACATTGCTTTGAAAAAATCACCTTTTACTTGCACAATAGCAATTCTTTACATTTTCGTTGACATTTAATAAATGGAAAAACTAGACCGTCCGAGATTGGGGCAAACCGTAGATTTTTAATGATAGTTTAGAACAATAGTTTTTTACTCAATTTTAAATATGTCTGGTGTATTACTGTATTGTAGTGATACATTTTTTTTTTTTGTAATATTCACGTTTTGAGTGCTATAAAATCACGGTTATATTTTAATAAAAAAAATATTAGCGACAGCAAAATTTTAACTCAGTCTGGTGTGGCCATTTGTGCATAAAGTTTCATTCTTCAAGAATTAAATAAAATTCTATACACGGCATAAACAATAAAACGACGAAGTGGCACATGGTATGATACATTTTAACCAATGAGGATGAAGCCCCCACCATCCCCATTACTCTGGAGTGACGTATTTATACTTTAAGGGTGCTTCCAAAGCCTTCTTTGCCTTCAACTTTTGTTGTGTACTACATATTCTGTGCTCTGTGTTCTGTGCCAAACGCTTGTTTTTTACACTGTAAGTTAATTTTTTTCTATTCAAATTCGATTATAATGGTGAGACACGTTGTTTCTGGTGGCAACCGTAAAACAACAAATCAATCGGAGGCTAGTAATGCTGAGAGGCTTCTACAGGGTGTGGCTCTTTTAACAAATTTTGTATCGGGCCCTGCTACCACGGTATGTGCGCCAACAGTTACAAACAAAAGTATAATATACGCGGCGGCCCCCACAGTACAATACACTGTGGGCAGCTCCGCGGCAAATAGAATTATATTGACACCGAGTAGTAGCGCGGCAGGTCCGACACCCCTAGGACCTGGTGCTGGAAGTATGGGCTCGACATACAGCATAGCAGGTAGGCCGGGATTGGGGGTAAACATAGTTTCAAATATTAGAATCCCGGTCACAACTACTTCAACATCATACGCCACATCTAATGCAACCTCCAGCACTGGCGCGATTGATGGGTCAGTTTATGGCGGTCAACAGAGATACGCGGTAAACCAACCTGATGCGGACATTCATCCAGTAATTCATATCTCCGACGACGAAGCTAGTAGAGGAATTCATTCCGATAGCACCGAAGTCGTAGAAGATTTACAGGATCGTGAAAGCGAATTCATCGATGCTGAGGAGCTCGCTCGTTTAGATGTAAATCTGAAAACATCTGAACCGGCAGCTTCTGCATCGAGAAGTCAGGATGGGCGTCGCGTTACCTTCCAACCCTCATGTGCATCTGTATCGTTGGTCGCTAGTAATGATTCTGACGATGATTTTGTGAAACAGCCAGCAGTCAAAAAGGCTAAAAGAGCCGATATTCATAGCGATGACTCCGATGATGATTTTGTTATAAAGCCTAAAGTAAATTGTGTTAAAGTAGAAAAAAGTAATAGCCATAAAACAAAGTCATCATCGGTGGCATCGAGGAGAGGTAGGGGTAGGGGTAGATGTGTCATAAACCCCAACACAAAGCCATCGTCAGTAGCATCAGGGTGTGGTTCAAGAAGGGTAGCTACACGATTAACACCGGACTTTTCCGATAATCCGCCACAATTTATTCAATATAAATCAGATGTGCCTCAAAATTTATATGAACCATTAACCCCTATTCAAGAGGACCCTCCTAGGCCTGTGGGCAGAGGCATGGGAGGAAAGGGTGGGTTAATGAGCCTTAACGGTGTGCTAAATCGCGACGCGAACCATAGTCCGGTGTTATGTGGTAGATTTGACGACACAGCATTAGAACAACCAAGCTGTTCTAATGCAGTGCCGTCACAACTACCCTCAGGTGGCAACAATGCATTAGAAGGAGCTGGCACTTCTAATGCGGTTGTGCCATCACCAATCCCAACATCAAGTCAGAATTCTATGCATTCTGAGATGACGTTGGGTGCCGCATCACGGCTGAAACTTGTGGATGAAATCCCGGAACTGGGTAACATGGACATGTCAGAGTTATTAAATAATCATTCACCAGTTCCGCCGATTCAGAATCCCTCAGATTCTGACTCGGACTGTGATTTTATTTCACAAGAAGCTGACCGACATTTGTTTAAAAATGCATTTAGACAAATGAAGGTCTTAAGAAACAAAACGAAGCAAAGGCACGATGCAGATGTGGTGGCGTGCGCTAATGATGATTTTCTGCTACTGCATGCTGAAGAACGGGGCGCCTACGTGGAAGAACGTTTGCAGCATGCAGAAACTCTATCGATTGAAATAGAAAGAATACACGCCCAGCTTGTAAAATTAAGGTTAGATAGGGAGCAAATCATCGTTAATGCGAATGCGGAGAGGATTAAGGTCCGACAAATGATGGAGGGCATCAATAATCGCCGCATAGCCGAGACTAAGTCCCGACGGGAGTTGGAAGGCATTGTTAATAAATTAAAAAAATTCGGCCAGAACTAGCGAAGGCAAAGAGGGACTATGCATTTTTTTTTTTTTTTTGTAAAACAAATCTTTTAGATCATATTTTAGTTATTAGGTAGGTTTACATGTAAAATGTTTTATTGCTTTTTTTTTTCCTGTCTTTATAGGTTGTATTTTTTTACATTTAATTATTATTTTTTTTAGATTTAGTGATTAGTTGGTTTTACTTGTAAAGTAACTTATATGTGTCTGTTGCTTTTTAATTTTTAAAAAATTTTATGAACAGTATGTCAGTAAATGAATTTTAAAATATCTCGTATTTATTTCTTGATTTTTTTTTTTTGTAGAGTTAATTATTCTTAATTAACTGTATGTTACTATAAATGGATTTTAAAGTATATTATTGCATTGTTTTTTTTTGTAAAATAATTAAATGTGTGATATAATAAATGAATTTTAAAATATCTTGATGCACTTCTTTTTTCTTTTGCTTGTAAAATAATGAACAGTGTGTTATATTAAATGAATTTTAAAATATTTTGTTGCATTTTTTTTTTCTTGCTTGTAAAATAATTAAGTGTGTTATAATAAATGAATTTAAAAAAAAATATTGTTACTTTTTTTTTTTTTTGTACATGTAAAATAATTACAAGTATGTTTAAATGTGAATTATTTCTTGTTTGCATATCATTGTAATGAAACACATTCTTTATAGGATTTGGAAAACTGCAGAAAAACTATCAGATAAATAAAAAGTCTTGTGTTCGGTAGATTTTAATTCTTTATTGAGTAGATAAGCTTTTGCTCTCATTTTTAACTGAATCTTAATGGTCGTAAGACGTTCTGTAGATATTAGTTTACTCTGCACGGCCATAGGCGACTATATGGATATTAGTTTTACAACGAAAATTGTCAAATAATAAACAGACAAATTCATTTTAGAATTTTAATTGCTAGCATAACCAATTATCCAGAATGCATGTTATCGAATGAATGCAAAGATTGGAAATTAATATTTTTTACAGATAGTTTTTCTACTATTTACCAAATCCTATAAAGAATATGTTTCATTACATTGAAAAGTATGTTTTATTAAATTAATATTAAAACATCTTGTTGCTTGTAAAACAACCTCTATTAACACAGATTCATATATTTCATCGGTGGCAGAAAGCTGCAAGTGCATTTGTAAATAATGGTTAGAATATCTTATACCTAAAATTTCAACATTAAGCTGGGCATTTACAAGATACCTAACACCTGTCGGACAACCATTCTATAATGGGAGACACGTGCCTTGAAAAGTAAAAGCGGCAATAATGTCCGACGTCAGGTGTACGATGCAACAACTTGGGAGTTTTTTTTGGTAATATAATTTTACTGACCGTAAAAAAAAAAAAAATGAGGATTATACATTATGTCTCATTTTTCATGACTCCCATATCGCAGCTCTTTTAATATGCAATTTTTTTTAAAATTGGGTGGGAGGTACTTATCCATCAGGAGATTGTGTAACGGTAAAATATTTTAAAATTCACTAGCGGCGTCCATCGTTATGACGAAAAATGTACTTAATTTTTCAAAAAGAAGATATTAGGCAAAGTTTTAACTGTAAAACAATCTCATAAACTTATTCGCTATTCTCAAAAACTCACTGAAACCGAATTTTAATAACATAGTGTACTTCGTGTTCACGTAATAGGAAAATAAAAGCTTCCCTTTTTTAAAGTATCAATTATTACAGTCATAACTTTATTTTCAGAAGGAATTAAGAGTTAATTATGCTAGAGAAGCACAGGCTTTCCATTTAGAATTAATCACGTGACATCAGTCACTTTACTTAACGGTCAAATTCAAACAATAATAGATTTGGACATTTAAAAAAAAGTTCAATTTTAGATAAATTTGGTTTACGAACATTTCAATAAATAATAAAATTTACATAGATAACTAAATCACAGTTTGCTCAACATATCACATGATTAATTCTAAATGGAGCGACAATCTTTCTTCGGCTTAATTATGTCTTAAAATAAAGTTATGAGTGTTATGACTAATAATTATTGATACTTTAACAGGGAAAATGTTTTGTTCTCATGTTATTGAAATTAGATATTAGTCAGTTTTTTTTTATAACAACGAATCAGTTTATGTGATTGTTTTATAGATGAAACTTAGCCTAATATCTTTTTTGGAAAATTAAGTACATTTTTCATCATAACGATGGGCACCATTGGCGGATTTCAAAATATTCTACCGTTACATAATCTCGTGATGGATAAGTACCTTCCACCCAAACTTTAAAACAATCACATTGTAAATAAGAAAGCTGTGATATGAGCATCATGAAAAGTGGGCATCATGAAAAGTGGGACATACTGTCCCTTTAAAAAATATATATATGCATATATGTATGGCGTAACAGTTTAATGTATTCTAGTGGATATATTTTTATAAATATTCACGTGTTTCCAGAATGGGTTTTAAAGTCGCTTCTGTTTTTTTTTTTGTATCTGAGAATGATTGCATTGTCTATTATTTTTGGTATAATTGTACACAAATTTGGCTACATGTAAATACAGCATGATCGACAGAAGCTATAAATTCAAATAGGGATAATGTTTCAGTATTACTGGATAATTAGAGAACAATATCATGTCAATATATGAGTAAACTAAAACTGAATAGTATATTGTCATTAAAAATCTACGGTTTACGAAAAAACATAACTTCTCAGACGGTACCTTTTCCATTTATTAAATGTTGATGTAAATGCAAATAATTACTATTATGCAGGTAAAAAGGGATTTCTTCAAAGCAATGTTTCACAATTTTTTTTTTTTTTTCAAACCCAGCAAGAACAAAACATGTTGTGATTAATTGCTTTTTTATGCTTCAAACTCTATTTTTATGTCGACATTTCATTGCATCTGATTGCTGGGTACAATCTATGACAAATAATAGAAATTTTCTGAATTTTGCATGATCAATCATCTTTATCGTAGTAATTTTCGCTGGAACTTCCCATAGGCATAATAAGTAGTAGAGCATAGTTTTTTACCGAAATCTAAATTATACCTGGTTTGAGAAAACTGCGGTCTAAGTTTCCCTTTATTAAATGTTGACGTAAATGAAAAGGATTGCTACTATGTAGGTAAAAGCGATTTTGTCAAAGCATCGTTTCGCAATTTGGGCGACGTCATCTAATTAAAGAAAAAGATAATTTCTCTCACATAAAGGTAATTTAACGTGATGGATTTTAGTAATGTTTTTTGTACCTGGGAATATTTATTTTTGGTTTCCTTATCACACAAATTTGATTTAATAAGTATGTTATAACTGTACAAAGTGTAAAATATTATTGCTTAAATTAAAACGTTATACAGGATGATCACCAGAAGCTGTAAATTGTCATACGCCCAGATAGTACTTATTACTCCACGAATGTACATTTTGCATTTCCAGAACATTGCATTCTGTACTTGCCATGTATGTTCCCCCAACATTATCATATAAATAATATTTTCATATACAATATGTGACACAACTGTTTTATTTATACCTCTTCCTATTTTATAATTTAAGATGCGTAATTGTTACAACAATGTAAAAAGTAGTTGAAAGAGTAAAAAAAAAGCATGTTTTGCTTTGAATTAGATAAAACTAAGGTAACGTAATATGACCATCAGATTTTTACGTAAATAACGTGTTGAATATGATTTTTAATGCTGAAATTTTCATATTTTTGGGGCGAGATACCGGAGCTTCATAAACAATTATAACCAATAATAATAATATTAATAATAGTAATAATAAACGGCTTTATTCAAAAAGTGTAGATGTACACTTACAAGCACATTACAAATAGCAATTTACAAAGCGAAGTTTAGCCGTGTGGCTATTCTTACACTTAACCTTATAAATCACTTACCTAACTAATTACGTAAAAAAGAAAACAGCATACAATACAATAATACAATAATCCAATGTAATAGGGGAACAGAATACACTTGGTAAACTATGTTTATAGAATTATTAAAAAATTAATTGCGCAAAGTAACTAAATAAAAGAATCAATCATAAACATGGTGCAAAATGGTACTCATGAGTATATTCTAGTTTTTGTTGAAATTAGTGAATCAGGCTTTTTTTTTTTTTTTTTTTACAGAAAAACATTAACTGTCAATAGATTTTTATATATTATTAGGGATTAATAGACTTATATAAGGCTACGGGTGTGTAAGAAAAACTACTTTGCGGCACTGTTAGCACATACCGTTGTCTAATGTGTATAAGTATGTGCTGACGATATGAATAAACATCTGGATTTAAAAAAAAAAACATGTAGATTGATTCGAACCTCGACAGTGCCCTGGTGGAGAAAATTATTATAGCGAATGTAATCGAAGACCGAACAACATTTCATCTAATTTCTGTACATAAAATTGCAAATATGCTCGATTCCATTGAAAGACTTGAGTTTATACTCGAACAAGAATGTACCCAAATGGTGGAATGTTTATATGATCTAAGTACTCAGTTACCGGGCGTTGTTAATTGACAGTCCAGGATAGAAGATAATGATTAACTGTTTTTATTTATATAGTGCGCCGGAATTAGATTTTTTCGATGAGCCCGATTTTTGGTAGGAAGTCAGGCAATAGGGTACTAATAAAGGTAAAATTTGGCTGGAGCATCATGATTTTTATATACGTTTTTCAGCAGAAAATATCTCAGAAAGCGGTTTATTTTATTTTTTAAAAAAATGTCAAATAGGGAAAGTTTCCCTATTAAATTTCATGCAAAATGACCTATTCTGTGATATCGATTTTCCACACCGTTTTTTCCGCAATTAATGAAAAACCGTTGTGGGGCATCCTCTGAGAAAATGCGACCTCACTTTCTCCAAAAATTTGAAGCTACAAAAATATTGTTGCAGGGTATGAAACAATCGAAGAAAATGCCTACTTTACGAATATGGGTGGCAAAATTTATAACATTTATGTTTCATGGGTGATTCAGCCCTATAGAGTCAAGAAGTTTCTTAAAAAAAAAAAAATGTTTGACGTTAAGAAAAAATTATGAGAAATCATTTTTTAATAAAACCAAAAAAAAATATGAGATTTTTTCTAAAAAAGTTGACCTTTTTCTTAAAAGTTAACCTTTTTCAGTAAAACTGGGTCAAAAAAAAATTGTATAAAACAAAAAAAAAAATGTTTGTAAGAGTACAAAGAATAAATGTGAATTTTTTCAGATTTTTTTTTTTTTTTTTGGAAATTTCTAGCAATAATTGCGAATTGATTTTTTTCCATCGCATCATTTTGTAGGGAATTTGATAAGGAAACTTTTTTCTATTTGACATTTCTTTGATAAAGTGAACCGTTTTGAGATATTTTCTGCCGAAGAAACGTATATAAAACCATAGTGCCCCACTCAAATTTTTTAGCGGAACATCGATACATTCATTAGTGCCCCAAGACCCAACTTTCTAAAAAATCGTTGTGACGTGCCGGTTTTCTAAATACTCTAATACCCTTTTGCTAATTTCGCTGGACTAATAGCTATAGTTGTGATGTGTTTCTTTCAGAAGTTTATTTTGATTAGATATTCTCATATTTATTAACGTGAGCTTTTAATAATATATGGTGGAAATAAATGAATACATCTTGAACTATTGTAATATTATAATGTTGCATGTAACAACATCGTGTAAATATTAAATTAAAAAATATGTGTAATTTTACACCTCTGTACGCACACACATATGTAAATGTATAAAGCCCGAATATTAAAAAATGCATTTAAGAAAATCAAATCTAATCAAGTTAACATCAAGGCTTCCAGATGATGTGAATACGAGAAAAAAAATGCGAATTATTTTAAAAAACACTTTATTCATAATAAGAAAAATATATGTGCATTACAATTATTTTAAATTCAAGTATTTACAGTACAAATAAAGTACACAATAAAGAAATTACTGGTAATTCTTCAATTTGAATTTATTCTAGTGTCATTAACTTGCTTGCCTTACAAATTGCATTTCATGATCCACACACCAGCATGTTCTTGCGATGGGTACTCAAACAACTAATTTGTAGGTTAACAGTGACATTTATTCAATAACCCCCATATCTCGCAAAGCATTTACACATGCATCATATTTTAAACCTAGACGAATACTAATTTTGATCCTCTCGATAATATCATGTGGATCAATATCAGAGTTCCACTCCAATGCTTCATCCTTCCACATTCTGTTCGAAGTAGGGGCGGAAGACGTAAATAGGTCTTCATTTGTGTGTTCTCTGTGTTCAATAATAGAATATTTTTCTGTAGGTAACGCTACTTTATCGCAATTTTCTTTTTGATCTTTACTCGCCTCCGGAATGGCGTATACTCTTCGCGTATGATTTGATAAATTATATTTCCTTTGCTCAACTATCTGATCTGGTTCACTGCATCCATCTCGCTTATCAAATTCTTGATCTATGGATAACGTATTTTGGTATCTTTTTCGCTTAACTGGAAATAATTTCGATATGATGTTTTCATATTTCCAAGACCTGCTTGGGTTATTTCGGAGCATATTACCATATTTTCTCACATGTGCATTACTTAATACTAGTATACGTTTGTAAATCATCAGATCATCATTGTTGAAATCCTGTGGCTGCTGCTTCGTTAATAATTCTATTAAACCGGTGGTTAGATTAAATCTGGATCCTTCGATATGGAGAGCATTGTTTTTAATCTGCACTGGCACTTTTCCAATTGCAAGATTTGAACCAATATGTTTTAGTCCATAACTTTTAGGCTCAATGTTGAGTAGAAAAGACATGTTGTCTTCACCAGGGTCTAAGGGGCTAATAACTTCACTGCAATATCATTATATCATTATATCGTTTCATGGCTCTCCATGACCTTTCATGACCATCCATGACCATTCATGACCATCCATGACCATTCATGACCATCTATGACCATCTATGACCATTCATGACCATCTATGACCATTCATGTGCATTAATTACCTCCCATCACAATATGAAAAAATTTAGCAGACCTGCATGCAATGTATGATTCTAATTAACTAGATATGTAATTAGATTTTTAATGTAAATAATTTGTAAGTATGGAAATAATGCATAATATCCCTTTACTGTAGCAGTCTATGTTGTACAATGGTCATATACCAACCCGGCATTAAGTTTTATAATAATAGGGATGCTCCCACTACCACCAGTGTATGTAACGTCTTAATTGCCTCCCACCACCACGACAATTGCCCCATTCACTTATGCAATTACCCTTATTACCACCCACCATGCGATGCCCCCACTACCAGTGTATATAACTTAATAATTACCACCCACTACCACACCAAAATAATTACACTAAGTACTCTCGTTATGCAATTACTGGTATTACCCCCTCCACCACAACAATTACAGTAAGTACTCTCGTTATGCAATTACACTAAGTACTCTCGTTGTGCAATTACTGTTATTACCCCCCCTCCACCACAATAATTACACTAAGTACTCTAGTTACGCAATTATACTAAGTACTCTCGTTATTACTCCCCTCCACCACAATAATTACAGTAAGTACTCTAGTTACGCAATTACTGGTATTACCGCCTCCACCACAATAATTGCAGTAAGTACTCTAGTTACGCAATTACTGGTATTACCCCCTCCACCACAACAATTACAGTAAGTACTCTCTTTTCGCAATTACTGTCATTACCCCCCTCCACCACAATAATTACAGTAAGTACTCTAGTTACGCAATTATACTAAGTACTCTCGTTATTACCCCCTCCACCGCAATAATTACAGTAAGTACTCTCGTTGTGCAATTACTGTTATTACCCCCCTCCACCACAATAATTACACTAAGTACTCTAGTTATGTAATTATACTAAGTACTCTCGTTATTACCACCTCCACCACAATAATTGTAGTAAGTACTCTAGTTACGCAATTACTTTCATTACCCCCCCCCCCCTCCAACACAATAATTACAGTAAGTACTCTAGTTACGCAATTACTGGTATTACCCCCTCCACCACAACAATTACAGTAAGTACTCTCGTTATGCAATTACACTAAGTACTCTCGTTATGCAGTTACTGTTATTACCCCCCTCCACCACAATAATTAGAGTAAGTGCTCTCGTTATGCAATTACTGTTATTACCCCCCTCCACTGCAATAATTACAGTAAGTACGCTCGTTATGCAATTACCGTTATTACCCCCCTCCACCACAATAATTATAGTAAGTACTCTAATTATGCAATTACACTAAGTACTCTCATTATTACCCCCACCACCACAATAATTATAGTAAGTACTCTAATTATGCAATTACACTAAGTACTCTCGTTATTACCCCCCTCCACCGCAATAATTACACTAAGTACTCTTATTATCGCCAGTGTATGTAACGTCCTAATTACCCCCACCACAATAATTACCCCCACAACAATTACCATATTAATTGCCTCCCACCACCGTAATTACACATATGCAATTACTCTTATTACCACCCACCATGCAATGTCCCCACCACCAGTGTATGTAACGTCCTAATTACCCCCCACTACCTTTGCAGTTAACACAGCAATTACCACATTAATTGCCCCCTACCACTGTAATTACCCCCACCACTCTAATTACCCCCACCACTCTTATTATCCCCACCACTCTAATTACCCCCCACCACTCCAATTACCCCCCACCACTCCAATTACCTCCCACCACTCTAATTACCCCCCACCACTCTAATTACCCCACACCACTCTAATTACCCCCACCACTCCAATTACCCCCACCACTCCAATTACCCCCCACTCTAATTACCCCCACCACTCTAATTACCCCCCACCCCACCTCATAGGCCCCGCCCACCTATGACGTCACGAAAAGTGGTGGGGGGTGTATCCAGCTCCGGCTTAAGTCCTCTACTCCTATCTGATATAGCTTCTCTGGTACCAGCTTCCTTTGGATCTCCCTTCGGCTTCACATCATCTCCGGTCACTCTCTCTAAATTCCTCCGTGGACGTTCTAGCTGGATATGTCCTAGTTCTCCGCACTCGTAACATTTCATGCCTTGGCCGCTTAGTCTTCCGCTACTATGTTTATTCTGAGCCTCTTCAATATTTCCAGCATTCACTCTCCTCGAGTTCCACTGTCGACGGTCTCGTTTTTTGATATGTCCTACTTTGCCGCAGTTGTAACACTTAATACTTCCACTTGGCTTTCCTTTTTCCTACTTTCCGAGAGCATCCAATTTAACCAAAAATTGGGTAAACATTTTCTGCATCTCGGTCAACGTAGGGTTCTGGTTCTTCTTTTCTCGTTGCGATTCTTCGATAGTCACAGCTCGCACTCTTGGGCTCGGGGTATCCTGAAAGACAGCTTCCACCTCGAGTTCCCGCACCAATGCTTCGCTGCTGTTCTGGATTGAGATATCCTGAGGACTCGCCTAATCTCATCGTCCTGTATACCATTCAGAAAAGCTCCTACAGCCAGTTGGTCTTGGAATAATTTTGGTACATAGGAGTAAGCCAGGTGCACCAGTCTCCACACGGCACATTCGAACTCTCGTAAACTTACCAAAGCTTTCTGAACACGTGATTTCAGCTGGGACTGGTACACTTGGGCAAGGTGTTGTTCACCATATCGTAGATCTAAGGCAGCTTCTAAGACTTCATTTTTGTTCTTCTTTGTCTTTCTGGAGTTTCCTTTCCTGTTCCCTCATCATATTTTGCATTTGTGCCATAAAGTCCTGCATTTGTTTCTCGGATGTCATACTTCTGGTCGTTATAGGCATATGACTACGCTAAAGTCAACAGCATTTAACAATCACGTCAATATCGGTAATGGAACTGTCCAGGAAAATCTTGATATAGCCCCAAAAAGTGTTATCTAGAGTCTCTGTCACTATCCAGTTGAAAGATTTTAATAATCTCCACTACTGTCCAAATAGAAATGTTCTACAATGTCTTAAACATGCACTTAACACTATTTTCCTGTTCGAAAATAACCCCGAACAAAGCCCTGTAAATTAGTCCTCCGTGTTAGCACTACTTCCCGAGAATAATTCTGCCCAACCTTCTCGACACTTCAGAAAAATCCTCTTGTTAAACTTCCGCTTCTGGCACAAAATTGTCACGTATTTTCATCCATCAGGATCCGTGTGTTCCAAAATAATTTAACGAGGTATAATCTTTAACAATGTTTATTATTTGATATTTGCACTTACTTCGGATATCTAACCTCACTTGTCACCTCACAACTTCCTCTTCTTCCGCCGTGAATCGCGCCTTATGTACTCTAAAATTGCCTCTAGAGTTATCTAGAACACAATCGAGGATCTTCTCCCCCCATATTCCAGAACAAGATAGAGATCTCCTTCTATAAATTTCTAGAATAGTCACTATTAGTCATGGGCGTATCACTCTCCAGTTTCTAGGGGGTGCAATGCATAACAATATTTTATATCGTATTAATATCAAAATAATTGCTATCAATATTATCACAAAGATAGTTTTCACAAACACCAATAGTACGGGAGCCTATTGACAAAAGTGGCTTCGTGCACCTAGTTGCCGCCGCTTATTAGAGATATTGTAGGCATCTGTAGCTACTATTTACCCCCAACGGCAGGTTACGTGACCTCGCTCTTTTCGAGAGAGTGGCAAAGAGAAAAGGGCCGCTTAAATGTTGCCAAAAAAATCTGAAATAATTTCGGCCCATTTTTTTGCAAGAATACGCATCTTTTGTCTCTTGGTGTCTTTTTCCAAAGCACTTCCTTCTCCCCGAAAAAAATAACAAAGGAAAGAATTCACAGACCTTTATTAATTAGTTTAGGGTGAAGGAAGCATTTTAGAGCAAAACTCCAACACGCCTGCTGGCTTTCAGAATTTTGTAGATAAGAATAATTGCGGCCAAGAGTTTCCCTAGATATCTTTTTCTTCAGAAAAATCCCAATAAATGCAGGCGTGTCTCAGTTGAATCTAAGCAACTTTAGCCTTTTGAACTTTTTCGCCAAAGAGCCTCATTCTCCCGCAAAATAATACTTAAAAAGTTCCACTCCTTAATTTTGTTTCGGGAGAAGGGATTACTTTGGAAAAAACACCAAGACACAGAAGATTTGCAGAGAAAATGTGCCTGAATTTATTCAGAATATTTTGGTAACATTTAGGCGGCCCTTGGTTTTTTGCCTCTCTTTCTCGGAGGGAGGCAAAAAACCAAGGCGTGATCTGCCGTTGGGGGGGAAATGGTAGCTACATCTCCACCAAGCGGCAGCAACTGCGGTGCACGAAGCCACTTTTGCCGGTAGGCTCCCGTACTACAACACCAAGACTTGACACGTGTTTCCCCAAACACGTTCATATTACCGAAAGATGAATGAAATCAATGTAGAATACATTATTTCGATGGACATCACGTGCAGTGTTCAGTGTTTGTGAAATCTGATTCAGTGTCATATCTAGATTTGTTATAAAACACAGTATTTTAAAATTAAAACAAAAACTGCAACTCTTATAGAAATTATAGAAATTCCGAACTAATATTCTCTAAGTACATATTCTAGTAAATAAACAGTTAAAGGCTTGCTACCCCACAAACATGATTTGAACGAGAAACAGAGGCAATCTAGCAGTAAAATGTGATACATTAATGTATGTGAATTCTATGCATTTTCCAACAACCACTACAAATTGATTCAATCAGGAATGTTTATTAGACTATCAAAATAATGGGTGGGAAATAGCATGCACAATAAATCAATAAAAAGGATTATTGGATACTTAAATAAATATCTACAACCTACTTTCTTTATACCAGATTAGTTAACAGAACTAGTAGTGCAGTAACAACAGATAACGGATCACTGAACAAAAATAAAAAATCGGTATTTGAAACCATATCTGACTTCCACTTTTTGCAAAATTGGAGATATTTTCAAAATCGCTAACAGTACAAATAAAATAGATGTACATTTGCCTCATCACCATCAGGAATTTTTTCTGGAGATGGTTATAATACATTACATACCGAGGTGGAAAGTGTTTCATTGTTGTCGAGAGATGAGATAGTTGATTGAGGCGCGAAGCGCCGAGGTCAACTAATTCTCGAGACAGCAATGAAACTTTTCACCAAGGTTTGTATACTATTTTATTCACAATCATCCTCCTTAATGAAGAAAAAGCCAAATAAACCGTTTAAAATTCTTATGTTAAAGGACAAATGTCAAAGTGACGTCCCGTCGTTTTTAATATTCAGGTTGGAAAGTGGCCACCGAATTAGAATTTTTTTTACCAACATTTTTGAAAAATTTTCTTACCACTAGAATAGATAAAAAAAAAATGTTTTGCTCAAATTTAAAATTTGCACGTTTCATGGCATTCTAAACTTATTAAAAAAACAAAACAATTGAAAATTTTCATAAAATTTGAAATCTTTTTTTACCACTACTATAGAATAGATGAAAAAAAATTGTTTCATGACATTCTAAGCCTATTTCAGAAGAAAAAAAAATAGGAAACATCTTTACCAACATTTTTGAAGAAATTTTTACCACTAGAAGAGATGAAAAAATATTCTTTTTGCTCAAATTTAAAATTTCCACGTATCGTGGCATTCTTTTTCTTACCACTGAGATATAACTGATGGAAAATTTTGTTTTCGCTGAAATTTACAATTTCCACGTTTCATGACATTCTACGCCCATTCCAAAAACTTTTGAAAATAAAAAATTTACACATTTTTGCTCACTACAAAATAGATGACGGAAAAAATTTGTTATTGCTCAAATTTTAAATTTCCTTTCATGACATTCTTTTTTTTTATCCACTATAGAATTGATGGACAAAAATTTTTTTCGCTCAAATTTCAAATTTCCACGTTTCATGACATTCTAAGCCTATTCCAAAAACTTCTTTTTCGTTCTTGATCCTCAAAAATGTTCCTTAATTCTTCCTCACGTTTTTGTTCTTGTTCTTGTCGTTTCTTTTCTTGGTCTATCATCATATTTTGCATTTGTGCCATAAAGTCCTGCATTTGTTTTTCAAATGCAATGCGATGCTTCTGGTTGTTACCGGCATATAATTATGATGAAATCAACAAAATTTAATAATTACGTCAATATCGGTAATGTAATTGTCCAGAGAAATCGCAAAACAGCAGGAGAAAGTCTTTTATTTAAACTACTGTCCAAATAGAAAAGTTCTAGAAAGTTCACGAAAATGCACTTAATTAACTACACGAAAAAGTCTTATTCAGAGTATTTAATCTCTTCTTTAATCACTATCACTAATGTCCTAATAAATTGTTCCAAAAATGCACTTAACACTGTTTTTCCTGTTCGAAAATAATCCTCGAACAATGTCAAGTAAATTAGTCCTTCCTGTGTTAGCACTAACTCCGAGAATACTGTCCCAGTTTTCTCAACACTTCCGAAAAATCTTTTTGTTAAAATTCCGCGTCTGACACCAGTGTTGCGTGTTTTCCACCTTTTTAGGAAACACCTTGTATGAATCCGTGGGTTCTAAAATAATTTCAATAAGAGATAAACCACTAACACTTTATTTAATAATTTACTGACTATACAAGACTTGAAAATAACCTTTACTCTTTGTTAACTTGATATTTAACCTCACTTTTTCGCTTTTCAACTTGTTTACTTTTATAAACTTCTCTTTAATAAACTTCCTCTTCTGCGCCGTTAATCGCGCCTTATATACTCTGAAATTGCATCAAGATTCATCCAAAAACAATCAAGAGTCTTCTCACCATACTCTAGAAAAAATCCGTTTCTTTCTACAAGTTTCCAGTCACTCACCACTAGGCATAGGCGCACCAATTTCCAGTTTCAAGGGGGTGCAATTCATAACAATATATTTTTTAAATGGGTTTAAAAATGTTATGAAACGTGGAAATTTTAAATTTGAGCAAACACATCTTTTTTCATGTATTCTAGCGGTAAACAAAATTTTGATCATCTATTCTATAGTAGTGGTAAAAATATTTTTAACAATTTTTTTTAATCAACAAAAAAATAAAACAATTTTTTTTTTAAATAGGTTTAGAATGAGCAAAAACAATTTTTTTCCGTCATCAGTTTTGTATTTTGCAGTGGGCAAATATTTGCAAATTATTCATTTTTTTTTTTAATTTTCAAAAGTTTTTGGAATAGGCTTAGAATGTCATGAAACGTGGAAATTTTAAATTTGAGCGAAACAAATTTTTTTACATCATTTCTATAGTGGATAAAAAAAGAATGCCATGAAACGTGGAAATTTAAAATTTGAGCAATAACAAATTTTTTGCGTTATCTATGAAAATGTGTACATTTTTGCCCACTAGAAAACAGATGACGGAAAAAATTTGTTATTGCTCAAATTTTAAATTTACACGTTTCATGGCATTCTTTTTTTTTATCCACTATAGTATTGATGGAAAAAAAAAATTTCGCTCAAATTTAAAATTTCCACGTTTCATGATATTCTAAGCCTATTCCAAAAAAAGTGTAGGCGCCTTTGACTTTGCGGTAAAGATCAATTACTCCGACATTTTTTATTTGCTTTAAATATATGAAGAGAACTATACGTGAGATAAAAAATTTGAGGAACACTGCTGTATATTATTGACCCTGTAGGAGCGTTAGCTTGGAAAGTGGTTGTGCTAGGGTGTGCTAGGTATAAGCATTGCGTGTTAGCAAATTCAAGACAAAAAAAATGAACTGAGGGGGGCTGAGGAAAAAATTTACACCCTGTATATTACCGCCCCTGTAGGTGTGCTAGCTTTGAAGCGTGTGCTAGATGTAACCATTGTGTGCTAGCAAATTCAAGACAAAAAATAACTCATTACAAAATTACTGGGGGGGTGTAAGTTGACTGACCCGAATCTTCCATTCCCTGAAAGATTACATTATTGTTTTATTATTCTGTGGCATAGGTACATTCAAGAATTTCATTATTGATACATCACGAGTCATCTATTGGTGGACGCTCTTACTAACAGCAGAAGGTTAGAGAAAATTCTAATTCACGTGCAAAATATTGCCTATTGCCTAAAGATGTCACTAATGGAATGAAATAAGTTTAGCAAATATTAGGCACAGAATGGGTGGAAATCTCGAAAACACATGAATTTAATTGATTAATACACTAAATTAAATTAAAAGCCTCAAATATATATATTTATAAGGTCCGGTGTCCTCTCTTGCTAAACTTGCAAAATAATTATAAATAAGTGCATGTTAGGTATGTTGTATTTACAGAAAACTCTAATCATATAAAATATTAACCCTACATATCTCATATATTCCCTAAAGAAATTATATACCTACTAGCTTTAAAGAAAACTATTATTCCACACCTCTTGATATTAGGTATTGATTGACAGATGTCGCGAGGCATAGGAATATTTCAAATTTTTTGTGAACTTCTTATGCATTATTCAAAGCGACATCTTTCAGTTAGTATTCGATATTGGTAAATGAAATAAATTCTGTTTTATCGGCGAACCGACATGACGTTTTAACATCTGACGTTTGCTTTTTTAGAAACAGAAACAAACAGAAAGTTATTTACTAAAAGTGAACACATATGTTTATGTGATTATTAATTTTCAATCATGGATGAACAAAATATTCCAATCGATATTAATACAAATAAACTACTGGACTGGTTAATAAGTAGAAGGCATGTAAATAAAGACTGGCAAAATAGCATTTTGAAGATTAGAGAAAAAATAAATAATGCCATTCAAGACATGCCAGCACATGAAGGCATAATAAAATTACTTTCCGGGCAGCATATCAACTATTTTCATTGTTTAAAAATAGTTGAAATTCTTAAAGAAACCGAGGCTGATACGAAAAATTTGTTTGGGAGATATGGTTCGCAGCGCATGAAAGATTGGCAAGATATTATTTCCTCGTACCAAAAAGATAATGTTTACCTAGCAGAAGCTGCCCAAATGTTAATTCGTAATGTAAGTTACGAGATACCCAGCTTACGCAAGCAGGTAACTAAATTAGAACAAACTCAACTAGAAAGTGAGAAAAAAATAAAAGATTATTTTAAAACTGAAGCTACAGCCTTAAAAGAATTTAATTCTTCTTGTGAACAACTGGGAATTGCCGGAAAAAATATAAAAAAAGAGTTATTGGAGTTACTTAAGGAATTGCCAAGTATTTACAATTTAACCTCCGAAAAAGTAAAAATTGTAAAACTTGCAATTGAATTATACTCCGAATTCAACAAGTTCTTGTCTGGTAAAGGTGCTGATATAGATGTTCTCGGTATATTGAAGTACGTTGTGGAAAATGGAAATACCACAACTTATGAATATATTTATGGAGAAAAACCTGTTAGAATTGAAGAGGCTAGTAATTTAGCTGTAGAAGAGGAGAAGGATTCTGATGATGACAAAGTAGACTTTGGTGTAATAGATTTCGGTGACAAAGATGCTGAAATAGATTTCCAGATAAGTACAGATAATAGCAATATTGATTTTGGTGATGAAGTTGTAGATAATCAGGATATCGACTGGGGCTCACTAAATGCTGAAGAAGGCTTCGAAATTGTCACTCATGAAGATTTGGAAATAAACCTTGAGGAATCCGGTATCGTCGTTGAAAATTCAGGCCTAGATGGAGGTATTGCTAAAGGAGACGAGGCATTATCTATACTTGACAATCCAAAAACTCGAGAACAAATAATCAACAATTTAGTTGAACTGAGTGCATTCTTAAAAATGCGTCTTTATGAAATGTCCAGTGAATCTGACTTATTGGCTATGTCGCAAATGCAGGATGCACCTACTATTCTTCAAATGCAAACTGTTGAGTCAATCGCAACATTAAATGATTGTGTTAATGTAGCGTTGGACCAACTTACCAACAAGAGAATTCAACATCTACACAATATTAAACATTCCCCAAAATATGTAGACATTTTAACTGCTAGCTTGAGGCAGAAGTTGGCAGTGGTTGATAAAATGAAGGCAAATAGGGCAGCACTGGAAAAAAAGATCAAAGAATTAAGAGAAGAAGTAAGAAATATTGATCCTCTTATAAAATTGCTTATAGAAAAAACCAAATATTTGCAAAAAGATATTCAAGAAGACATTTCCAAGAAATACAAAGGCAGAATTGTTAATATTGTAGGAGGTGTAAATATGTTGTAAAAATGTACCTAACGAATTATATAATTTTTTAAATCTGTTGTATTAAAATTTCCTCCTTTATTCAAGATTTTTATTTGATTATCCTTAGGACGATTATGTATACTTTGTATTTGTCAGGTATAACTGTTGCAGGCAGAAATAGTTTATCGCTTTTTTATGACTAAAATTTAATTTCATTATGATAAATATTTGTAGTTTCTTTCCTAGCATTAAATAGGGTAACTTGTGAACTCTAGAGAAAATACCTACGTTCTTTAATCCAGAACTATGCTGCCATTTTAAGCGAAAATTATATTGTGTAAGTTTACTGAAGAATTCTAAGATATATATGTTGAGTTATTGGCGGTAAAACATTTATTTATGTATACCTATAATTTTATTCATGTGAAGTTGTATAAAACATTCTAAGGGAATGTTCTAAGTATTGAAGTTGTAATTAACGAATGTAAAGATGTGATATATCTTAATCAGTCGACAGTAGTGCAAATACACAATATGGGTAAAGTTAAGAATTAATGACGTCACAATGAAGTATGGATTTTGTTTGATGACGCTTCATAAATTTTGCTGGTGTGTGTTGCTCTTTTGTTGACGGTTTTGACAAGTAACTGTCAAACATACGTTATAAATTGGTGTAGTTCGAAAATGTTTAAAAAATGCTTGCTTTATCCTTATCTGATTATTTTATCAATACTAGCTAATAAAATGTAATTAGGTAAATAATCTCTAAGATAGTATTTTAGGTTTTTGTCGGAATTAGTCATTTAATTGTTATTGTATTACAGACAAGTAAACTAAATCATGTCTGGTGGTGGCGGAAATAGGAAAAAAGCCACCCGCTCACAGGGTTGGGAAGAGGCTGGTGCAGAATTTTACCAAGAAAGTTATCCTGTGGATTCAGATATAGAAGTTTTACAACGGGATCCTAAACATTTAGCCACACTCTTACCAAGCAAACAGACAAGAGCAGGTAAATAATTTCACATACCTCCTAATATAAAGTAAATGAACCGATCAAAAGAAATACCATTTTCAGCTGCTGCCACAATTAGAATACGTACAAATGACAACCGGACAAATAATAGAACTATCAGAAGGCATACAGCCTCTAGATCGCGTAGGGACTCAACTGTTCATCGTAGAACTTCTACAGCTGGTGATGTGCAAGTTTCAATGTTACCAGACTTATCAGAAATGAGATCAAATGAGGAGACCGCTTGGGAGGAAGTCATGCAGATAAAGACAATGCCTATACCCATGTCTCAGAAAAAGGAAATGAAAGCAAAAATACTGGTTAGTAAAAGCAAATTTTAAATCGTATTTGCTTATACCTATTTACCAGCAAAAACTTAAGAACAGTACTTGATTGGTAAAGGACCCCGTTTCTTATGGAAGGTGGCTTTCGGCCAAATTTTTAAAAATTTTAATATTCATTGAACCCCTACAAACAATAGCCTCAATGAGCAAAAAGCTCTAACTATATTTCCGTGACTTTTACAACCTCTTGGAAGTCTCAAAATTAGTGATGGGTGATATATTGCGAACTGTGATTTAATCACAGATATGAAACAAGCTAACCGTTATACTCTTCGCCGATTTACTGCACTTTTTATATAATTGTTGCAATTTCTATAGGATACTCTTCGCAGTTTTTTTTGTAAATAATATTAGTTTTAGACATTTTTAGTTTAATTACAAAACAAAAATAATTTTTTTTTTATTTAAAAAGATTTATAACTTTATCGATCGATTTTGCTCAAAAACAATAGGGTTCTTCTCTAGCTAACACTAACTTACTGTCCAAATTTCAATACAATCGGACATTTCGTTCTTAAGTTATCATGCTTACAAGAAACGTGACGGATGGACATTTTGAAAGTTGTTCAGAATTCGATCACCAACACAGTGATATGAAATTTTTTTCTCTAAGAGCAATATTACCGGTTTTAGAAATGTGCCGATCGAATGCAGTATACTCTTCGTTTTATATTTGCGAAGAGTATGATAGTCACAGATAACGACTGTTAATAAACTTGGTAGAAACTGTGACGTGATTACGACTTTCCATATACCAATGTATTTTTTACGATTAAATATCACTTAGGTACTTTGAGTCCTTTTTTGTTTGTGACCGTATGTATTATTACCACGTACAGTAAGCGAGTCAATGCCTTACCGGTATTAAGTAGGTATACGTTTCATAGTATTTAGATATTTATATACATGCTTGACAGTGCATTGCAATGCATTTAAATGCCTCAACGGTGCATTATGTGCAATATCTAGCCAGTGGTTTCCCTATCGGAAAAGAATTAAAGTTGCAATCACTGTGAATACCTATTTAAGCAATAAAGATAAAAAGATATTGTGTACATAATTTTAATGGCACCACATAAAAGTGAATTGTGGTATCTGAGCAAAATATTGAGTCAAATAGAGATTCGCAGATGGCCACTTCCGCTCATTTAAAATGTTCTCCTTAGTGTGCTTATATAGTTGTAAAAAATTTACGCTAGACTAAAAAGAGAACAAGGAACAAATTCATTTTGATATCCTGTAAAATTTTGAGACAATTTATATTACAAAATAAATCATAACATGAATCATTTTTGGACATGTTGGCATTAATCGTGGTTATAAATTATACAATAGTTTGAATATAAATATTTGCAATGAACAAAGGTAAAATTAAAACAAGCTAACCATTGTTCTCTTTGCAGGATACTTTTTGCACGTTTATCGTAAAAATAAATGAGTCAAAAATTTAATGAAAATAAATAATTAATGTTAGTTTACATTAGCGACTAGCGAGCAGGGTTGGCTGGAAAAAACCAGGCGGTTTTAACCGGTTTTTTGTGGATTGGTCAAAATTCAAAAAAATGTGGTTTTTTCCACTTCAAGACATGCTTTTTTTATATATTCACAATCAATTTTTATACTCTTTATTAGAAAAATTTAATTAAAAACGATAAAAAAAAGCAGCTATAAATATAAACTTATGATAAAACAAATCTCCATGATAAATATAATAAACAATAACAATAGATAAAAAATATATTCAAAAAACGTAGGTAATAAACACAAATAAAAATAAATAATATATACTGTATACATAAACAAGAACTTTAACTTTAAAAAAAATAAAATATAAATATACCTACTGGTACTGCATATTATATAAAGTAAATAAAAAATTGTCCTACAAAAAGGAATTATAACTTTTAGTTATTCATTTATTGGTAGTTTTTAAATGTTCTTAGTATTCATAAACTGATTCAGCATCAGCAGGAGGGCATTTGACATTTAACATTTTGTATACAGACACGAGCTTTGAAACTGGGCCCATTCCTAATCTATTCCGTATTTTAGATTGGATTAGACTAAAATTAGAAAACGTCCTCTCAATTGAGGCAGACGATCCAATGCACTGTGATAAATGTTCGCCAAAATCTAAAAACATATTCAAAAAAATTATTTTATTATCATCGAGATTTTCCACCAAACATTGTTTTTTTAAGCTTTTCCACCACCGGTTAGGGGTGAGCGTTTTTAAAACTGAACTTGCAAACATGGTTTTACGAAAAGGAGGTGATTCCCAGTCAAACTGCAATAACAATGGAACGAATGCTGTATTTATTTCTTGATTTCTTAACAAAATTTCTTATGGTCTCCTTTTCTTCGGGTGTTAATTTTTCACCTCGATACTTAGGACTGAGCTGAGCATATAAGCCAACATGTGATAATTTATAATGCAGTCTGAATATCGCTTTTTAATTTGAGTTTTGTATGGCATCAAATCTTCGCGATTAAGTAGTAAGGTAAATTCATGCGTAGCACCCGCAATTCCGATTGTAATTTATTTAGGGCATTACCAATATTCTTCAATTGTTCATATAAATGTTTGGCTTCCACATACAATCCCACATTTGATGCTATAATTATTATCCGATTTTCAAACTCACTTGAATGCTTTGTGCAAATTTTACACTAAAACTCTCTATTTTTTAAGTAAACGTCTATAATAAGTTCCATGACCAGTTTCGACCAATGGTTTTTTCCACTTTTTGTGGTTTTTTCCAGTTTTCTCCACTGGCCCAGGCTTTTCTACAAAATAGTGTTTTTTTGCCAACCCTGCTAGCGAGTGACCTTGGCCTTGTCTACTGCGTAATTAATTAAACCATCTATAATCTTATTGCATTTGAGACAAAGGACCTTGGCACTAACCTTATGGAAAATGGAAGTTCAGTTCTCACTGGCATAAGGTTGGAAAATGGACAGTTTTCCAGATATCGGGGGTTGTAAAGTCGACTTAGCACCTCCGATGTGGTTGAAGGAAGTTTTGATAAATGATAATACTTAGTGTATTTTTTGCAAATCCCCTTCACATTAAAAATATGCATTTAAATTTTAAGTATTCTTTTTATGTTTATTTACTAATACAGAGATATATAAAATGTAACAATGTCAAATATAAACAGTGTATAGTCACATCAATACATATATACGTAACTACGTCTATCCAGCTTAAGAATGAAGTACTCTTGAGAGCTATTTACACAGCCACACCTTTAAACAGTGTATGTAACGACCAAGAAAACCGAGAAAAGTCGGATTTTAAGATTTCTATTATAAGTCAGGGATATATAAGGCAATTTTGAAAATAGTTGAAGAAATAATAGTCCTGGACCTACCATATGAGAAGAACGTGCGAATCCTAACACACCCCTTTTGACGGAAAACAGTGATACTTTTAATTTTAGATCCATTTTATACTGGGTTATTTTTGTGTGGGACGGGGCATAGGCTATTTAATGGGCGTCGGAAAAGTTGGAAGAAAATGCGATGCCTAACAACTTAAAAGTTGTGAAAATATACTCGTATATACTTTTTTTAACTAAAATTTTTTTTGGATTGTGAAAAGAGGTAATTTTCAAATGGCTACCAAAAGTTTCTTTGTGGGTAGGTTGACTCGAAATTTTGACTATATGTTAAATGCCCTCCAAAGATTTTAAAAACCAATTTGGCACACGTTTGAACCCTTTGTTGGGGGGTGGACTGACAACCCTTTGAAGAGTAAGACAATTTACCCTTAATTTACTTACAGAATTTACAATTTTCCTAATTCAAAATCAATACTTCGTCCTTGAAATGAATATACTATAGTTCCAAAAACATATATGAGTAATAAATGAAAATAATAGGGTATGGGTACATCTATAATGTAAATTAAGAAGGGTGTTACAAAATATTTAACTTTAGAGGAAGCATAACAGGGCTCATAAGTTGCATTAAGATTGAGTAAATAAACTAGCGGTTATGTTTTTGTAGCTCAAAATATCAACTGTTGATTGAGAAAAAAATACCATGTGTTAATCACCTTAGTGGAATTAGTTCTCAGAGATACGACCTATTATTTTGGCAAGATAAATCAATTAATTAATTAGTCGGCCTGATAAAATGAAGTTTAAAATAGTCGAATATCAGTACTTTTTTTATACAAGGAAGATATGCCTACATACATCCTGCGTTTTAAGTGGAATTTTAATTCCTTCAGATTTTTATCTCTTACTTGTTTTTCATCCGCAATAATTAATAAGAAACGATTAAGAATACTTATCTATAACTGCTGCTTTCAGGATTGATAAAAAATATTTCTGTTTTACTGAGTGACCACGAAAAGTAGCATTGTGTTCAAATCTATAAAGGTTATTAACTTGAACAGTTAATGACCTTATATCTAGATATTTATATAGAAAGATGGTGCATTAAGAGGTAGGAATTGTCCAATACCGATATGACATATGTGCAATTAATGAACGGTATTAAAGTTTGTAAAAGATATTTTGATGGCCATAATCATCCATTGTTAATTAGCTTTAGGAGTTAGCCAGTTGGCGTAGAATCCGAATCCAACCTCAGAATTGCTCCATCAATCTAGTTTTCGAGGTATTCTAACCTGAAAGTGGATTTTCGATATATTTGAGGTTATGTTACATCATAAGTTCATTTTTCTCCTCAAAACTGGTCCAAGTACTATAACAATGCAGAATTACGTACAATTTATATTGTAGTGGTGAAACATTAACAAATAGACAACACTGATGTGTACCGATATAAAATTGAAACGACCCTCTAAACTAGAAACCAGACTGAACTTGTCCAAAGGTTTTTGATCACAAGTTTTGTCCTTAAAACTCATTAAGGCATCTAAAAGCACTACTCTTTCCCTACCGCAGACACTATAACTCTGTTTTAGCCGAATCCAGAATCACAAAACGAGGACGTGGTAGTGTTGACTCCATTTAAAAAAAAAATAAAATTTTTTTAAATTGTTTGACTAAGGTGGAAATTTAGGTGTTTTTAATTTGATTCTTCTGTCTTCTGAAGTGGTCACCTGATGTTACTCAAGTTCCAAATACCCACTAATAGGTATGTCAAACTTGTAAATTTCAACTGACGATTTCTCGGAGAGGATAAAACAAAAAAAAGATATGGAAAAAATTCAAAATGGAATATGAAGGAGAAGAGTAGTACTTCCAGATGCCGTAGAAAGATTACCTCGTAATGTAACATAACCTCAAATATAGCAAAAACCCGATATTTTTCCACTTTTAGGTTAGAATCTCTCGGAAATCTGACGTGATTTAGCAATTCTGAGGTCGGATTCGAATTCAGAATGTTAAAAGTTTTCGGAAAAGTACAGTCTGGTTTCTGATTCAAAATTTTGACGGCCTCTTTAATTGACATCCTTAAAAATTTTAAAATATTGATAAAGATTAAATTTAACTGAAAAAAAATTACTATTAAGTTATTTGCAAAAGTAACCTTCCTATCTGATAAAATTTAATGCTCTACAATATTTTCTATGTGCAGTTTCACCATATTTCAAGTCCTTTTTAAGGTATCAATGATAAACACAAACAAGTAACAAAGAGCAATATGTAAAAAACTGCTTATTTTGCCCCTATGAACAAAGTGCATCGATGGTATAAAGTAGTTGTTTTGGTCCCCAAGCAACAGAAAAAAAACTTATTTAGCAAAGAACAGTTGATAACATTTTTATATACACAACTCACGAGGATATTTCCCTTAATATCTATTGTGCAAAAAGAAATCGTTTATACAAAATTGTGTCGATTTTTACAAGCGACGGAAAGATATTTGAAAATCATGGCCTACTTTAAGTGTTATGACAGAAAATCTCAAAAATACGAAATATATCTAAACCAAGTATCTTCATTATTTGAAGGACTACGAAGAAATTTCTATGACGATTTTTTTTTTGCAGAATAATCTTATAATGAGGAACCGTCTAATTTTTGTGTACCGCTAAAGGACCCCGTACAAGCACTTTGTAAATTGGGTTTCGTTGAATCAGTAGGTAACCGCTCTAGCTTGTTTGCCGCTCTGGGCGAACTCGCATTTTGTCGCCCCCCTCCCTTAAAATATGCCACGCCAAGGTTGGCGGGTGGTATTCTGTATTCTTTACAGTTCTATATTTAACAAATTTTCGAAAGGCGGGGGAGGGGGGGTACTTACAACAATGCAATATTCACCTCGCCAGCAATTCGGTTGATCCTTGTTTTAACTACTGCAAATGCCAGATTTCAGAAACGGGACAATCACTCCCCAACTCCCCGTCGTAATAGGCATTTTTTTTTTCAAGGTTTTTTATCAAGTAATGTTTATTTACAGAATTTACATTTTTACTTCATTTATTTGTAAATCTTTTTAAAGCTTATACATTTATTTTCACTTTACGTTTAGAGGATCATTTACATGTATATGTTTTTTAAACATTTTTATGTTATTGTTATCCAATTTACTTTGTTAATTTTTATGCACAATCACAATCTTTATTAATACATGTAAAAAGCAGTTGAAATTGACTTTTGGGTTATAAAAGGCCGGCCCGACGAGAGGGTGGAGATAAGAGGGTGATTCCCCCCAGGGCTCGTTTGAGGAAGACCGGAATCGAGTCCGGTGTAGAAATTTTTTTCTAGCCCATTTTGTGCCCTCTGCTCCTCAGGCTCTTTCTCCCTGTCGCTCATCCAAAAATGTTCCACTGCCCTGGTTATAAAAATTAGTCAGGGAAAACTGAAGTGTATTAGCCAGAGAAATCATTGAAAAGTTAGGGAATTTGAGGAGCAATTTTAAATGGCCACCCTGTGGGTAAAATCGTCGGAATTTTTGGTATATATTGTGGCTTTTGGCACCCTGAACAAACAAAAGTCTCCATGGCCACGATGGTCCATGTTCAGTATTTTGGCTCCATCGTAATTTACATTACTTTCAGTAGTTTTATAACGTTTTTATAAGGCATATTTTGATAATTAAAATACCTAACTTTATGTTTTTGATGTTGCTGAATTCAAATCTGATGTCAAGTAGACGATATTGACAGTTGACAGCTGTCAATTAGTAAGGAACTATAAAAAAGTTTGACAGCTAGTTGACAGCTTACTACTATCAATATCGTCTATTTGACATCAGATTTGAATTTAGCAACCTTAAGGACAAAGTTATACATTGATTTGAACTTTTTCAATAATTCCTTGCCATTTGAGAGCTAATTGACAGCTACCAACTATCAATATTCGTCTATTTGACACAGTGTTGCCGATTGGCGGATAATTATCCGATTTAGGAAGGTGGAGGATAATTTTTTCACCCTGTTAAAAGTCGGATAAAAAACGGATAATTTCAATCCAGTTATGTAAATTCGGACTTTTTCGGGCTATTTTAATATTAAATGTGGAAATGAAGATTTGTTTCGTGTAATAGTGAATAATCGTCGAAAATTCCTCCCTCGCTTTTAAAAAAGTTAAAGAATTTCAAGAGAGTGGCTCTCCAATATTTCGACCGAGGGGAAAAAAATGTGCACCCCGCTCTTCAAAATTTGCAAGTAAACATCTTGAACGAAATCTATACCTGCCTTAATATCTATCGATATAGCCGGAAAGGCTGCGGCACCACTGAATCGGATATTCTTGGACATTTTCGGATATTTTCATGTCACTCGGCGTATAATCACAGCTAATATCATCGGCAACACAGAGTTGAGCAACCTCAAAAACATAAAGTTAGGCATTTCAATGACCAAAATATGTGTTATAAAATTGTTATAAAACTACTCATAGTAGCTTATGATGAAGCTATAGACAGGGTGTCTACTAATCTGGAAAACCTGGGATTGTCAGGGAATTTATTTTAGTCAGGAAATACCTGGAACTATCAGGGAATTTGCTAAAATAAGCAGTATAACCTGGAATTTGTACTTTCAGATAATTATTAATACCAACTATTTAATCTGTTAGAAATGTTTCGCAGATGAAGATTATGAACACTTCTTGATACAAATTTTACATAGCTATATGAATGCGCGAGCGCACTTCTCCAGTTATTATTTATTGCTAGTAGTTCCACAGTTGATTGTCCATGGTAGTTCAGATAGTCTGGCCACAGTCAGCACCGCCGCCATGCGGTAATGTCTGCGGCCCTGCTTCTGCATAATTAATTATAGTTTACGTTGAAAATATATACGAATTGATAGATTTCTTTTTTTGTATTCTTAGTTCTGATTAATTTAAAAAAAGAGATATTTCTTTAAAGACTAAAAAACAGTGAAACTCTTTGTAGAAATAATTCAGCTCGTAATTGGGTTTTCAAAAATAAACGTTTTAGTAATAAAATGCAAGAATTTTTTCTTATTGTTTCATAACACAGACCTGCAAAAAAGACGCTTCTTTTTCTTTTGAACCCAAATAGGTGATTCCAAAGGTTTTTGGCGTGCTGAACATGATTGCCGTTTTGCGCCATCATGTTACAATTTTGAAAAAACTTGGGCTAAAACGGTCATTTCTTCCTATATTTGTGTCCTAATAACTGGTCAACGGCACGAGATAGGGCAAAACGGACGAGACCATCTTATTCAGCTCTCCAAAATCTTCAAAAGCAATAGTAACAATAAACAACCCCAACTATAAATGGCGCAAACACTATTTTATTTCTGAGTGTAGCAAGAAATACTAGAATTTTGGTGGTGACTGTATATACAAGTAAATCGAACCTAAATAGCTAATTCCATAGGATTTTGACGAGCTGAACACAATACCATTACCCATTTTGCTCTATAAGGTTAGGATTTTGAGAAAACATAGCCTCAAAATATACTTTTATAATAATATAGAAAATATTATTATATCCTGGAAGTTATGTTGTCTCAAAATGCTGACCTTACAGAACAAGTCGGGTAACGGCATTGTTCCTATGGAATTACCTATTTAGGTCCGATTTACTTGCATGTATACTCACCACAAAAATTCTAGTATTTTTTGCTAAACTCAATAATAAAATAATGTTTGTGCCATCTATAGCTGTTTTTTTTTTATTGTTACTCTTGGTTTTTAAAGATCTTGAAGGTCTGATATACTCAATCTCCTATCGTAATCCAGTTATTAAGGCACGAATATAGGCAGAAATGACCTTTTCACCACTTTTAGGTTAGATTTTCTCAAAATTGTGACGTGATGGCGCAAAACAGCCAACGGCATCGTGTTCAGCACGCCAAAAACCTTCTGAATCACTTATTTGGGTTAAGAAAAAAAGACCTTGCAGGCCAGTGATAATTTTTTTGAGGTGAATGCATACTTTCATATTTGTTCGAATGTAGGAAGTTAAAACCCTGGAATTTAGATAAAATAATATATGGAAAACCTGGAAAAGCCATGGAATTTTAAGATTAAGATTTAGTATAGACACCCTGTATGGAGCTTTGGTGCTCCATAGGAGCCAAAATGCTGAATATGAAGCATCGTGGTCATGGAGACTTTTGTGCAGGTTGACAAAAGCTACAATATACCAAAAATTCAAACGAAATAGAAACAACATTTTTGACAAAGGACTATATCGTTACTTTTTATACAGTGTACTTAAGACTTTTTTTGATGAGAGGTGATTTTATGATATATTTCTCATAATGATTTTAGCAGCATGTTAACTGTAACCGGATATGTAATTGAGTTTAAAAAAATTAATTATGTTTTTTTTTTATGGCTTTGGGTCATAGACCATACAGCCAGTCACAAAAGAGCAATTTATAATATGAAATACTAAAACAAAACCTAACACAAAAAGAGTAGAGAGAGATGAACAAAATGAGGAATTACAGGGACACACGCTTCTCGCCCTGGGGTCTGTCAGGGCATTAAATTATAATCAACATCACAAGAAGGACCACAGGAAGGAGGGTATAAACGAGAGGAAGGACAAGAGGAATACAAAGCTAACCTATAACTTTACTTTACTTTCTACCAAAAAACCGATAATAAATTCATAAATTTGCTTAGTGCCAAGAGAAAGGAGATTATTTAAGTTAAATGGAGCCATAGTGTTGCAACATGAGACAATATTTTTAATATCTGTAGCGTTCTTATTTTTGTAACATGAAAAGAAAACATGGTCAAGATCACCAATAACACCACACAGAGATATTTATGGTTGAGCTTTATTAATATTTTTTGTTGAAAAATCCTAAAAACAGTTTTATGTACATTAACGAGTAGCCCATTATCTGAACACCAGCCTGCAAACCCTCTGTGGCAACGTTTGCAGCCTCCACTGACAGTGAAAGTTTATGCTCAGCTACTATCTGACTTGTATATATGGAGATAAGGCATAAAAAAGGTTTTCTGAAAGTCGCATTTAATTTTGGTTTAGCTGTATGAGTAATTTCAACCATATGGAATTAATCGGATTATATTGTTTATGAATATAGTAAACAGCTCAATCATACTGGTTTAGTACGGGATTTGGTAAATGTATTAACTGTTATCAGTAGGTAAATGTCATATAAATAATAGGTATAATGTGTTTACATTTATATGAGAGCAAAATATTAAAGGCCTCTCAGATTATACTGTGATTTACTTCGATTAATTATATTGAAATAAATAATTTCATATCATAAATATGACCAAATGTAGATGAATGAAAAAATGTTAGTTGAGATAAAATTTGAAATAAATATTTCCAATACATTTTATTCTACAAAAGCAATCTGTGTGTATGGTAGGCTTATTTCTACCATCATCATCAAACATTGTAAAAGTAATTATTTTACTAATAATTTAGTTCGAAATAGCACAACTCTCTATTTTAAAAGTTTAGTACCTATATTATAATAATTTTTCTTGCTTAGTGATAAAACTGAATATTTTGCTCGAAAGTGGGTTTTTAATCTGGAAATGGAATTAAGCCTTCCAGAGGATGTTATATTAAAACTCTAAAAAGGCAATCAGAATAATAACTAGCTCTAATTATAGGGACACTTGTAGACCAATTTAAAACTCCAAAAAAGGGCAATCAGAATAATAACTAGCTCTAATTATAGGGACACTTATGGACCAATTTTTAAAACACTAGAAATACTTACATGTAGGTACTAATCACTATATAAAGTCCGTTCACTGATAGAGTCCCGGTGTGACGTCACGAACATCTAAACTAAGATGCCGTAGACTCGTTAGTATTTTCGAATGCACAGTGGAGTCTCTTTGTTTTATATTTTACTTGATGTATTAAATTAGATTTATTTAAAGAAAATTTAATTAAAAACTTATATAATACATCTATTGTAAATTTATAATAATTTAAGTTAAATAAATAACTTATAATATTGAATTAATTCGCTTTTAAGTAAAAAAGATGATAGAGCAAATATACAAAATAAATACACTTAAATAGTTGCAGCTTTTTTATTCATTAATAGAATTTTGTCAAAGAAGTATATGTAATCTTAAAATAAAAATATATACTTAATACCAATTATACCGAACCTTATATAAAACATATATGGCAGTAAAATATAAATACCCAGTATAAGATAAATAAATAAATTTAGTTTTCTTCATCAGTGTCTAATTCTTCCGAATCCTCATCGTCGCTATCATTATTATTATACTCTTCGCTAATACATAGCGAAGAGTATATTGCATTCAATCGGAACATTTCTAAAACCGGCAATATTGCTCGTAGAGAAATAATTCTATTCATATTACTGTGTTGGTGATCGAATTCTGAACAACTTTCAAAACGTCCGTCCGTCTGTCTGTCCGTCCGTCCATGCGTCACGTTTCTTGTAAGCACGATAACTTAAGAACGAAAAGTCCGATTGTATTGAAATTTGGGCAGTAACTTAGTGTTAGCTAGAAGACGAAGCCTATTGTCATCTGAACAAAATCGATCAATAAATAAAAAATTTATAAATGTTTTAAATAGAAAAAAAAAGTTTGCATATATTTTTTGTTTTAGCATTAAACTAAAAATGTCTACAACTAATATTATTTACAAAAAAAAACTGCGAAGAGTATATATCCTATAGAATGTGCAACAATTATATAAAAAGTGCAGTAAATCGGCAAAGTGTATAACGGTTAGCTTGTTAACACTTGTAATGAATGGCATTACTTCTTCGGTATGAACCTCTCGATCATATGTCCCTAAAATCAATTTGTCGACAAGATAGTGTTGCTCTGTTCTGTTAGCACCAGTTTTTTGGAGCAATGCGGCTTTAAATGCGGTATCATTGAAATCTATGTTTTTGGTCTTTAACCATGTTTGTATTTTTTATTTCATCCAAGATTGGGTTAGTTGTTTTTCTTCAACCCGAGAGTGGTACTTAGCATTATCTTAAAGAATAATGCTTGGATTTTTAACTGGCAAAAGTCTCTCTGTCAGCCACTTTTCAAAATTTTCAGAGTTCATGTTGTCATGGTAATCTGCTGACTTGTGGAGAAAACTAAACTCGAATCTTCAGTAAAGCCATGAATAGATCCTGCATGTACAACTATACATCTTTTACCTTCTGTAGCTATACAACACCTTTTCGATTTACTGGAATTGTCTTGCCAAGAACATTTTAATTCTCCTCTGCTAATGATCCAAGTTTCGTCTAAGAACACTATATCTTTGGGGTCATTACTTTTCAAATTATTTACGTATTTGCGTAAAAACTAGCCGTTTTAGATAAATTTGTTCTTTCACACAGTACTTATTGTCATATGTTCTAAAGGAAAAGCCTAATTTTTTAATCACTTTATGTAAACTGGTACGGCCAATATCAACTATTGCTCTAGATTTTAGATCTTCTAAAAGGATAGCCAAGGAATATCATATTTTACAGCATCGTGTAACTTTTGGACTTTTTACAATTACCTTTAACCGAAGCTTGAGGTTCCACATTTTCTTTGTTGTTTTTAGCTATTTTTCTTACAGTCTGTTTATCAATTTTTAAAGCCCCACCCACTCGCCTGTGAACAACTTTTATTCCAAGAAATGCAAAACTAACTGCTGTGATTGCAGATTTAAAAATTCACCAGGATGCATGTTTACCATTTTCACAATAGAACAGGTCTAAAATTGCCCTCTTAGGCATTAACTGAAATAAGTGCACTATACCTGCCTATACCCGACTTTCGAGAAAATCGACCCGTCTCTGAAATCGCCAACCACATTCGACAACGACACGTATTAGACAAATTGGTTTGCTGTCGAACAATAGAAATGTCGCACGTAGGTCATAACTTGACCACAAAGATTAAAACTTACGTTACAAATTAGGTTACAAACAATATTTCGATAAAGACAAGGAATGATAGGGCTCCGGACGATATTCCTTACACTATACAACCGGGATTCTATCAACGAACAGACTGTATTAGAGTGGATTAAGTATGCTAAGAACCACCTACATTAGCATCAATTTTAATCTAGCTACGACACCAGACAACCATAAACCAGCTTCAGATATTCTCTTAACAAAGAACATGAATTCCTATAGATATTTATTGATAAAGCTGTACAATCGTTTACCAAATATTGGAGAAAATCGAAATCTATCAAAATCTATAATTAGGTTCTCATAATATGTAATAATTATTTTCCTAAAGAAGCCCCATTTCTTATTTATTGCTAGACAACTGTTTATAATATTAATGGGTCTATAGTTGTTTCCTATGGTTTTGTATTTCATACTACTTTAAATTGTTCTTCTTCTAGTTTTTCTTTCATGCTTTCATGGGGGGATTTAATTTTTGCTTGGAAATAAACATATTCCACGAGTTATTCCTTATCCGCAATGTCTTTCTAGTCTTTTATTATCAATACAATACATTATTCTAGTTGACCTTTTTCCTTATGGCATGACTTCACTAAAGCCCTTTCCCATCATCAGTTACATCAAATAATGCTACTCATTAACCATTGTCTAAGTTTAAACAAGATTTACAAGTTTTTCTTTGAAACGTTTATTTATCTTAATAATAATAAGTTGTCTTTATATTACAGAAAATAAATACAATTTTCTTAATCTTAAGGACAAAATTCGGCTCAATAGTTATGTTACCACCTACACTCTTAAAAACGTAAAAAGAAAATTTCTGGTATTGAGTATATAGTTCTTCTCATCTATACAGTATGTCTCAATTTTCATGCCTCCCATACCACAGCTCTCTTATTATTAAAAATGCGATTTTTTTTAAATTTGGGTGGAAGGTTCTTATCCATCAGGAGATTGTGTAACGGTAAAATATTTTAAAACCCACCAGTGGCGTCCGTCGTTATGAAGAGAAAAGTATTTTCCAAAAAAAAATATTGGGCAAAGTTTTAACTGTAGAACAATCTCATAACCTTATTCGTTGTTATCAAAAACTCACTGATACCGAATTTTAATAACGTAATGTACTTGGTGTTCACGTAATAGGAAAATAAAACTTCCCTTTTAAAGTACCAATTATTAGAGCCATAACTTAATTTTCGAAGGTAATTAAGAGTTAATTAAGCTAGAGGAAGACAGATTTTCCATTTAGAATTAATCACGTGACGTCACTCAGTTTACTTAACAGTCAAAATCAAACAATAATTGACTTGGAAATAAAAAAAAGTTCAGTTTTAGATAAATTTAATTCATGAACAATTCAATAAATATTGAAATTAACATAGATAACTAAATCACAGTTTGCTCAACGTATCACATGATTAATTTTAAATAGAACGACCGTCTTTCTTCAGCTTAATTACGTCCGAAAATAAAGTTATGACTACTAATAATAATTGGTACTTTAAAAGGGAATTTTTTCTTCTCATATTATTGAAATTCAGTACTAGTGAGTTTTTGATAACAACGAATAACATTGTGAGATTATTTTACAGTTAAAACTTTGCCAAATATATTTTTTTGGAAAATTAGGTACATTTTTCTTCATAATGACGGACGCCACTGGTGAATTTTAAAATATTTTACCGTGACAATCACCTGATGGATAAGTACCTTCCGCCCAAAGGACCCCGCAGTTTTTTATAGTAAAAATGGGTTTAGTCGATTGTTCTCAAACTTGGGGAAAATGTTCTCCTGGCCCCCCCCCCATTAAAATTCTCTTTGACCACCAGTCCGACCGAATTCGAATTTTTGATCTAGAGGCGATTGAAACTGTGAACATCTGCGAGGGTCTGCTTAAATGTTCCATAAAAATTCTAAAAATATTCAGGCCCATTTTTTGGAGAAAAATAAGCATCTTTTGTGTCTTGTCTTTTTTTTTCAAAGTGCTTCCTTCTCCCGGAAAAAAATAACAAACAAAAAATGTTTTTTTAAGTTTTTTACGGAATAAGGAAGCACTTTGAACAAAAAGTTGAGGGAACATAAGTTGCTCATTTTTGTTCAAAGAACATGCCTGCCGGTTTTCAGAATTTCTTAGACAAAAATAATTTCGATCAAGAATTGCCCTAGATTTTTATTTGTTTCTACTTCAAAATGGTCCCAAAATATTCAGGCATATTCTTGAGGTAAAACGATCAAGTTATGCCCCCCCCCCAATTTTTTCTTCAAAGTGCTTCTTTTTCCCATAAAAAAATTACAAAAAAATAATTTTTTTGGGCTCTCTCATTCAATGTGAACCGATATATTGACAAACCCCGTAAGATCCTCTAGTTCCGTGCTGTTCCAATTGAGTTCGTAAATACTATACTCTCTGTCGAAGTTATCATGAGTTTATCTTAACAGCTTAACAGATCCTCAAGTAACCTTGTCCAGGTGCACTTTTTATTAAAATCTCCAGATAATACAATAAAATTACATTTATTTGAAGCAATATTAAGTGCTCCAGACAGACTTATTAGAAATATATTTATATCCCCATTTGATGGTCGGTTATATTTATATTTACGTTATAATAAATGTGAAATTAACATATATATTTTTTTTTTAGAATGAACCAAATCTGCGCCTCCAGGGATATGAACAATTCAAATGGAAGCGCCGAAAGATGTGGGGACAATTCCAATCTCACATGAAAGAATCTCTACAGAAAATGGAGCTCTGGAAAAGCGCTTTGAAACATATAGAAGGCAACTATGGAACTGGAGTTGTTGCATTTTTTCTTTTCTTGAAATGGTTATTTCTTTTAAATTTAGTTATGTTCCTCTTCATATTCTCTTTTATTACACTACCCACATTAGTTCTAGACTTGGAAAAGGACACAAATTGTGTGGAATCTAATTCCACTGCTTGCTGTTCAGAAAAGTACTTTAACGAAAGCACTATTCAAAACAATATTATTTTGGATTTAGTCCAAGGAACGGGTGTTTTAGAACGGACGGTCTTATTTTATGGATTTTACACAAATACTATACTAAGTTATATGGCAGGGGATGTAACTATGTATTACAATATCCCACTGGCTTACATTTGCATAACGATTTTATATTTTGCTGTGTCGTTGATTGCCATTGTGCGGTCTGCTGCAAAGGGTTTTAAAGAAAGGCTTGTCGAAGGTGAAGGTCAGTTCTACCAATATTGTAATCTTGTATTTGGTGGATGGGACTTTTGCATACATAATGAGAAATCTGCAAGAATGAAACACAGAGCTTTATTTAGTGAAATAAAAGCTACTCTGGAAACAGATAAGTTAGAAGAAGAAAGACAAAGTCGCACAAGAAATGAGTGGTATAAGATTATTTTTACTAGGATTGTTATAAATATAATTGTTTTAGCTATATTAGGTACTTGTGGATACATAATTTATTATGCTTTCAATGTTTCTACAGAGAAGTTGCAAACTATTACGACCAATTCCACGTCAACATCAAACTCAAATGAAAACAGCTTTCAGCAGCTTCTATATGAGTTTTTGCCATCTATTACCATAGTTGGCTTAAATCTCATTGTTCCATTTTTGTTCAAAATTCTTATAAGTTTTGAAAAATACAGTCCACTGATAGTAATAAGGTTTACACTGATACGAACAGTTTTCTTGAGACTGGCTTCTCTCATAGTACTTTATGCTTCTCTGTTAACTAAAATATCATGTGATGCAGGGGATAATCTGTCGTGTGTAACGTGTGATAATGTCCCAGTTTGTTGGGAAACATTTGTAGGGCAACAGATATTTAAGCTACTCTTAACTGATTTTGGAACGCACATTATCATTACATTTATAATTAATTTCATCAGATCTCTACTAGCAAAGCACATAAACAATAAGTTCTTCAGAGTTATAGGGGAACAAACCTTTGATTTGCCAAAGCATGCTTTAGATATTGTTTATACGCAAACTCTGTGCTGGTTCGGCATGTTTTATGCACCTTTATTGTCTCTCATAGCGTCTATAATTTTCTTACTATTATTCTACATAAAAAAATTTGCTTGTCTAGTCAATTGTAAGCCAAGTGCTGTGATTTACAGGGCATCACGGTCAAATTCCATGTTCATGCTTGTGTTACTTCTATCTTATGTTTTTGCAATACTGCCTATTGCCTATTCTGTATCAGAATTAATACCATCCAAATCCTGTGGACCCTTTCAAAATAGAGAGTCCGTCTGGGCAATAATAGTAGATACCTTTTTGCAGACTCCCATTTGGATCCAAAATATAGTTTTCTTTTTGAGCACAGCCGGATTTGCGATACCTATTTTTATTGTTCTACTGCTCCTTTTGTATTATTACACTGCAGTAAATTCTGCCAATAAACATATGGTAATGGTACTGAAAAACCAGCTGGTGTTGGAGGGACATGATAAACAGTTTTTGCTTGACCGACTTAGTCTGTTTATTAAACAAGAAAATCAAAAACGAATCCGAGCGGAACAAATACGAGAGGGAGACAGAAATACTTAGATCATAATCGAATACATTTCGGAAATGAGAGAATAGTAATCGGAGATATTTAAAAAGCTTTACATGAATTCATATCTACAATACGCTTTTATTATTTTACTAATGGAGCCAAAGATTACCGAAAACAACAAAGAATTTTTAAAGTTGATAACAACAGGTATTTAAGTTATCATATTTGCTCTGAAGCCATTTATAAGATGTAAATATAATTAGTAGTTATTAAGTTATTAGTGTTAGCTAAATCAGGTGCTTTCATTTTGTTTAAAGGTACTCACTTTTGACATTTTGTTTGTGTTTGATCCACCTTTTAAATTTTTTTTTCTCATGGTCGTAATTTTTTTATTGAATGATTCATTGGGCCAACCAGATATGCATTTGTTTATATGTAGAAAGTAAATATAAGATAAGCCTGCCAAGTTTTAATTTTTCTATGTCATTTGAAAAGATATACACCTAAAGGACTGTAAACAATAGGGATTATTATTTGTTCTCATTTGTAGTCATTTAAAATAATGATATGTATATGTACAGCATATCGTTTTCGTTGTGATCTTGTATGTATAATTAAGTTAATTATTGTCATATTTATTGTAAAAGTGAATCTTCCGATTAGTCAATTTTAATTACCTATGTAGTTTTTGTTTCAAAATTGTAGAATAGCAATTTTATGTATACGTGAGACTTTGTTATCATAAGATAGATTATATTATAATTTTTATAAGAATTTGATAAATATTTACGATCTAGTCATAATTAATTTATTTATACACTATATAAATAAAAAACATAAATACAGTTGTTTATTTATTTTTTGCACTTTACCAAACCATTGCATTCAATTTGGTATCAGCAAGATGGGATGCTGCCTCATTATCGAGTTGATGTGCAATACCTAAATGAAACATTTCCACAGAGATGGGTATAGTTTGAAGAATATATATTGAATGGCCACTACGGTCGCCAGATTTAAGTCTACTATATTATTTTCTTTGAGGTAATTTAAAATCTGTTGTCTATAAGACCAAATCTGTCGTTAGAAAAGTTGGAAGATCGAATTAGGATATCGCTGTTCAAAAAATATCACAGCATGCTATTCAAAACTCCTTAAGCGCCTTCATTGATCCATCAAGGCTACTGAAAGACTTCAGTTTGGACATTTATTATGAATATTTTCTTTTTCCCAATATTAAAGTGCTCAATATTTTGTAATTTCAAATTTAATTTTCATTAAATGAATATTTTTATTATTCCATTTAATATTTAAAAAAACAGAAGTCGCACAACCACCAAACCCTATTATAATTGACGTTTGCTTAAACTAATATATAGAGTGTAATTACACTCTTACTACTTAGTGATTAAAATGAAACTGATTTTTCATGTCATTAAAAAAACTGGTAATGAGGATCGACTAGACAAACAAGAAACCTATGACTTTTCCTCTAGGGGCCCTTTGAAACAAAGACACTGGCCTAGGTTGAACATTTGAGAACCACTGCTTTTCTGGGTCAATGGACATATAGTTCTGAACCATATAGAAATCAAAAATGTAACGACTTATGCGCCTGTCGCCGTGCAGTCTCAAAGCAATAAGCACGGTACTTTGATGGGACCGCTTCAACTGAACATTTTATATTAATTATGGAAGTGTACAAATTCGTTATCTTTTTCTGCACAAGATGACCGCAGGGATTTAAACAGAGGATTTGTTTACATATGTATTTTTTAATTTCAAACAAAATTACAGGAGCTTTTAATTTATAAAATTTAAGGTGACCATTTTTTAGAAACACGTTCGATACAGAAATATTTATTATTTTTGGCCATAGTTTTTTTTTTAGTATGTATATTTAAAAAAACTATAAAACTACCTAAGTAGAACGATAACAAGACTATTACTAGGATTTTCACTCAATAATTTCAGTGGTTTGCAAAATAGTTAGATTTAAATTTAAAAATTATGATAATCTTCCTATTTCATAGTTTTAAATCCAACTATTTTGGAAGTGACTGAAATTATTGAGTGAAAATTCATAGTAATAGTCTTGTTATGGCTTTACTTAGGTAGTGTTATCGTTTTTTTTTAATATATGTACAATAAAGAAAAAAAGTTATGGCCAAAATATTTCCCTATCGGAAAGTGGCCACCTTAATGTGATTTATTAATACTTGTAACATAAAATAAATGTGGTAATAACTTAAAAAATGAGTCATTATTTTACGAAATTGGAAAACGAACTGTTAGACGTCCGAGATATGATAACAGAATTATGTGTATTTTAGTTTAGGAAAAATCTGATTCTTTTATCAAATTGCTCTCATAATTTTTTCCAATCAGGTATCGAAAACTAAAAATCGGGTCTTTGGTCTTTATGAAAATCAATGTAAACAATAATAAACAGATCAGAGCAAAACAGAGAATAAGAATAATAATAATACCTTTATTGCCGAACAGGGTACACCCAATAACACAACAATTCTTTTGAATTTGTCACAAAAATTGTTCGAAATGTTCTCCATCTCCATGAATACACATTTCGGCACGTCGAACTAAGGGCATACGCATTCGGTTCGACACATTTAGTAAATTATCACACTAGCAACTAACGTCAATAAAGAAAGAAAATCTGCGACTACATAGCTGAACAACATATACAGGGTGGACCATTTATAATAGGCCACAGTGCAGGGGTAGATTCTTTGGGCCAATATATGATATAACCAAATATGCTTTACTAAAATGTTACTGTGGAAAAAGTTACAGGGTGTCAAAATTCAAATTATTTTTTCACTTTTTTGTAATAATCTTCGTCAAATTTGCTAGAGGAACTTTTTTTATTCTAAGGAACAATAATTTATGTATTACATCACGTTAAGATCATAGAGGGCGCCGCAGGACCTGTATCTGATGATGAATTTTTTTCATATTTTTTTGGACGAAACGTGGTACTTCTGACCAGAAAATCTGATGACGGCGTCATTTCCACGTATAAAAGGTACACTTGGTAGAACTTGATAACTCCAACCATTTTCGAAGAAATTGCCGTTAAACATTTGAATAATTTTCTGAAAGACAAATTCAAATTTAATGAAACAAAGTGTATTTATTGAAGAAAGTACAAAACGTAAGGGAAAACAAAATCGTAATAACAGCGTAAACTCTTTCTCACTTTCTTATGAACCAATGGAATAGAATAGAATAGATTTATTTCATCAGATACATATATACAACAAAGATTGTATAACATATTTGAAGAGACACGTCACAACAAGCATTAAAATATACTTCACAAGAAAGAGTACTTAAGACTAGCAACTAACAATATAAATATATATATATATAAATACAATGGCCTATGTGGAGAAGAAATCATTAAGTGTGTAACAATTTTTTTCTATTAAGTGTTTTTTGAGAGATTTTTTGAACACATGTTGATTTGCAGATTCCTTAATTTCTAGAGGTAGAAAGTTGAATAGTCTGCAGCCATTGTATATAATGCTCCTTTGATATAAGGAGGTTGTCAGGTTGTAGTTCAAACTTATGACGAGTATCATGGTCATGGGGAGTTATATTTTGAGTGAACATAGCTCTGTTTTTGAAAACAAAGCAGCTGACCTCATAGATGTAGGTACCAATAACTGTTAGTATGCCAAATTGGCGAAAAGCGTTTCTACAGGATTCCCGATAACCTAGATTTGCTAAGATTCTTATTGCAACTTTCTGTAAAATAAAAACACGTTGATTTTGCCCAGTGCTCCCCCAGTTTACAATTCCATTTCTTAGGTGGGAGTGAAAAGATGAATAATAGAGGGTTTTAAGAATATTACTACTGCAGTAATTATTCAGAAATCTTAATGCATAGCAGGAATATTTTCATGGTATTGCGATAAATACATAAATCAGAAGGTTGATAGTATTTGCATAGACTAAGGACTTCATATGTCCCCACACATAATAATCCAAAGGATTATAATCAGGTCTCCTTGGTGGCCAAGCAAACTCACTTCTTTGACCGATTCATCTGGGTGGGAAAGGTCTCGTCAAGATAATTCCTGACTTCAATGGAAAAATGAGGTGGAGCTCCATCTTGCATAAACCACATTCTGTTCCGTATGTCTAGCATGAAAGCATGCAATATTTTTAAATTTGTAGGAAGGACAAATGGTCCCATTAATAGATCACCAATAATACCACACCAAACGTTAATCTTAAATTCGTGCTGACAATGCATTTCTTTAACGGCAAGAGAATTTTCTACTTCCCAGTAATGGGTAATATGGTTATTTCTCCAGTTAAAAACGCATCGGCGAGTAAAAGTTGCTTCGTCTGTAAATAAAATGTTGTTAACAAAATTTCGATCCCTGTTGTGTTTATTTACAAAAACAAATTGACAAAATTGTAGCCTTTGTGGAAAATCTCTTCGAGGTAAGTTTTATAAAGGAGTGAAGTGATATGGGTAGAAGCATTCTTTGCGTAAGACTCTTAAAAACAGATTGTTTACTCACCCCTGTTGCCGCTGATAAAGGACTTGAGCTGACTTGGGGATCTTCATCCACACGAACTAAAATTTCTAGTTCCTGAACTGGAGTAATTCGTTTTGGTTGTCCTACATCATTTTTATGGTGAAATGAACCCATTTCTTCCAAATGACGAAGCAGATCTTTGAAAATCTTATAATCTGGCTGTATTCTCTTTGGATATTGAAAATTTTTTTGTACGTAAACCTCATTTCCCTATTTGCCAAATTATTATGTCGAGGCATTTTAAATAAACAAATTAAAGAAATTAGCTTGAGGAACACAAGAACAAAATAAAATGATTAAATGACGTACATGACAGAACTAAAACGTAACCAAAGCACACTTTTCAATAAATACACTTTGTTTCAATAAATTTGCATTTGTCTTTCAAAAAATTATTTAAATGTTTAACGGCAATTTTCTCAAAAATGGTTGGAGTTATCAGGTTCTACCAAGTTCATCTTTTATACATGGAAATGACGCCCACATCAGATTTTCTGGTCAGAAGTACCACGTTTCGTCCAAAAAAGTATGAAAAAAATTCATCATCAGATACAGATCCTGCGGCGCCCTCTATGATCTAACGTGATGTAATACAAAAATTATTGTTTCTTAGAATAAAAAAAGGTCCGCTAGCAAATTTGGCGAAGATCAGAAGAGTTGCTGCAAAATAATGAAAAAATAATTTGAATTTTGACACCCTTGTATCTTTTTCCACAGCAACATTTTACTAAAGCATATTTGGTTATATCCTCTCATATCTTGGCCCAAAGAATTTACCGCTGCACTATGGCCTATTAATAATGGTCCACCCCGTATAATAATCAAAACTGTGTTTCAAGATATTCTCTTACGTTGTACTATACATTATTTGAAAGTAATTTTCTAACGTTCTTTTCAAATGATCTTAATGAATTTAATTCTTTTATTGTTTGCGGCAGCTTGTACAGTTTGAAACCCATATATCGTGGGACTTTTTACGAAAACAGATAGTATATGTACTGGTATTGATAAGTGAAGAAATAAAAGAAATACTGTGACTGTATTACCAGCTGGTGTGCAACTACCTTGTTCTAGTTAATGTCCTCTCATAGATACTTTTATGCACATAAATTTCAACTAGAATTGTAACTATAATAACAATGTGTTTTCTTCTGGGTGTTACCGTGAATTTGACATGACGCTTCACTGATCATGCTCTCAGTTTCTTCAGAAGGATTCCAAAGACTTTGTGTTCTGCTCCTTTTTATATCCCTTGATGCTGCTCTGCTTCATTTCTTAATCATTGTGCTACGTTGACCATAACATTTTAAACCACTGGGGCTTGTCAAAGCCAGTCTTCATATTCATTACTCAGTTGACATCCATCTTCTTTATTGTAGTGGTCCCTAGTATTCATAATTTCTTATGATTCTCTACTTATTCTTGGGTAATAGCACATATTTTTATCCAATATTGATTTTCATAATGATGAACATGTTCAGCCACCGCTGACTTATCTGGTTACCCAAGTCATGTGTTTCTATGGTATTCCTTGAATCTGCACTGGATGCTATGCCCTGCCTGTCCGATATATCTCTTACCACATGAGCACTCCAACTGGAAACACCCTTGGCTAGTAGCCTAGTTGTGCTTCCCTGAAACAAGAACCCCATTCCTAGACTACTACACATATGAGTGTTTACCAACTGCTAACTTCAACAAGAGCTTTCCTCAAAGAAGGACCCCAGCCCTACACTACTAGCCAAGGGTCTTTATCTACTAGAGATATATCGGACATACAGTGTATAGTATCCAGTGCAGAATCAAAGAACACCATAGAAATGCAAGACTTGGGTACAAATAAGATAAGATGACGGTGGCAGAACATGTTCATCACAATGAAAACCATAAAATCGACTCTGAGAACATCAAAATATTAGATAGAAATATGTGATATTGACCAAAAATAATTAAAGTAGGGTCTCGATAATTTAGAAATTCGAAATAGTCACACAGTAAGTCTCACCATACATCTTTATTTTTTTTTTAATTTTAACGTCCTGGCGAAGTTTAGCTAAAGCTATTCCACCACTTAACCAGGACGGCGAAATGAGATACGGTCACCCATCCAAGTAACGGACTCTCCCGGCGTTGCTTAACTTCGCCGATCGAGTTCTCTCCACTTAAACTTGCACCGTACCTCGCCTCACTCGCCTTACTCGTAAATAACACACACCAAGTTTTATAGAAAATCACATTATATTGGCCTCTTTAACTACAAGATATAACGACAAAGGAAATATAAAACTTACATTATACATTATTATCATTAAGAAAGTACTAAAATAAACTGTTTACATTATAACAAAATAACAAGAACACAGCATTGTAGAAAGGCACTGTGAAGGTACATACAGCTTCAGTTAAATTTCTTATCACTCTTCTGAAATTGGACTGTGCACCTGAAAGTTATGATTAATTAATTAAATTATATTTGCATGGATATATGTCAAAATTAATTTCGCGATAATTGAGTTAACGTGAAATGAATAAATTTTCTTAGTTAAAGTTATATAGTCGCAACCCAAAGCAAGAATAACCTTGAGCCTGGGTGATAATGTAATTATCTTTTAAGCGGAAATCTGTGCCATTGAGCTGTGTGTACGGAGGCTAAAACAGGAGCATCCTAAATAGAGATATATCAATAAAAATATTTTCAAAAAAATCGATTGTGGAAGCCGTTATTTTGTGATAGTTAATCATGACGATATAAGAAAGAAGACTACTTTGTTTCCTATCACTGAATTTTTTGTAACATACACGTTACTGCAGTTTCGGTACCTTAACGTACCATTTTCAAATTTTGATTCAAATGAATGAATGAATGAAATTCATTGATTTGAATCAACATTTGAAAATGATACGTTAAGGTACCGAAACTGCAGTAACATATGCTATAATGAATTCAGTGATAGGAAACAAAGTAAAAATATTTTCATGCAGCCAAGCAGCTCTTAAATCCTTTGGATCCTACCACTGCATTTTAAAACGATTGGGGGTTACCAGAAAGCTCTGACCCGACTGGGCAGAAACAACAAATTGACTCTGGTCTGGATACCTGGCCACTCTGGCATTGCTAACTTTTTGCCTAGAGAAGGAACGGCAACCAAATTTGTAGTACCAGAACTGGCACTTGGCATATCTACAAATGTTGACAAGGCAGTTACTGTAGCCTAGGCTAAGATGAAAACAATCCAGCACTGGTAGGAACTGCCAGGATTAACACTTAAAGGAGTTTATTACATTTCCCTTGAAGTCAAGAACTAAAAAACTTCTAAAGTTAAACAGGCTACACCTAAAAACTTTAATAGGCCCATATATACCAGGCACCACAGACTAAATCATTATCTATGCAGAATCGGACTGGCAGAACACGCCGAATGCCATATGTGACTGAAGGATGATGAAATGGCACAGCACATTTTGTGTACCTGTCCTGCTGCAGAAGGTTCTTACTATTTGACAAAAGGCAACTAGCCAGAGGACTTGGAGGTGGTTTCTCAGTCAACAAGTCTATTAAAAAGCTGAAACTGCTGGGTGAAAAATAATTACGAGTGAGCCACAATAGACCTGATGGTCGCAACGGAGGGTGTAACATAAGCCCACTCACATATTAACCTAACCTAATTAAAGTTAAAATTAATTTCATGTCAGGTCAAACTTCACACAACAAATAGTAGCAAATAGCTTAACACGAACAACTTCAACAGGATGACTACATGATTATAAATAAATGCATCTAAATGTTTCCAAAGTACTTAATTGTTACAAATTCTTCACATGACTGGAGTTTCGAGTAGAATAAATAGAAGATTGTGTAAAAGACAATAGAGTAACAGAGGCTTCAACAACCTGGGGCAGGGCTGGTGACCGTAGTGGTGCTTGCAGGTTCAAGCACCACACCACACCAAGTAACTTATAATATTTAGAGTCATATGAAAGTAGCCTTATCAGGTGTATCATGTTTCATATGGCAGCTGCTCCTTTTGCTAACTCAACATCACCTGATTTACAGGCTCGTTCACAATATTCCTTTGTTCTGAGACTCTTCAAGTCAGAACTTTTAAACTTATAAATATATGTAAAGTAACATTTGTAGTTCAGTTATAATACTCACTTTGTTTCTTGTACTTCATTATCTTATCAGGATAGTACTATCCTTTAATTTTAAACAAAGTTTTTAAAAAGTTAGTTGTGTCGCTTGTAGTGATGGGTCGCTCACCTATTTTTACTGAGCCCGCTCAGTTCGTTCAGCTCACCGAGGTGAGTCGTTCATCGAGAGTCGTTCATTTGAACGGCGCGCGACGTTCTGATGTACGGCGGCACTTCGTTCATTCATTTACAAAGATAATACATATGTATCGTATCAAGTTCATGCACTCCTTATGGGCACGAGCTATATGAGAACGTCACATAATATGTATAAATCAACAACAAGCTCGTGTTCTGTTTAATCTTTTTATTTTATTCAGTTTATTTATTTTTTGTTCTTTATGGTTGTAGAATGTTTTAAATTTGTTTTATTATAAATAAAAGTGAAAAAAAATGATTTAGTAACTCTGTACATTTATTTTTACGTTATAATTTTGCGGATAGCATGGCAAACAGCCGAATTTGTGGAAGAAATGTATGAGGTAACCTACACTTGCGTCGTTTGTGAACGAGTGAACGACTGAACGATAACGATAAGGCAAGCTCATGATCCATTCAAAATTTCCTCAGCTCAGGCTTACCATTCACCACATAATCTGTGCCGTGTGCCATTCATGCGCTAACGCTCACTGAACTGCAGTGCGGTACGAATGGTACGGAGTCGTAATGGCGTATTGATCGAATTATATTTCAAAGGTGAGTCGTTCGTTCACAGTTCACTCAAGTGAGTCGTTCACTTTAAACGACCCATCACTAGTCGCTTGTGATCTAACAAAATTTGGCGCAGTCGGTAGGATCTTCAAAACACCCTGTACCGGAGCCTAACTACCAGAAACTACCCTAGAGAACAAGGACAACAGCTACGAAAAGGTGCCTAACTGGAGGGAAAGACTGGAAGAACAAGGAGAACTTTAGGACAGGAGTGGTGAAGTTCAATTCTTTAAGAAGAAAAAGAACCCGGACACAGCACACAACAACTCAACAATCAAAGAAACAATTTTTTCAAGCAACAAATCAACAAGCAACATTTCAACAATCAAATAATTTTAAGAAGCAATCACTCAACAAACAACAAAACTTTAGCAAGTAAGAAATCATCCCTGGTCACACAAGTTGGCGTTTTCGACGTCCAGACAGACGGAGCTAGCGTCACGAAATCGCATTCAACTACGAGACTCCATGGAGATGAAAACATTGATGTAAGTAAAAATAAGAATCATCTCGTTTTATTTTGTGATTTACATTTAACATTTTTTCAAACCCATTCATCCAATTTATTTCAATTTACATAACGTTATATAAAGAACAGCAGTTCTATAACCCAGATTAGCGAAAGACTCATTAAACTTATCAAGAAATTTAATACATTTCAAGTATATCAGATTTCAAGTTCTATTTTACAACACAGAAATATTTCAGAGTTAACATTTATTCTGCATTCAAACACATTCCAAGCTAATCAGTATATCGTAAGTCTGTGAAACGTTTGTCACACTGTATCATTCTGATTTTCACCTCATAAAAAATGTTTAATTAATTAAAATCTCTATTTTCTTTAAAAGTTAAGTAATAAAAACCTAGTAAAAATGACTGACAATCAAGTCAATGGAAATGAAAACCAGAACGTTACAATGAATGAAACAGTAAACATCGAACCCTACAAGTTAAGTGAAATCTTTTCCATAATACCTGAGTTCGATGGGACCCCATATTTTTGCATACCTTTATCTCTGCGTGTGTTCTTGCTCAAGGCATGGCAGTAGACGATCAAAGAATTTTAGTGACTCTACATATAAAAAATAAGCTTCGCGGAAAAGCATCAGAGCTCATAAACTCGCGAAATCCTGCTACTTGGGCAGAAATAAAAAGCTTGCTCGAGGCGCACTTTGGCGATTCACGCGATCTAACAGCGCTTATACAGGATCTGCAAAGAGTTCATCAATTGCAGAATGAAACCGCACTTATTTTTATTTATCGACTTCAAACTCATAACACAAAGATGCACGCCGCTGTGCAAAAACAAACCTTGACGTTGGAGGAGAAAAATGCACAATCACGCCTTATCGAAACAATGACACTGAACACGTTATTTACCGGACTTGAGCCCAAATTAGGTCAAATAATTCGTGCAGGTAACCCCAAAAATATGTTAGATGCTATTAGTAGATAAACGAGAAGTTCAACTCTCATATTTCGAATCACAAAAAATTCCCAACAAATCAGTTAACAAAACTTCCGTGCAAACTCAGCAAAGATGTCCAAATCCACAGCAGATTTGCAATTACTGCAAAAGAAATGGACATAATTTTAATGAGTGTTGCGCAAGGCAATTTTCACAGCAAAATCCCAACTACAGGCAAAACAATTTTGGTGGAACTCCAACGCAATTTCCTAGGCCCAATTTCCAACAATTTTCTAGGCCAAATTTTCAAAGTCCATCAAATCATTATAGTCCAGGCAACTTTGTCTCGCAACAAAATTTCTCACAAAATAATAGGGTCGTTGACCATTTTTTTTAATTATTATATTCAAGTAATTTATAAAATTTTATTTGACCTGTATTTTTTTATTTTACATTCCAAATTCATTTTAATAGTGAAATTAATTATTTAAGTTACGAAATTTTGAATTGGAGCCTATGGTGACGTCAGATGTGAAAGTATGCGCAGTTAACAAATAGAGGAATAATCGACGGGCGTCGTACGTTTACTGTTACAGCACAGAGTAGTGTGGTTACAGTATCGACGTGAGTCATTGTCATATTAATTGTCTTCAATCTATTATTGTTCTTGTTATTAAGATTTAACTTGATTAAAATATGAAGTACACTGTAAGCTAAAGTAAGTATGTAAATGATTTTCTATTAATAATATACTGTTGCAGATGTTTTAAAATAGAAAATAAAATTTAAAATTTTTAGGTTATAATTTACTGAAAAATCAACACAATATAAACAACAAATACGCAACAAATCTACCGAGCATTACCGCCAACATGATAGAGAGAACATGAAAATCTCTAAAATTGAATTCTCATTACATACATCATCATTTACCACCTTGTCATTTTGAAAACCAATTTTTTCTTGCATGTGATTATTAGGACTTTCTTTAATATGATATATGAAATATATATTTATACCCCAGAGAAATAAAACTTCCTCTGCGGAATGAGGCCGAACAAGCTGAATTTTTGCAGAGACCTTCGTTTTGATGTTCCAATGAAGCACAAAAAAATCTCATATGCCTACCCTTGTGCGTCTTGAGATATCGAAGGTCAAAGGTCATGAAAATCGGTTTTTCGCGAAAATCTCGCTTCCAGTGCATCTGACGTCGTAAGAACCCATAACAAAACTTACGTAAAATAGTATTCTCTACAAAATTGTTGATACAATTTTTTTTCGTACGACCAACCGTTTTCCAGATATAGCATGATAAAGCGGGAGCGCGCATTCGTAATAGGTAATACTGTATTATACTGCAGAGTTATAACTATAAAAGCACTTTTCTTAACTTTTCCCGCTTTATCATGCTATATCTCGAAAACGGTTGGTCGTACGAAAAAAATATATATAAACAATTTTGTAGAGAATACTATTTTACGTAAGTTTTGTTATGAGTTCTTATGACGTCAGATGCACTGGAGGTGAGATTTTCGCGAAAAACCGATTTTAATGACCGTTGACCTTCGATATCTCAAGACGCACAAGGGTAGGCATATGAGATTTTTGTGTGCTTCATTGGAACATCAAAACGAAGGTCTCTGCAAAAATTCAGCTTGTTCGGCCTCATTCCGCAGATGGCCTTTTTTTTTAACTTATTTCTCTGGAGTATTAGTATATTTTTTGATGGTACAATATTTTATAAATTTTGTTGAAGGAAACGACCCTATTCTCCACAACAAAACAGGCCTTCTGTAATAAGACCTAACCCAAACTATCAACAAATACCTCCCAATCAACAACCTTCAAATTTTAACCGTCAAAACCCTCAAAAAACTCACCATGTTAATTTTGACAATTACTATGATACACAGAATTACAAATTACAATTCTTATTGTGACCAAAACTACCAACAATTTGATAGTTTTGAAAATTTCCAAAATAATTCTAATTTTAATAATGAGGTACATTCCCAAGAATATTTTACTGGTAATGGGGATTATCAAAATCCACATGCTTATAATCAGCCAAACCAATACGAGAATCATATTGATTACCCACCAAATCAATACGACAATAGGCTCATTTAATCAAACTTCAGATTTTAATTTTTTTTACATCTTCATGAAGTACTATATGTCTGTTATACCCAAAAAAAATTTCAGCTCAATCTGACTGAAATTAACAAAAATATTCGCATTAGAACAACAAAATATTGGACGCGACGGAAATTGACTATGTGACGTCACGGCATCTTTCGAGTCGAGCTAGTCGAAACGGCGCGCGTTTTCTGCAGTGTTATTCAGTAGTTTAACCGGTCTGGTACGATTAGGTCAACAGTTTGATCAGGCATAATAATAATTATTATTCTAATCTGTAAGATTTGCTGTTAAACAATGTGTGATGATAATTATATTAAAGCCGATTCTTCAAATTTGCCGGAGGTGGATGTTATAATGGTAATGGATTATTTCAACTCAAACAGAGATTTTATAAGTGCAGAAATGAGGGGTGCGAAAATGCAGCAGTAAGTATTTCGTATTTTTTTTACGAACAGCTTTTGAAATTACTTTTTCATTATTCTTTAAGATCTGCTCGTCAAAACTATGGAGATAATGCAGTAGGCTACATCCAACTAAAGCGAGAAAATAACGTGTGCTATTTGAAAGCAAAAATTACTCCCGAACATAAAATTAAATCTAAAAATTATCGACTATCCTGTGTAATTAACGAACTTGAAAAAAAAGTGATTGAGGTGCAATGTCATGACTGTCCTGCTTCGGAAGGCGGTTGCAAACACGCTGTAGCGTTTTTAATGTGGATACATCGTAGAAGCGAAGAGCCATCTCCTACGGAAAAAGTTTGCTATTGGAAAAGGTCCGTTTTAGTTAGCGCGTCAACCACAAAAAAATTTATAACCACAGAAGATTTTGGTACGAAACCTGTAGTTTCACCAGACGAAAATCTTTTAAATGATTATGTTAACGAGGCAAAAAGACGGAAAATCAAAAACAGTACCACGAGGTACCATATGACTGAAAAATATGATTCTGTGTCCCTTCATATACTGAAAATTAATTTTATGTCAACAAATTTGAGTAAGAATGATCCAGAAATTTTTATTAACTTTTCCAAACAATATATGGATGAAGAGTTGCTTGGGTATATTGAAAGAAATACCAGAAATCAATCTAAAAGTAGCTTATGGTCAGAAATGAGGTATAGTCGTATAACGGCGTCGAAAGCATATGAAGCTGCGAAATGCACTACTTTCGATGGGATGTTGGTGGAAAATATTTTAGGTGCAAAAGTTTTTCAAACAGAAGCCATGAAACGAGGACTAGATTTAGAGGAAACTGTTTTAAATGTACTTTCAGAGAAAACTTCAAAAGTATTCCACAAGGCTGGACTTTTTCTTTCAAATGAGTGTCCTATAGTAGGTGCCAGTCCAGATGCTTTAAATGAAGAGGTTGTTGTCGAAATAAAATGCCCATATTCAGATAAAACATTTCATAACTTTACTGATTCTAATGGAAATATTAAAATAAAATATTTTTACCAGATTCAGATGCAAATGCATCTTACAAAGAAACAAAAATGTATTTTTGTAGTGGCAAGCCCTAACTTTGAGAATAACAAAGAAATAACATATAAGTATTACGATTACGACAAGGATTTTGTTAATACGATGTTAAATGAAGTAACGGAACTTTGGTTCAAAGCAATTTATAATAAAATTTAATTATTTACATATTTTTGCAGTTTTATTTTAATAAATAATCTTGCACATTTATTAAAGCACACGCTATTATTACAATATGATCCAAATATTTTATCAAGCTGGTGTGAACACAAGCATGAGGTTCTAAAATGGAATATTCTCTTATTCTTGATATAACTCTTTCAACATGAATTCGTAGGCTGGCTATTCTTTTAGATTGTTTCATTTCTTCCTTAGAGTTTTTCACTGTTGCCAATACAGATGGCGGTCTAATTAAAACATTATTTCTAGCGATCAGAAGTTCATCAATATGCTTAAAACCACGGTCAGCCATAATATGTGCTCCATTTTCTAGCATATTTAAAAATCCGGATTCTTCAACTATCATTTTATCGGTAGTTCTTCCTCCAAAACCACTGGATATGTAAGAAATTAAACCATCAGGAGTGCAAGCCACTAAATATTTTATAGTATTAGTTTTTTTATATTCCGACCAAGAAAAAGATTGCAGTATAGGATTTTTTGACTTTTGAATGGAAATTTCAAAGCAGTCTATTATGCACTGAACGTTTTTGAATCTCTTTCTAAAGGGTATTGGTAGACACTTTTGAGAGTCAGAGCGCGATTTCCACTGAATAAATGATTTTAAATGGGCTACTAATTTTGGCAATGATTTTTTAATTATCGAGCACACTGTTGAAGCTGACGTACCAAAATCATCTGCTAATATGCTATATGGAAGATTAAGTTTAATTTTTTTTAAAGTTATAAAAATTTCAATTTTCTTTAGCTGGCACCTTGTAGAGAGCAAGTCTACTATAAAAAGTGAGTGACTCGGTACACCAATATAAAGTTTAGGATTTTTTTCAATAACATAAATTGTTCGCATTTCTATATTTTTCTTTAAATTCCAAATTTGGTCAAGCTCTTCGGTTGAACTAAACTCACTAAACATCGGCTTGAATGTAGAAGTATTCGAAGTATCGCTCGTGTCAGAGGGATAGTAGGTTTTCAGTGTTTTTTTCGATGGTTTTTTAATTTGTTTTCCTCTCTTTGGTGGTCTTAGTATATTACACTCAGTAGATTTTGATCTCATTTTAGCTTTTATGTTGACTTGAACATACTTATGCGACTTATTAATATCTATAGACGCAGCTGCACTTTCCTGGGTATTTTCAAAAATTTCTTGTGTAGCTTGTAACTCCTGAATATTTATGTCATTATCTGGTGACAGACGGCTTCTCTTAGTGCTTGTCGAAGGTTCACTTAAATCACGCTGTCGTTGTCTTTTTAGAAAAGCATTTCGAGGACTTACGGTGTGCATAGGTTTTCGCATTTTCTGGCAATCAAAAATATGTGGAACCACGCCAGGCTTCATTTTAATTGGTACGTTTTTCATTAATTTAAAATATATGTAGTTTTCCATATCCTCTCTCAACTAAAAGGAAATACGCAGATAAGTAGATATATTAATAAATTGAAGACCTGAGTGGATTAAGAAGTTACATCGAAAACTTAAAAATTTCAAATTTTGTTATTGGTTTAGAAATATAATATAAAAATATGCAAAGTCTACATATAATTTGTATTAGTGCTCTAGTGTACTGTAGAAATAAAAATCATAAAAATGCATACCAGAAGGCAGGTAAGGACAAAAAAAGTTACGGAGAAAATTAGTCTCAAAAATTAAAAATATCGCATCATTTCCGTTTTTTAAATTTTAAACGGTATTTATTCAAAAACTAAACCTTATACAAAATGTTTAAAATAAATTTTTCCATAATTTTTGTACACTACTTCTGCAGTCCTAACATTTTTAAATTTAAAAAAATATCAATATTGCCGTTACATTAATATAATTTTTTCTCTCCCTGTATATTCAGTCTGAATTTTGATAACGTCATCTTTCTTTACGCAAACATTTCTATAAAGAATAGAATTTTATAAGAAATCATAAAGCAATAATTAAAAAGTGCTCATATAGAGTGCACTTTCTGCCTGTATATCACTATTAAATTTATTAAGGCAATTAATTGAAAAAATAACTTACATTAAAATGATCCTCACAGCAATATTTTGTGGATTTATTACTTAACAAATCTGTTCTTCGCATAGCTTTCTGCCACAGGTTCCTTACTTTTATATTTTTAGGCAAACTAATAAATACTTTATCGGGTGTAGTCACAGTAGTGTTTTTACATTCGGGAACTATACAGTATTTATAATTTTTCTTTTTGTCATCCATTATGTTAAAATATACTTTACGAAACCTAACTGAACCGACGACGGCAATGATTAAAAGTATACTCTAACTAGCCTTCGCTTCACCGCGTTACAACTGCTGTCTGCCTGCAGTCGTGAGATCTGATGATGTCACACCAGCCTGTCGAGAGCGCCGGCTGTTTCACAGAGCACCGACTTTGGTAATTTTTTTACCTATGAAACTGACATCAGAAAATGTAAAAAATTTGCATGGGTATTATATTAAGTAAACACTTTCAGAATATGTAATTTAAAAAAAACGCAAAATGAGCCTATTGTTCCGATTATTCATCAAACCTTCATACGGATTATTCTGTTAATCAACTGGATTTTTACCAAGGCCCGGAGAATCCTACAGATACTCCAACACAACAAGAGGTTTAAATATAACACAAATTTAATTTTAAGAACTTAGCAATTTCAAATTGTTGTGTAAATACATTTTTTTTAAATCAAGTGGGATTACTGAAGGGTGTAGGGTAGTCTTTCAACTTTCAGGGGTCATTAAGGCAGCCTTTTATGAATTTTGCACCACAATTAAATTTTATGTAATTAATGTTACATAAGTGATGACAAAACTGCATGTAATTCAGCTAAGCATTTCTTGAAGTTCTCATTTGGCGATCCATTTGTTATGAAAAATTTAATGGTTTCTATGTTTTTACACCTAATTTTAAATTTTTTATACAAAACAAAATCAGAACTGTCTAGATAATGTTTATACCCTTCTACTTCTACAGTAAGTATGAGATGGTCTTTTCCTGCATTATGGAAATGTCTTTGTAAATTATAAAGTATTGTTAAAAACCTAATGCTGACTGGTTATACAAATTCGGAGCTCATTTTAGGTAATATGATAAATCGTCTATTTTAAAAACTTGCTGATATAGGTTCAGCTGCCTCAACCTACTTTATAATACTAAACCTTAAATACACGTACATATCTGAGACTGTCTACGAGTAAACAATACAGGAAGGGAATGGGCTTCTTCGGCATTTTATTTTAATTTCATAAATCGAAAGTGCAAGCATAAAATAATGAATCTGCAAAAAATCAGAATCTTATTCGCACGTTTAGTATCTTAAAAACTATTACAAATCTCCACCTCGCGAAAATGAGGCTTGGCCAGGCGCTACGTCACAATACGCATAGACTCGGCGATCTCAATAGACTTGATACTCCTTAGTTGTTATAATTATAAGTGTTTTCGAAGTATTGTTTGTTTTGCTTACTTCTTGACAGTAGGGGAGTACAATTTGGTGAAACGTCAAAAAATTACAATTTTCTCTCGCTCCTGTCGGGACGAATTGTCGATTTTGACCCTGCAATTTACAATTAGGATTCATCGCTGACCTTCGTCTTTCTGTAGAGACGAACTACCACTCGATTTATTTAATTAGTTACCAGCGTTTGAAAATTCCATGTTTTTCGACTTTTCAGTATAAATTTGAAAGGTCCAGAAAGCCACTTTTCTTACGTCACTTGCGTATAGTGACGTCACAAATGAGCGTTCGGTTTATGCAACTATTACTAATTTCAACTCCTTATATCTCGAGAACGGAAAAAGTTAATAATACGAAATTTTAAGTGCATGATGAGAATATCGAGTACTATATGAAAAAGTATAAAAACCATATAAAAAGAATATCATGGAGCAAGCCATAGTGCTTAAATGATACTTACTGCGTCTGCAATATCAATCCACTGTAATGCTTGTGTAATTGAGTCATTGGCACTAGGAACTCTGTCCCAATTCCAAAACGTTAAATTCGTAAAATTATTAATTACATAAAATTTCCGCTCATCTTTATCTCTTGATGGCTTAATGCTTTCATGTAAAACTAAACCTAAATATCCTTCAGGAACATCTACTTTCTTCCCTCGCAGAGGATATCCTCTAAAAGAACCGGTAAGTGCTGAAAAATTAAGATTAATGCAATAATTCACAAATTTTTGAGGTTCTGTTTTTCATTTTAGGACTTACTCTTGTCTTCGTTTGTTTTAACGTAATTATCGAAATATTTCGCTACCTTAGCATCACAATCTGCATGAATTTTGAATGGAACACTTTGAATATTACAATTTCTTAAACTATGATCTAAATTATTTTTCCCGCTCTGTATGTGAATGGTAGCCATTATTGAATTTGAAGATTTTTATTTAATGTTGTGATATTAGCAACAGAAAGTTTATAACCGATTAACTCAGGGTTACGAACTTAATAAATTATAATTTATGAAGTTTGTGTTCTGGGACAACTCGGTAGAAAGGCAGTTATACCAGGGTACATCGGTACAATGACGTCTACTTTCGGGAGTTAAAAACAAATCGTCTAGTTAACGCAACATTTTGTATCTGTTTTAATTTTATATTCAGTCTTGTAGTACAGTAAAAGCTTTTGAGTTTTTAGTTAATACTGCCAACATACGACATTTATGTACGTATTTTGAAAGTTACGTTTAAAAACAAAATGTCCAAATAAAAGTAGTTACAAGAAGTTAATTTCTTTATCAATAAAATATGGAGAGTTCGAATACTCGTCTCATGTATTTTAAGCGTAATATGACTTTGAGATATTTAAATTTTTTTCTTAAAGTAACACCAATTTTGACAACATGAACGGCTGTTATGAAGTCGTGAAAAAATCCTTAAGATTTATTAATTTACCAGTGCAACATCAAAAATTGCACCGAAAGTGGCGCTGCTGCAAGGAGCGATAGATTAAAGAAGGAGTGCTTATTGCCTATAATCTATGTTTACCAACGAGTAAAAGAGACAGAGATATATTGTGACGCAAATCATGCGTCATTGGAGGTAAAATATAGCAGAGCTGTAATGTATAGTGTGTGTCTATTTCTCATCAAATTTTTGTTATTTTCCGTTTGTGTCAAACATTGCAATAAATACAACAAAAGATAATTTGTAAATATAATCTTGCAGATATGTGTACCTATATAACAAATACTATAGTAACCTATATATATTTAAAAATTATATACACTGTAGGAGATTTTACTGAATTTTTATTAACTCTTATTCACTTATTCCCTTTTTAGTTATTCATTAGAAATCACAAGATCAAACGAACTTACCTTTAAGTGAAGTTCGATCTTGATTATATGAACCGCCTCGTTCGAAGAGATCACAATTTGTAGTACCTCTACTTCATACCAGGTGACACCACAGTTTTAAAGAAATCTGCTTTTTTCCTTGTCCTACTAGGTCCCGCTCCTATCGGCCCTTCCCGTGGATTGTCATTCTTTTAAAGTTGAAGAATTTGTCGCAATTGAATAGGGATTGGGATTTTATAAAATTACTGTCTTAAGTGTAAGATGGGAGGGTGTGATCTCTTCGAACGAGGCGGTTCATATAATCAAGATCGAACTTCACTTAAAGGTAAGTTCGTTTGATCTTGTGATTATATTTCCCGCCTCGTTCTCAAGATCACAATTTGTAGATGTTTAAAGTAGTAATTGTGACAAATGCAATAAATTCTAAACTCTTTCCTTAAGAATTTTATTTATTCTACCTTTCTACTACAAAAAGCTGTTGAAAATAACATAATATACTTCTTTATGTGTTATTTTGTTAGACTGAGAATAGCGTTGGCAAAATCGTTTCTTGTACACACTGGTCTATTATAGAATTCTAAAAATGTGTTGGAATTCTCGGACCAACCAGCCGTTCTCCTGATTGTGTCCAAAGCTACTCCTTTTCTACTTGCAGCCGACGTTGAGGCATGCCTTGTGCTGTGCGCTGCAAACTCCTTTGTGTCTATCCCACTCTTTTTAAGAGTCACCTTAATCCATCGACTGATAGACTGAGATGTCGCAGCATGGTAAGGCTTTTTATATGTTAATAATAATTTTCCTGAATCAGAAGCTCTGAGATGTTTTGTTTTTTCCCTATAGTACATTAGGGTGCTTGCAGCGCATAGGTTGGGTTTATCTACAAAGAAGCGTAGGAACAAAGCTGGTTGAAACTTATTTCTACCGGATGTTTTAATTCTTAAAGGAATTTTTATTTCTATTCCTTCCTTTTTGATAACAATATTCTCTGTTTGTATTAATGAAAATGTTTGGACCCTGTGGCCTGTGACTAAAGCCATGAGAGTGACCAGTTTTTGTGTTAAAGTTTCTAAAGAAATATCTTTATTAATTAAAGTGTTTAGATAATTAAGTACAATGGTGGGGTCCCATGTGGAATGATATCTGGGACCAGAAGGTCTCAGGTTTTGGACTCCTTTAAGGAGTCGCTTTACTTTGGGATTATTTCCAATCTCTGGTCCTGTGATTAAGGACACAGCAGACCTAAAGCTATTGACAGTTCCATACGCAACCCCCCTATCAAATTGCTCAGTTAGAAACTTTATTACATTCAAGACTGACGGATTAAAGAGATCTATACCTTCTTTTTTACAAAACCCCCACCATTGTTTTAGCCCGGAATCATATTGCTTAATTGTAGAATTTGTGATTGATGATAAAAGGATATTTATTGCGCCATCTGGGATCTTCTTGAGAGCATAGGATTGGCTGATAAGAGCCCTCCCACCAGGGTAAGACTCTCCCAAAGAGGATGAGGCTCGTTGCTGGAAGAAAACAGAAGATTACTATTTGGTGAAAGAATAATAGGTTTGGCAATTAGCATTCTTTCAAACAGGGGAAACCAGGGTTGAGTCCTCCAGAGAGGCACTATTACGATGCCTTCTGCATCATCACTAGTGATTTTTTGTAATACTCGTAAAATTAATGAGAATGGAGGAAAAGCATAAAAGAACATTTTTCTCCAAGAGATCGTAAAAGCATCAACAGTGTATGCTTTTCGATCTCGTTTCCAAGAAATGAATTTGTTGCATTTAGTATTACCTTGACTTGCAAATAAGTCAATGTCTGGTAGCCCGAACGCCTTCACTAACTTATTAAAGGCCCTGTTTGAGAGTTGCCATTCTGTTTCTACCGGTAACCGTCTTGACTCAAAATCTGCTTCGGAGTTTTCCGAAGAACTTATGTAGGAAGCGAATATCCATATATTGCGGCTTTCACACCACTGCCAAATTTCTCGAGATAAATCATTCAGTGTAGGAATTTGTATTCCACCCAAACGATTTATGTACGAGATGGCAGTGGTGTTATCTATGCGAAGTAAAATTTCGCAGTTTTCCATGTTCTTTGCAAAATGTTTCAGGCCTCGGAAAGCTGCTAGCAACTCCAGAAAATTTATATGATGCAATTTTTCCCTATCATCCCAGTGACCATGGCACCTTTCTCCCTGACAAACTGCCCCAAAGCCTGAGGTAGAAGCATCGGAAAATATTTCTCTTTTAAAAGAAAATTGTCTAATATGGTTATATGATGTCATTATATTTGCTCTCCACCATTTAAGATCTTCTGCTAAATATGAAGGAATTATCATCTTTTTATCAAAATTCCCCCCAACTTCCTTTAATGCTAAATATTTTGCCCTTTCGATACGTTTCAAATATACAGGAGAAAATTTTATTGCGGGGGAAGCAGAAACTAAGACTCCTATAAAGTGTGCGAAGTCTCTTATTATACAGGTTTTTATTTCTGAAAATTTTTCTAACATCTTATTTATTTTCCTTCTCTTTTCAATAGGAAGCTTTATTACCATATTGACCGAATTGAACAGAAAACCTAAAAATTTGCATTCATTCTTAGGTATTAGTTGACTTTTAGCCTCGTTTATAATGAATCCCAGACTCTCCAATAGCCCCTTGGTTTTTTTAATGTTATTCAAGCATTCATTAAAAGAACTGCCGATGAGAAATAAATCATCGAGATAAATGACTGAGAGTTGTCCCTGTTCCCTTAGTAGAGACACAACTGGTTTCATTAATTTTGTAAAAACCCATGGGGCTATCGAGAGGCCAAATGGTAAACAGCAAAACTCATAAATGATGTTATTAAAAATGAACCTCAAGTATTTCCTATGACTCTCATGTATAGGCACAAGAAAATAAGCTTCTTTAAGGTCTAAACATGCCATAAAGCATCCTTTTGAAATGAGTTTCACAGCCGTGTTCCTGTCTTCTAGCTTAAAGTGTTCAGTATCCAGGAAAGTATTTAAAGTTTTGAGATTTAGAATCAATCGAAAGGACCCATCAGGTTTTTGTCTTAAAAATATTTTTGATAGAAACTGGTCTTTGTGAGGGGTGCAAGGAACTATTGCACCAATATTAAGTAAATGTTTTACACATTGATAAACATTGTTTTTCTCTGTTCCGGACCACAATGTTTCTGTGGGCGGAATATTCTGGGATACCTTCCTGCTGAAAGGAATACGTAAACCTTTTATCCACTCTAGAATTCGGCTGTCTGACGTTAATTTTTCCCATTCGCTGGCGAATGCTGATAATCTACCGGCGTATTTACTTACCGATTCATCTAGGTTTGCCTCCTTCTTTCCACATTGTACTGCAATTTCCGACTGTGGATTGACTGGCTGCTCTTCCTCTGAGATTGATATTTCCGTCCGCCTTGACGAAAGTTGTTCAGGTTCTGCCGAGGCGGACGCTTGGAGTTTAAAGGCCTCTTACTGGAATTTAAGTTATTATATTTCTGTCTTTGTACCTCTGTCTTAAAATCATTGCTCGACTTCTCCAGAGCCTTTGCATCTCTAACTCGATCACACAAATTTTTCCCGAATAGCCATTCGTCGCGAGATGTATTGACGAGAGTGTCTTTTACTTTTTTGTTCAGGTTTGCAGCCACCAAAGCACGTCTAGCCTCTGTTTCTGAATGGTGCATATCTGTTAATAGTCGTCCTGTGTCACTTAGTAGCTCTATTAGTCTCATATCTACTGCCTCTCCCTCTCTTCCTTGGCCTACCAATAAAGTGAGAGCTTTGCCAATTGCCCCCAGACCAGCACCAATCTGGTTTTGGATTGCACACAGACGTGCATCTCTCCTCAGCACTAGCTCATTTATGGAAGTTTTTATTTCTAAATTTAACTTTGGTGCTTCTACTAATGTGCAATTGCTAATGGGGGGGTATTTATTTATTAGGTTAGTGCGAGTATCTGCACTCAGGCCCTGTCTTAAAATATTGTCCCATCTAGATGCAATACTAGCATGGACCACCTCACCTACTTTTGGAATACCAGCACCATCTTCCCCTAAAACTTGCAGGATATTCTCGGCCAGTGCTGGAATTTCTTCCACAAGTGGGTCGATTTCCTGAGGTTCGCTTTCTAGTGTCTCGCCTGAAACATAGGTTGAAGTTAAAATTTTGGAATATTTTGTCAAATTGACAAATAGGAGAGTGTGACAATTTGTCAAACTCTGACTTTTGTCGCTCATGTATTTTTAAAATGAATATTTGTCAAACTCTGACGATGTCCTACAAAACTCTTTGTATAGCCAAACATTAAGTGACTAATTGTGGATTTTTGTAAAGCTTCCCAAACTCTGGGCAGCAATGACATATAATTGTCAAACTCTGACAATCTCATACAAAACTCCTTCATATGGTAAACCAGGCAACTTGGTTGTCATTTTTTACGCTCCCTACTCTCTGCATTAATGCAATTGTCAAACTCTGACAACCTCATACAAAAAACTCTTTTGTGTGGTAAAATAGTACAGCCGGAACTTACTGTTTTCGTCATTGATTTCCAAAAATTCTGTAGGAGGCTCCGTAACCTCCCTCAAGTCCCTTCTTGATGAAGCAGTTGAACGACTAGACCGGGATCGTGATCTTCCCGGCTCCTCCCGACTTTTTCTGTGATGGCCGACATTTTCTTTCTCTGATGATTCTGAATCCGACGATTTTCTACTGCGTTTTTGTCGTTTCAGAAACTTCTTAAACTGCCTACCAAGCCTTCTTGAATCTTCAGAACCACTAGATGAGCTTGAAGTACTTCTTCGTCTTTTATTTTTTCCCATTTCAATAATTTTTTCTTGAATCGTGACTTCACCTTGGCACAAAATAAAGAGAATGACAATCCACGGGAAGGGCCGATAGGAGCGGGACCTAGTAGGACAAGGAAAAAAGCAGATTTCTTTAAAACTGTGGTGTCACCTGGTATGAAGTAGAGGTACTACAAATTGTGATCTTGAGAACGAGGCGGGAAATATAATCTATAATTATGTTTGTTTAAAAGTCCATAAATTTTGCAAACGGCGGAAAAAAATATCTATGAGAACTGAAAGAAAAATTATATGTAAAAATATTGATGAAATCATTGCATTCTTTTGATAACCTGAACTCTGGTTATGCTAGAGAATTAAAATCCTAAAATTTCTTATTTGACATTCTCATTACAACAGTAGCATCCAGCATAATTCCCTACGGCTATGCAAATTAAACTAGTATCTACACGACCCCTTACGGTATGAAAATTCAGTTAAAAATGAGAACAAAAGCCTAAAATTAATTTATTTATCTAACTTATTGTCTTCAAAATTTTTCATTAATGGATTACATTTTCATGAAATATCTCATTCAGTTTCTTAATAAATAATTCACTTTTAAACATTGCAGTATAGTTTACTTTGCTCCTGGCAGTGCGATGCAGATGGTGATAGCTTGGTGTGTATGACTATATATATAGTTATCAATTTTTGTCAATTCGGAGTAAAAGTGTGGCCATATAGAGCACATATAGATGTATTACATTGGAAATTTGTGAACACGCCAAATAAATTATGGCAGCTATATCAGTTTTACTGAATATTGAACAAACTTTCAGTATAGTATTTCAACCAAAGAGTTTGATTTCAACATTTGTGGTGCAGATATTACAACAGTTTTGAACAAACCTGTCATGGTGTACCTAACTGATTTAGTCTTTTTGCTACATATGTTGTAAGAAATCGTAACTATCAATAACTATATCACGAACATTTCTTCAAGTTTCATTATAATATAATTAACATTATTATTTCAGACATCTGTAATTTATACTGTGCATACCGTATAACGTCCACTAATTTTGGACACCATATACATACCTCCAACTGCGTCATAGTGACGATTTTTACGTATTGAGGTTTGATTGGTTAGTTCTTTATTAAGCACTCCTTCTTTAATCTATTCCTCCTTGGCGCTGCTGGTCTTCTATGTTCAGGTATGTAACAGTAATTTAATTAGGGATTTTGTCTCTCTAACAGCTCTGCTTTGTAACTAGAGATATTTGATTTGAGGTTATAATTCATAGTTTTTAGGTTTCACACGTGTTTGCGGCGTTCATAGAATTTGTGAAAGGATTTCTTGTTTATTTTTATACTAATTAATTTGCTACAATAACAATATGAGCCCAGGTATGTCATACGTTTTACAAAGTTAATTTAATACCATGTTATTAAAATTTAGAGAGAGTATCGTTTTTAAAAGAAGTGCATTTGATGGTGTAGATGTACTTAATATAAGAAGAGTACTATAGTTTTCAAAAGAAACCAAGGATTGCCAGAAGCTCGTGAGCAAGTAGTATTTACTACTCTGTTTGATTTTGTCGTAGACAGCAAATTTGTTTATTTATACTTGTGGGAACAACTGGATTCGAGTTTTGTCAATATATTACGTACAATAAAAAGGTTGTTAAATTATATTTCTCTACAAACTTACAATTTACACAACTCAATGCATCTGTATTTACATGTGTGTTCTAATGGCATGAAAATAGCATTTGTTTGAAACTGGAAACATAAAGGTATAGGAAATTAATTGCCAATAATTGAATTTGATGAAGCGAGGAGTTCAAAGACATTTGCAATGATTACATAGATTGTACACTATGTGGCATATAAATATGGTACAGCCCTTGTGAACTGAAAACCATTAATACGATTTATTGGTAGATTGTGATGTTCTTTCAAACTTCTGAATATTACTTAACCGTCTAGACATCGTTATTGTTTGAAATTAGGGTTGGCTAACCAGAACTGGATCTGATAGTTTGGAACAGGTCAGGTTGGACTAGTACGCAGCGCGTACACTTTGTAGGTGTATGGACTGGTCGAACTGAACAAAACAACTAAAATCATTTCTCGGTTGTTAGGCACAATAAAATAGGTACTTTAGAAATTTAGTGGGCTGGTTGTTTATAAAATTCACTAGCTGCAGGGCAGGGGATTGTCATATAGGCCCGAATCTTGAACAGCCCGTTATCTAATATAAATGTATTATTGTTGGTTTGGTATACCTATATTATACAATATATTACATTATTACGTATATTTCGGCATTGTCAGCTGGAGTACTAGGGAAAATAATTTGCACATTTACCAAAATATGAGTAGATATTAGGGTTCATTCCCGGGAATTCTCGAGCCGAGAATTCCCGGGAAATCGTTGGGCTTTGTTCCCGGGAAATCAAGCTCGAGAAAAGTCGAGAACTCGAGAAATCATGTACCTATATAGAAATTAAATCGCCGTTTGTTGTGTTGCGTGGCGGCGCGTACAAAGCATTGCTTTCAGTTAAGCCTACTTCAACTGAAAATGAAAGAGTGTTTTCAATTTCAGGAAATATAGTTAATAAAATAAGAAACCGGCTGTCTCATAAAGCTATAAATGCTTTAGTTTTTCTAAAGGCATATTTCATCAGACAGAGTAAGCTGACCTACTTGTTATGTATCTGTCTGTCTGTATGTTCAGCTCCTCAGCGTGAGATGTTCCATTGATCTTGCAAAGTTTTCATTTGTTTTTATTCTAATTAACATGCCATAAATGGTGCTGTGATTGTAATTTAATTATAATTTACATTTATTTTCTACCTGAATTTAAGATATTAACGTTTTCTTTCATGTTATTTTTTTTTTTGTTTTATAGAAGCTATTTTTATTTACAAGTTCTAAGTTGATTTTTTTTCTAAATAACCAGCCAAAAATGGTGCTGTGATTGTAATTTAATTATAAGTTAAGATATTCATGTTTTCTTTCATGTTGATTTTTTGTTTAGTTTAATAGAAGCTACTTTTGTTTATAAGTTCTAAATAACCAGCCAAAAATGGTGCTGTCATTATAATTACCAGTCTGAATAATATTATTTCTGTATTTTTTTAAAAAAAAGTTAATTAACTTATTCATAAGATTAATGTTTTTGAATATAATCAATAAAAGTTTTATAATTAATTTGATACTTTTATTTGAGAGGAAAACCACTGAATTTGTTGACGTTATTGGAACCAAATAATATGAGAAAACGTACGTAAATGTAAATTTCTCGGCAACCCGAGAAGCCTCGAGAAATTAGCCTCGAGAATTCTCGAGACCCGAGAAATTGAAAAACTCGAGAAATCATGAACCCTAGTAGATATTAGGTTGGCGGGAACAAATGGAATTGGTTCTAGGTAAGTGATAGGGGAGAGTACATAAGTTACGTAACGCTGATCGAGACTATTGTTTTTGAACAAAATCAATCAATAAATGAAAAAGTTATTAATTTTTCAAATTAAAAAAAAATGTTATTTAATGTTTTGTAATTCAACTAAAGTGTCCAAAACTAACATTATTTACAAAAAAAATCTGCGAAGAGTATCCTATAGAATGTGCAACAGTTATATAAAAAGTGCAGTAAATCGGCGAAGAGTATAATGGTTAGCTTGTTTTATTTTATTGAAGATTAATTTCCGAGATTTCATATTTTACCGAGTAGGACTAGTACAGTAAGAGATTACGGAGTCCCTCTGCACCTCCTGTAATTCAGTCCAATCCAGTTTTTCTTCCAGTTCGCTCAGCTGTTCACCGCGTGAATTGATTAGCATGGACTAGGAGCTGAAACTGATCTTTGGACTAGGTTCTTCTCTAGACTGGATTAGGTCCGAACTGATGTTGACATCCGCAGTATATAGGTCATATTTCAGACAAATATACTTTTATTTATTTTAATTTTTTTGTTTTCATTCCACTATCTGTGCCAGAGGTTACGAGGAGATTTTTATGCTTCTTTATTTAAATTATTAATGATCGAATTTTTAGTGTGGCTGTTATGGGCTTTGGTTAATTTTTTTATGGTTACGTTTTTAGATTCAGTTATTTTTTTATTTGTATTTAGTTTTTTTTTTTATTATTATTATTTTAGGTTAACTGTTCAGGTTCTGTTTTGGTCTGTTTGCGGTTTTAAAGTTAGTTTTTTAGGTTCAGTTACTTTTTATTTGGATTTAGTTGTTTTTTTTTTTACCTTATTAGGTTCTGTTCAAATTTTTTATTTTCATTATTAATATAATGAATGCATAGTATTCTATACACAATTTACTGTTGCATTATACATTTACACTCTGTTATAACTCACCCAGCAACCCATTCCGCTCCGTGGTTCCGTAACTTTCCTATTTTTTTTTCTTTTATTATGTTCTATTCGTCTCATATTTTTCATTGCCATTTAGAAAATGTTCAAAATCGTCGCAAGCCTGCGTGGTTGCAGTGCCTTTGGAGTCAGCATGACAGCCGGCCCATATAAAAAGAAAAAGACCACCAACTATGTAGAAAGCGAAACAAAACAAACATTTTTTTATGTTGGGCTAGGTTGGGTTTTTCGAGCTGTCTGGCAGAAGTTAGGGCGCATGGAAAGTGTCTAGCAATAATGAATGTTGGTTTTTAACAATATTCTGTCAAACATAAATGAAAACCAGCTATCATACTTTAACGTAGGTTAGTAAGGTTTTTTTTGTAGCTTTTGTACCTGTGATCTGTAAGAGGACCCCGCTTTCGAGCTAGCAAATATGCATACGTTCTTAACTACATATCGCACTATTTATTGTCAAAATATTAGCTTTCCTAAAATTATGTAGGTCTGGGGGCTCTGGGATCTTGGTCTAGTTGGAGTTTGAAGTTTGTGGGAGGGCAGTCACATTTAGGTGACCGCAGCACCTAGGCCCCATTGGGCTGGGATCTTGGTCTAATAGTCATATAATATTTTTATTTACGATTAATGTATTAATTGTGTATTAATCGATCGATATGTTTTTTTTTTTCTAAAATTTTTTGACCAACCTAAGGTAGATTAAATTAATAACTTTTTCGTAGAATTAGGGATGTAGAAATACTGTAGTTTATATTTTGGTGTATAAAACCCTTGCATAATAGGTCTGTCTAACAATCCTGTTTTTTATGTAATAGTGTACGCTATTAAACTGAATCCTTGATGTGGTTTTCAAAAAACGTGGTGCGATCATTAAAAAGTTTTGTCACAAGTTTCCAGTGAGTCATAGAGGATAAATGTTATCATGGGTGCATTACATTGAAAATTTGTGAATGCTGAATATTTTTTAACAATTGCACCGTTTTTTGATTACCAGTACTCGGGCCGAAGATTCGGTGTAGTATTATACTCTAGTGCAGATTCTACAGAGTTTTTGAGCATCGAATGGCGGCATCAAATTCAGGTCAAAATACATACAGGTAGGTCCAGTTTATGGGTCTGAACTTTTTTTGTGTGTGTGGCTGTGTTATCAATGATGAAATCTTGGATGCTGGTGTTATGGATTTAGGGTAGTTGTTCAAGTTAGATTGGTTTTCTTTTTATGCAAATGTATTAAAAGTTTTAAAAACATGTTTCCATGGATTTAACGTGACTTGTTTCGATTCAGTTGGTTTTTATTTGTGGAGGTATATTTTTTTTTTTTTTCTACTTAAGGTTCGTGGTTTAGGATCTGTCTACTTCTTTTCTTTTTACCACATTACTACATATAATTAACTGTTTGATCCATATTTGTACTCTGATATACCCCATTTAGTATCCCATTTCGCTCGTCGGTCCCGTAACTTATTTTTTCCTTTCCTTTCTTTTGTAATTCATCCAAGTATTTTTTTAACATTTTCTATTCGCTCTATACCCTTCATTGCCATCTAAAATATTTTCAATCGTTGATGACTAAAGTGTACCAAACCCCTTCGACTGATTCTTAATCCATAAGTTTATATAATGGTTAAGTCTAAGTCAAGATGTGCTTCATTTGTTGACTTGTCAACAAATTATACTCTGGTTGCTGAACAAATGTATAGTAATAGAAATATGTGATCAATGCCCCCTGTTGGTAACCAAAAATAGAGAATATATTGACAACTTCAGCACAATAACCAATAACCAGTTTTACACAATCACACAAGATAGAATAAGTCAATAGAACTCGGCAAGGACACGAATTTACTAAAGTCTGTAAATTAAACTTCAGTTTTAATTATGCATGTTTAATTTTATAAATTGCCATCGGCTCTTTAATATATACATGATATTATACTTGTTCAACAATATTCAACAATGCTAGAAGCTATACAATTTTTGGATTATTGTCACCTATTCTTTTTTTTATTTCCTAAGTAAAAATCATATTTAATTTGAATGTCTTTGCCCTGTTTTCATTTTCTTACTTTTCTTAATAAAATTGTTTATAAATATTATTATTAATTTGCAGGATTTTCACCAGGTCGTGGAGGCGGTAGAGGCCGAGGTGGTGGAGGAGGAGGAGGTTTTGGTGGTAACCGAGGCGGAAGAGGAGCTTCTAATGGTTTTCGAGGAGGAAGAGGCGGTGGCGGCGGCGGTGGCTTTGGTGGTGGTGGCCGTGGAGGTGGAGGCCGCCCTAGTTTTGGTCGAGGAGGTGGCGGTAGGGGCGGAGGACGTGGTGGTGGGGGTAGAGGAGGTAGCGGCAGAGGTGGCGGTGGAGGTTTTAAAGGTGGTAAAACAGTAGTAATCCAACCACATAGGCACGAAGGAGTTTTTATTGCCAAGGGAAAAGAAGATGCATTAGTTACAATTAATCTGGTACCAGGATCTGACGTTTATGGAGAAAAGAGAATAGCTATAGAGGTAATTTTTATAATAAAAATTAAACTCTTTTATATCATGCTACTATGTATAAGACACCATACTAATTTATATTCGACCTAACTAATGTATTTTACTTTGTTATATGGCACTTGCAAAACTGTAATATTTAAATGTAGATTATTTCTTTTGCTTAATTATTAACAATTTTGCATTCAGCAGAAACATGAATTTTCATTAACAGGATTGTACAAAGTTATGATAGATGTAGACTCCAAGTTGTTACGGAAGGGCCACGTGCGGTTGAAAGAAACCTGTGCATCTTTATGGATGTGCAGACGTATCTTTGGGTCCTAAGTAGGGAATAAGTCCAAAACTACTCTTTGGGCATATACTGTCATGGTAAACTTCCTCATAACATATGCGGCACTGGTATAGTGACACTCCTAGGAGTGTTCCATAATTAGGGACCGCCTGTGTCAAGTCCAGGCATGCCTAGCAATAACGGTGCTAGCATGACCAGTCCATCGACTGCAGTGGATGCGATTGTTGGACTCACTCCCTTGCATATTGAAGTGGAATAGGTGAACAGGTGCTAGCATACATGGATGCAAACCAAGAGCTCGTATATTGGTACCTCTTGGCAGGTGTTCTAGTGTAGGTTTATACCTTTATACTGTGGGCAAGTGAAAATCTCACAAGAGGTTTCATTGAAAAACATATGTATATATGCAGCGGCAACTTCGAAGGCTTTTGTTTCAAAGTGACATCTGAACTAGTTCTAAACTGTCAAATATTTTGACTGAGCGATATGGACATAACTCAATCAAACTTATGTAGGTGCCCAGACACTGGTGTGGAAAGTAACGAAGAAGCAGGCTGACTAGCAGGAGAAGCATCAAAAGCTCCTATCCCTAGCCCCTAGCCCTGAGCCAACCTTCGGCTTGCTACGGCATTCAAAATACAAATAATTAATGCATTGTGGTTGTCTACTTGTGATTCATAGTTTTCATTCATGCCCACCAACAAAAGTCTAACGGTGTAGGGTCTGGAGAACTTGCCAAGCAACTAATAGGCACATTCCACATAAGTGTGACGTTATTAGTGTCATTATGAGATGACATGACTAGTTGACAAGCATCTAGGTACACGACGCCTCGAGCTTCGAGCATGTGTGGTGTACACACCTGCTAACCAGAGATGTCAAGAAATTGAAATATTTCGTATTATTTTGTGAAAAAATGGTAATATTAACAATTAGATATCAGAATAAAAACCTTCTAACCTAACCTAAAGATATCATAGAAAAGAATTTGTGAAAAAATATATTAATCGTTACAAAATTGAAGAAAAATAATTCAGCGGGTGCAGCAGTTTGAACCCGGGAACTTTCACATCATAAGCGGACAACATTACGTATGTGCTAATCGTATCGCTACCGATTAACACTAAGGGCAAGGAATAAATAGTCAGACAAATGATCACGTTTTGTGCATCGAAGCTCCAGGCCTCAGTGTACCTAGACGCTTGTGACTAGTTGCTCCTAGAAAATGCAAGGCTGTGGATGCTTACAGTTTAATTAACTGTTTGCTCTAAAATGACTAACGATTTTGATAGAGTTTAATATATGATATGGATACTCTTTTAGTACCAGTATGAAATGAAATTACCAGCTGCTATAAAATGCAAGGGAGTATGTAGCGATAGGAATTAATAATTAACAATAAGCTGTACTAATGTACAGGCCTTGCCAATTCCCATATAAAACTATGAGAGATAGTTCAAGTAGTGTTGAACCTGTTTATTTTATTTACCACTTTTAAAGAAATTGTGTTAAAAAATACCTTTCACAATTTATTTATTATTAACATTAAAATGTTATAAAAAAACTGATTTATATATTCTTTTCAGAATGAAGGAAACAAAATAGAATACAGAGTATGGAACCCATTTAGAAGTAAACTAGCTGCCGCAATTTTAGGAGGAGTAGATAAAATATACATGCCTCCAGGTAGTAAAGTACTATATCTCGGGGCTGCATCAGGTACTACTGTGTCACATGTTGCCGACGTGGTTGGACCGGAAGGCCTAGTTTATGCAGTGGAATTCTCCCACAGGTCTGGACGTGATTTGATAAATGTAGCTAAGAAACGAACCAACATTATTCCTATAATAGAAGATGCTAGACATCCATATAAGTACAGGATGTTAGTCGGTATGGTCGACACAATATTTGCAGATGTGGCACAACCTGACCAAGCCAGAATTGTGGCAATTAATGCCCAATTTTTCCTTAAGACTGGTGGACATTTTGTAATATCTATTAAAGCATCGTGTATCGATTCAATGGCCCAACCTGAAGCAGTATTTGCGTCAGAAGTCAGAAAGTTGCAGGAAGACCAACTTAAACCTCAGGAACAGATTACATTAGAACCATATGAAAGGGATCATGCAGTAGTGGTAGGCGTGTATCGACCACCTATTGAGACCTAGTTTTTGTTTAAGGCTTTATTTTTTGTTTTCAATTGTTAAGATATAATGGTATATTTCTATTTAACCCTTTAAAACTATGACCTTTTATAACATCCACGGTTGGTGGTGATGGTGACAATAAAGACTGACTTGTTACAAAGATTTTTATTTTTCTATAGAATCGCTGATGTGTTAATTTCCATGCCCAACAAGCAGTACTATCTGTTACCATTATGACTATCGTACCTTTAAGTCTACTTTAATCTATTGATGCTCTAAATACAAGTGGGCAGGCCCTAATGAGACAAGAATATTAAAGTGTTAAATAGAAAATATTTTAAGGTTAAATTGTATTTTGATGAAATTTGTATAATTAACATCTCCAAAATCTAAATTTTATCATTCTCTTATTGGAGCAATTAAGTTTATTAGTAAATACAAGTGTTAATCATGAAATACTATATGCTGTTCATTATGATGTAAATTTATATTTCAAATGATCACGGTCTAGACGATTTTATTGTATTTGTTTAAATACTTTAAATAATGATGAATATTTTCTGTTTGTCGGTTTATATAATTTTTTTAAATATATAGAATATTGTATATAAAGGGAAGTGTTTGATTTTAGAGAAGGTGTATTGCACTCAAGGATCGAGCAGTGGTTTAGTGATGGTCTTGGTGGTTTTGATATACAATTAACTAACCTAAAGTAAACTTAATAATATATATACTCTACAGTTTTTTTGTTACATGAATAGTGTTTGGGCAAGAAATTAATAATACATCGTGACTTATTTTAAACATTTTAATGATGAAACAAAATTACGATTTTTTTTTCCCTCAATAACATGTCTCCCATGAGCACTTATGAAAGCAACCCTCCTTTTTCTCGTGCTTATGATGACATTTTCGATCTTTTCTTAAGAGAAATTCTCTCATTTCAATGGGAGCGGCTCTCTCTTTTGTGTTTTGGATGGCTGGAATTTTTTGCCTAAGTCGTCTGCCGCGCGTGTTCAATTGTGTTTAAGTCTGGGAACATGCAAGCCACATCGTTGTTGTTATTTCTACTCAAGAAGACAGTTACGCAACGAACGATGTGCTCGTGAGCATCGCCTTGAAATTTTATGTGGTCCTCTAGGTACCACATGATCTCGCAAGACATACGTTATGTATGTATCTACACAACTGTTCAAGTAATATCAATGCACTTTTATTGAATTTTGGACCCGCTCCTCCCCCCGTGTAATGCTTCGTGGCACTTGGCCTAATGAACAGACACACATAACCCCATAAGTGTTACATATAACAAGAAAAATGTAGTAATGGTAACACCTATTGCTTGAACATGAATTTCATGATTCTTTATAGACCACTCTTTTTTTATTTTAGACATTTATTTTTAAAATAATATAAACTTTTTTTTATAAGCAGATTAACACATTTTCATGTTTTAAATTTTATAAAATAAAAATGTTTACTTATGGGCATCAAAAAGTTTGGAATATAGTAACCTTTTATTTCTTGTTAACGCAGTTAGTTCCAATTGCTTTATGCAATCAATAATGGGTTTATCAAAATCTGATGTGACCATTTTCAACTCTTTGTTTTTTCCAATATTCGTTAACCACGTCTTTTGACAGACTTCACTTGACTCTTCAGGGTAACATTATCTGTATGTTGCAAATAATTTTTAATACAAATATCTGCTGTTGGACATCATTTTATTAATGCGAAAACAAACGAAAGCAGATTTTCATTTGTTTCAACAACTCAATTTTTTGCCACTAAATACACAATGCAAGATTGCGTTTACATGTATTTTCGCGCATGCTTTTGAAAATGTTACAGAAAAGGGAAAATGAGGAGCATCCATGCAAAACCAGACATGTCCATAATTAAGTTGAAATGAGTTAGTGATGGATTTTGAAGTATTTTCTTGATTAAAATCCATTGCCGCAGTCAGAATCGTGCAAAATCGGATATATTATATGATAAAATCATAGCAAAGACATGAAGTCCGAGCAAAACAGTACATGTCCAAACACTACAAAGTATACAAAAATTCCGTTCAAAATGGTACATGTCCAGTGATAATTCTTATGGGAGTAATATATGTGCCACCAAAAGCAGACTTGTCCAAATATGAAATATATCTGTAATGTCGCTTTTCAGTTTCTGTATGGTTCTGGGTCGTCTCGATAAAAGGCAATAATAGTAACTAAATGTTTATAAAAACATTTGTGCTACTAAAAATTAATAGTTACCCGTGTCTCAAAGCATCAATATAACCTTCAAATTCTAGTGTTTTAGTGTGTGCGATCTTTTGTGTTCTGTGCAATTGATGTAAAAAAAACAACAAATTTAATTAATAAATAAGCTATGAATGTGTCCGTGGGATCAATAAACGTGGGTTCGAGAAAAAAAAGCGGAGGGATGCATTTTCATTATAATTTTAAGTTGTTTTAAGTTGTCTTCTGTAAGTTTGTTTTCTCATTCTTTTTGCGAATTTTCTGATACTTTTTTATAAAGACTTTTAAATATTACAGTTGTATTAAATAAACCCAGAAAAAAAAAACAAGTCCATTAATTAGTCTGTGCATAACATGACATGTCCATTGATCAGTCCGAGCAAAACACGACATGTCCACATCGTCCGAGCAAAACAAGACATGTCCAAACAAAAAATGGCGTTATTTTGGTTGTTTACAAAAAATATCATTATATTCAAATGACTTTCGCGTTCAGTACAAGCTGAGAATATATTGCAATAGAAATTTCGAGCCTTGAACATGCAGACTCTTAATGCAAGAAAATTTGCGAATATCTCGAAATGACTTTTACTGGACATGTCCGGTTATGCATGGATGCTCCTCAAATGATCTTTCAGTATATATTACCTTTTCTCGTACATAACAAAAAATTTGCTTAAAAATGAGTTATTATTTGTTTGCTTATACTTGCAATGAAACATCAGAAAAGGCAGAAAAAGAAACTATCTATGTGAACTAAAATAAAAACTATTTGTAAAATTATTGATTTACAATAATTGCATTCTTTCGATAACCTGAATTCTGGTTATGATAGCAATTAAAATCCTAAAATCAATTTGTCCCTCTTATTGGACAATTCTTTTTCTAACACTAGTCTCTACACAGTCCCCTATGGCTATGCAGAATAAACCAGTATCCACATAACCCCCTACGGCTATGAAGACTCAGTTAAGATGAGAACAAAGGCTTAAAATAAATTTATTTACATACCTCGTCTTTTGGACAAAAAAGGCTAAGCATTTCCAAAAAACAGAATGATAGATTTCATGAAAATGTAATCCATTTGAATGAAAAATTTTCCAAAAGACGAGGGATGTAAATAAATTTATTTTAGGCCTTTGTTCTCATTTTAACTGAATCTTCATAGCCGTAGGGGGTTATGTGGATACTGGTTTATTCTGCCTAGCTATAGGGGACTGTGTAGAGACTAGTGTTAGAATGAGAATTGTCCAAGGAGGATTTGATGCTTCTGAGGATAACCACATAGAAATTCCACATCATAAGAGGGACAAATTGATTTTAGGATTTTAATTGCTAGCATAACCAAAATTCAGGTTATCGAGAGAATGCAAATATTGTAAATCAATAACTTTACAAATAGTTTTTATTTTAGTTCACATATATTTTTTTTTTCTGCTGTTTGCAAAATCTTATAAAGAATGTTTCATGAAAGAAATTCGCGTTACGTAATATAGGCTAAGACCCATCCCCCTTGCTGTAACAAAAGTATCTTTTTGGCAACCTCCCCTCCCCCACTCCAAGCGTTACATTACTTGAACAGCCCTCTTATAATCGGACATTGAATATGCTCCAGATATGCATATTTATGATTACTAATGGTAGCACAAGTTAGTAAAGAGTATAGGCTGTGACTAATGATGCTATGACAACATTGTTATTGTTTGATATTTTGTATTATTCTTTTATCAACATGGTCTGGATTTCTTTACAATTGTATTTATTTAATTTTTTTATTTTAATCGCCATATTTATTTTAATGTCCTGGCGAAGTTTAGCTAAGGCTAAGTCACCACTTAACCAGGACGGTGAGATGAGATACAGTCACCCATCGAAGTGACAGATTCGCCCGGCATGCCTTAACTTCGCCGATCGAGAATCGTGCCACTGAAACCGGCATCCTACAACACTGGATATATAATTATACATATAAATATGCATATCTGGAATATATATATATATAGTTGAAATCAAGGAAAAAAGATCTAAAAAACAAAAATAAGGCGATTCATTTAATAAAACCACCTTCATTTTTGCATGACGAGCCTATGCAGGCTATTGTTTTCTTAGTTGCATTTGAAAAAAAATATAGATCCAACCCTACAACTTTTGTATTCAACTGTTTTTTAGTACACTCAAAAAACAAGAGTTAGGGGGGTCAATATAATGAATAACTCTGTATATATTATCCTTGCATTCAGCTAGTAGGTTGCCATGGACATTTCACATTGGGGTTTTTATTGTTTAGATATCTTTGGTAGATATGAAATCATTGTGGCAGTTTCATTTTCATTTATTGGCTGAAAACAGAAATTCAGCGGTCAACTGCATATAATCCTGCTATCCTCTGTTAGTTTGTCTAGATCAGGACTTAAGTTCAATAAAATTGAGTTGTCTGCATATAAGAGACAGTTGGTGAAGCATGATTGTTTAATAATTATATTAAACGATCAAAAAATTCTACTAAATGTATGTGGGACATTATTAATAACCACAGAGGTATCCCTTCAAAAAGTGTTGAAGCTGATATCACTCCACCAGATACCTATAACAACTTCTTTCTTAGCATATATTGCTCACAATTTACTCAAAGACATAGAACATACAGATACAGCTCCCCTGACTAAAGCGAAAAGTATATCTGTTCCTTGTGAAAAATTCTGTTTTAATGAGGTTACCTATATAGAACTACACGATATAATTAATTAAAAAAAAAAACAAACACAGTCGGGATATCTATGGGTTCAATGTTGAGATCATAAAAATTTAATAATAATACCCCCGACTAAGTTAATAAATTTATGCATTAAAGAAGGCAAGTTCCCCTACATCTTAAAGCAGGCATTAGTCATACCCATTTTTAAGAACGGTGATACTAAGGAAGTGTCAAATTATAGACCGATCTCCTTATTGCCAATAATATAAAAAATACTAGAAAAATGTATTGCAAACAGAGTGGCACACTATTTTGAGAGTAACAACTTATTCACAAGTAGCCAGTTAGGATTTCGAAAAAACCGCAACACTGTTTCGGGAATATTGGAAGGCTTTGAAAATCTCAATAACACATCAATAACTTTCTGTGATTTAAGTAAAGCATTTGATTGTGTCTCACATGAACTTCTTGTAAAAAAATTGAAATATAATTTTGGGAATTGTAGCATTCAGTTATTGAAATCTTACCTTGCATGATGATAGGTATCAGAGGGTTAGGGTAGGTAATGAGCTATCTGCAAAGAGGCAGCTTACTGTGGGAGTCCCGCAGGGGTCTGTATTAGAACCTCTGCTATTTTTAATATTTATCATCGACCTCCCTTTTTGTGAAAACATGGAGAGTTATATCCTATTTGCAGATGACACAACAATATGTTCAACAGCTAATAACCTCAATGGCATTGTAACAAGGTCATTTGAGGCATAATAAAAAGCAAAAAAATGGTTTAACTCTAACGAGCTATTTCTGAACAAATCGAAAACTCAGAACATGATATTTACTTTGAGAGATGTTGTGACTGCTGTTATCCCGCAGAATAGTGTGAAATTTCTGGGCATTCATCTTGACCCAAAACTAAAATGGGAAGAGCATCTCTCGAAAATACTAAGTAGTAACATATTTATTTTACGAAATCTAGCAAACTGTGTGTCTCAACTGACACACTCAGAACTGCTTACTTTGCACTCTGTCATTCAAATATTTCATATGCTGTTCTCGCTTGGGGACATGCTGCAGATTGTCACAGAGTTTTCAACCCGCAAAGAAAAGCAATAAGGATTCTGGATGCTCTCAAGTATAGAGATGACTGCAAGAATTCATTCACCATGAAATTTTAACTTTTCCATCTATGCATATTTTAGAAAATTTATTATACATTAAAAGAAACTCAGTTTTATACGATACATATGATTCTGTACATAATCATTGCACGATAAATAAATCTAATCTAATTGTTAAGTATTACCGTTTGAAGAGGTGCCAAAATTAATGGGCCAAACTATACTGGACCATAAAATGTTTTTAATAAATTGCCACAAAAAATTAATGACTTGTCTTTACAGCATTTTAAGCAGAGGATCCAAACATGTTTAATCTCCAAAGCCTTATATAATTTCAATGAATTTCTAGACTGATATTTCTGATCTGTCTTAGATTTTAATTACTATTACTTTAAGTTTTTTTGTAATATTTTCATTTTAATTAATTTGTAAGTTTTTACTTTAAACTTCCACTTTAATGTTTGTAATATTCATTACTACGTATTCCAATGACGATTTCTTTATGTGACCTGCGTAAGTGCCAAAAGGCATGAAAGCATCAATAAAGTACTTACTTACATTATGTTCGCTAATGATACCACTGAACTTTATTCAAAGTAAATCATGAGGTGCAATTCAAAGAAATGTATCAAACACACGTGAATGTTAGCAGCTGATTTATAGCAAACCAGTGCTTCCACTGAGACTAAATTATTCTCATGTCAGTCTCAGATCTCTATGGTAAATATCGGTCTCGGGTCCTTACAGTATGTGTCGGTTTCGTACTCGAGACTCTCAGGTCTCCATGTTATTAACATTGAATATCTTACTAGTGCCACACTATCCAACTGTCAAATTGTATTTAAAATAAACAATCCTATATCTCAATTGTGGTGGAAGCGGGTGCAGTTTTGCAGTGCAGTGTAGTCTTTTTTAATGGATGAAATCACGGTCTCAAAACGCGAATCCCTAATATCTGTACCTGAGACCCTAGGAAGTGATGAAACAAGTGTACCCGAAATGATAGAAATATTAGAACCACCAGAAATTGGAATTAAGGATGATATAGTGCTGGATAAGTCTAAAAAAGATACTAATAAGCCAGAAAAGCTTTCTTTATAGCTTCATATATGTTGTCGATATGCATTAAAAAAAATTATGGCAAGAACATAAAGTTAAGTTTTTTTTTATTAGAAGTGCCCTTGCTTTCTTTTCACAAAAAATGATTCATTCCATAATTCTTATGTCAAAGGGCAAATGTCAAAGTGACATCGCGTTGTTTTTAATATTCAAGTTGGAAAGTGGCCACTTTCCAACCTGAAATATTATTTTCCTTCGCTTTTCTTCCTCGATAATTACACAAAGTAGTATCGCACTTTCGTGATCCATCGAGGTACATGTTTTTAAAGTAAACAGAATTATAACCCAAACAAACATCCCGCCACAGCATATATTGCATGAAGCCCTCACTTCGCCTTTTGTACCCATCGAAAGCAGACTAAATATTTACATTAGTAAAAAGCTTAGTGAATTTACTGTGTTAAAAATGCGGAAGAGACTAAGTGAAGTGAACGAAGACTCCAAAGTGTATAAAAGAAAGAAATTTGATAAGTTAGTGAAAAAAAACTTGAATGGCTAAGAACGGAAATTTCCGACAGTTCATCTGATATTTCAGAAGACGGGGAAGAAGGATTCAACTGTAAGTACTAATTGAAAAACTCAATAATAATAGTAAAATTAATAATAATAATAGTAATAATGACAATAATAATAATAGTAATAACGGCAATAATAATAATCAAGACAAGTAGGCAATTGTTATACTGCCAAAAAAAGTGTATACAGTGCATCCGGAGTCGTTATACTCCTTAAAAAATTAAATATACATTATGTTGCACGTCTCGAGTCGTTACACTCGTTAAAAATAATAATAATAACAATAAAATGATTGTTGCTGTATATAGTGCATCCGGAGTCGTTATACTCCTTAAAAAAATTAAATATACATTATATTGCACATCTCGAGTCGTTACACTCGTTAATAATAATAATAATAATAAAATGATTGTTGCTGTATATAGTGCATCCGGAGTCGTTATACTCCTTAAAAAATTAAATATACATTATATTGCACATCTCGAGTCGTTACACTCGTTAAAAATAATAATAATAATAACAATAAAATGATTGTTGCTGGATATAGTGCATCCGGAGTCGTTATACTCCTTAAAAAATTAAATATACATTACATTGCACATCTCGAGTCGTTACACTCGTTAAAAATAATAATAATAATAACAATAAAATGATTGTTGCTGTATATAGTGCATCCGGAGTCGTTATACTCCTTATAAAATTAAATATACATTATATTGCACATCTCGAGTCGTTACACTCGTTAAAAATAATATTAATAATAACAATAAAATGATTGTTGCTGTATATAGTGCATCCGGAGTCGTTATACTCCTTAAAAAATTAAATATACATTATATTGCACATCTCGAGTCGTTACACTCGTTAAAAATAATAATAGTAATAATAATATAATGATTGTTGCTGTATATAGTGCATCCGGAGTCGTTATACTCCTTAAAAAATTAAATATACATTATATTGCACATCTCGAGTCGTTACACTCGTTAAAAATAATAATAATAATAATAACAATAAAATGGTTGTTGCTGTATATAGTGCATCCGGAGTCGTTATACTCCTTAAAAAATTAAATATACATTATATTGCACATCTTGAGTCGTTGCACTCGTTAAAAATAATAATAATAACAACAAAATGATTGTTGCACAGCACATCTTATTTTGTATTCGTTAAAATGCAATAAAAATCAAAACAATTTTTAAAACATTTCTGTGTGTACGGTAGTCTTTATACTACTTAAAAGTGAATATAGTGCACACCGAGTCGTTATACTCCTTAAAAACTTAATACTAATAATAATAATAACAATGATCTAAGTAATCGATGCCGCTATATAATTAAAAAAAAAAAAAATAATAAAATAAGGTAGTCTTTATACTACTTAAGAGTACATACAGTGCATACTGAGTCGTTATACTCCTTAAAAACTCAATATTAATAATAATAATAATAATAATAATAAGGTAGTTTTTATACTACTTAAAAGTGAATACAGTGCCTACTGAGTCGTTATACTCCTTAAAAGTTCATTACTAATAATATTAATAATAATAATAATAATAATAATAATACGCTGGCCTCTAGGGGCCCCGTGCTCGACAGCAGCCACGTTACCAACCTAAGCTGTGTCGTTATACTCCTTAAAAAGTCAGTACCAATAATAATTAATAATAATAATAATAGTAACAGTGATACTTAAGAGTGCATAAAGTATACTCCATAAAGTATTTATTGCGTAGCACATCATATTTTCTATTCGTCAAACTATTATAAAACAAAACCAAATATTAAAATATCTACATGAGTAGTCGTTATACTACCTAGGAATTCAATGTTGAAAAATAACTGTCAACATGAAATAAAAACAAAAATTACTTTCACAATGTGTTACATATCTAACAGGTTTCAAACAAATGCCGATTATTTCATATTAGGGCATAGACGGGAGGAAAAACATCGCTTCGGAAATAGGTATATCAGAGGTTATGGAAAAATAAATAAGAAGGAAATTTGTTAAGTCCTACTGCCCCTCCTCAGAGAAAACTCCTTATCAGTGAAAAGGGAGCGATCCAGGGGGGAGAGGTCAATTCCTGCAATGTCTAGGAACTAGTGAAATAACAGGAATTATTGTCAATTTGCGATCAATTGGGATATTTTACATAAATTGAGTTTCAACGTTTCAAAACTCCAAAAGTTGATAAAATCTTGCAAAATAAAATTTGCAGCAAAATTTTTCAAAACTGTTGTCAGTGCTCAATATTAAATAACTAGAATAACAAAAAAAAATAAATAAATAAATAAATAAATAAATAAACTAACTATGAATTAGTTTCTAGATAAAAGTGTGATAAATAAATGATGTAAAGTTGAAAAGGAGTTACTATCATCGTATTTTTCAACGGGGGACTGAACAATGATTTAGAATTATATTAAAACTTCATTCTCCTAAACAAATATATTCGAGTGCCAAATATTAAATCCTGAATATTATAAAACCGTAATATTATAATAGAAATAACACATATTTTCAGTAATATCAATCTGAAAGGCGCATATTTTATTATGATACATGCATTCGCAAATCAAACAAAAAGTATACAATGCGTCTCCAGTGGGCAAGATCATCGGAGAGATGAGGGAAGCTGAGACAAACAGATTTTGGCAGCTCAGGTGATAAAAGAACTTGGTGAAGTGATTGTTTCACAAACCTAACATCGGTGTGTGTCGCATAATAAATTCGACCTTATGTTATAACTAGCGTATTTTAATAGAAATAAATATTGTTAGTCTAATTTTCTGAGAGGTGTTTAACCCCTACCACCTTTATAGATAATATATATAGATAATATAATTGCCTGTCAATTAGTGTATGCGCGGATCCCTGTACACTTACTATGATACTTAATGAAACAGTTATTCATTATTTCAGTGCTACCAAATAATCCGTCATGTAATTGGATGACAAATTAATAACTTGCTATAGTTTCATACTTTGTTTACGTTAATATATATCTAGATAGGTACTTGGTTTGTTTGGGTTATGAATCGGTGGGATGCGACTATGAAAAATAAACATAAACTGTGACCGATTCATAAGAGGACCTACGAGGCATTAACTTATAAGATTTTCATATACATATGAAGTATTACACATATCAATATATTTTATTCCCTAAACTGATTCATTTACTTTAATTATTTGGGATTATTTCATTCCCTCTTCTTATACATTGCAAAAATGAACTGTCATCAAAACAAGGTAAACATTGTTAGGCTTCACTTTAATTATGCTAGAAAGTAGTTACAATCCAAAAACAGCCATTTGGGTTTGTCGAATTCAATAACAATATATATAGACCTTAACACTTCAACTAACAGACGAACATTTTGAAAGAATAACATATATCTATAAATTCTTTAGACATTAATTTTGCCTCATATGAGAAATAGTTGAAAGCACTGGAAAGTTAACAGCTGTAAGCCTAGCAGAAAACTGCAGATGACTCAAATACATTACAAAAATTAAAACAAATACATTGCTCTCTGTTGTAATGTAACTGGGCACTCAAGACTTTTCCAAATAATTGTAATAACATTAAACAAATAATAATAATGGTGAGAACAATAATGATAATAATAATAGTTATAATATAATAATTATTATTATTTGCAAAATTGTCGGTGGTGTACCAAAGACAATTTAGGATGCTGTTTATAATGAAATATGCACACATAGGTTCTGGAATGAACATTAATTACCTGGAGTTGCTGACAACTTTCAATGCTCCCAAATCCTACAACAATTGAATAGAAGGATTTAAATTCATTAAGGCCCTCGAACTTAAGTTCGTTTTTTGTTTCTCATTACAACGCGAAGTGTTCACACTTCGCATGGCTTTCCCTACCCGCACTCATCAGAGACATTTACTGTTTGGAAGTAATTTGCTCCAACAATTGGTAAATCGTCAGTGGGGCATTTCTGAGAAAACGAATACCAATTATCAATTGGGGTGATATTAAAAACTGTATATTTGAAAGGCGTTTTGAAACGGAACCAAAAATTCCGAAATATAAAATAGCATAACATCCCTTTCATTCTTCATTAACTCTCTAGAACAACAGCCCCGCTGAGGAATTAAATCTAGACACACACAAAAAATAATAATAATGAAAATTATACTTATTGACGTTATCAACGGGGCACCGAATAAAACCAATTTGTTTCAAACATCAAAATAAAAGAAATTATTAATAAGATTAATAAAGCTCCCACCCCATCCTAAGTACAAATTTACTTGGCCTCACATTGTTTTAAGTTATTTAAACAGGTTTATAGATCTGAAATCTTTCCAGAAATTAATTTAGATAACATAAAAATTTCTAAAAGACAAGCCTATGGCTAAAAAATGTTCTAAACAACTCAGTGGCGTAGACACAATTATTATTTCAGGTCATAGCAGGAGTCGATATTGACACAATTAGAAATTCAGTAGGGTGGATGAGTCTTTCTGCTGCTCTTACAAATTTTACAATTTACCGGTGACTCAAGATAACAATAATTTCTCCAATGTTGTGCCAAAATTAGGCACAAACAATATTGTTTAGATCAAACACTGATAGAACATAAACCTTATTAATATTAAATTAGATTTTCTTAGTTATTAAAATAGCAAGTGCATGTGGTACTTGTAACTGGTATATTATATATCTAACCGTTAGACTTATTGGAATAATTACATAATAATGTCAATTAATTGTAACTGTAGAGTGGTATTGCTACAGATTAGTTAATATAATATTTCCAAATTGCACATATACATTTCTTTAAACATCTACTTTGTGTAATTATCGAGGAAGAAAAGCGAAGGAAAATTAAAAAATTGATTGACTTACCTGTAGGAAGGTCAATTTTAATTTTCCGAGCTTTTCTTCCGAAGATAATTACAACCCTCCCTCCCCGGAAAAAACTCCCAGTGCAATTTGGTAAAATAGACAAAAGCCGAAGTGAGGGCTTCATGCAATATATGCTGTGGCGGGATGTTTGTTTGGGTTATAATTCTGTTTACTTTAAAAACATGTACCTCGATGGATCACGAAAGTGCGATACTACTTTGTGTAATTATCTTCGGAAGAAAAGCTCGGAAAATTAAAATTGACCTTCCTACAGGTAAGTCAATCAATTTTTTAATTTTCCAACCCGAAATATCACATTTCAGATTCAATTGTCGAATGAAGTTGAAATGTCATACTTTCCAACTTTTGACATGTAAGACAATTTGATTATTTCTGTATGATTGTGAATAAATGTAGTTTAAAAGTGAATTATTTATTATTTGTTTGCTTAAGGCTGTGTTATCAATGTCAAAATACCGCGTTCACAGTCGTAAATCTTTCAACATATTGTTCTCAAAAACAAACCAACAGAAATCGAATTGGATTTAAATATTAGAACTAGTTAACGTAAATCTAGTACGTATCATATTTTATATTTGAAAACTAAATGAAATTAAATATTTCCTTTGGATTATTACACGCGAACGTGCCACTCAATCGTCCGTAATTCACCATTAATTTTTGTATATTCTTTAATGGGACTCAAATATTCAAATAAAATATGATACGTACTAGAATAAATATATTAAATGTAAAAAAAAGTTAAAAATCGACATAATATTTGCTCCTAAGGGAGATTAATATGTTAGAAAAAATGTATTCAATTTTGCCAATTTAATTGGACGGTTTACTAATAGAGGGCGAAGCAGTAGCTATTCGAAGTACCAACCATGCTTCAAATCACTAAAAACTGCAGGGTCGAACTTTTTGTTTTCTCTACCATTTGAAATGTAGTTTAAAATAATTTGAATTTACTTGCCAATTGAATTGTTACATTTCTAGTAGCCCGGGAGGCAGCGACAGATTTTTCGCGTTAATATCTATAAAGCTAGATTTTTTTCCAAAGAGAGTTTAGATAGCATTTATAATGAAGGTGCAATTCTACCAAACTCCTAGTGGTGCATAAATAAGTAAAAAATTAAACATTTAAAATTTCGTTTTTCAAATTGTCACGAATTGTCAAAAAATGATGATTCGCCTTCGCTCCTGCCGGCCCCAATTTTCGATTTTAACCTCGCGATTCATGTTGTACGGTCATTGCCGACCTTCTCCTCGCCATCGAGATATAGAACGGGTCTCCGATCGCCGTATTTGTTCAGTTTTTACGTTTGGAAAAGTGACTTGCGGTCGTGCTAATCGGCGATTATTTTTAACTGGTTTCCCGAGTTCGAATCCCGCCTGGGGATATTTTTTTATCTTCGTTTTCAATTTTTTCTCACATATTTTTGATTCTATAATTGCGATTTGCTCCGTTCCATTGCATTTCTCGGAGAAGTTTTGCGTTTTCCGCCGCGGAATATAAAGATGGTCTATTTGGATTAAAAATCACATTCTACCCCCGACTGGCTAAATCTTTGGTAGACGTTGCAAAAACGGCAATACGTAGTCAAATCTCGACAATTATATTCCTCATTAGTATTAATGAACAGACAGTATTTTTATAGATCTGTTAATAAGCTTTTATTTACTCCATTATATTAAATTATTTTGGTAAGGAAATTTCTAATTTTTAATCGAAATAGTGCAGATTAATATTTCGCGGCGGAAAATGCAAAACTTTTCAGAGAAATGCAGTAGAACGGAGCGAATAGCAATTATAGAATAAAAAATATCTGCCAAAAAATTGAAAACGAAAAAAAAAAGTATCCCTGGGCGGGATTCGAACTCGGGAAACCACTTAAAAATAGTCGCCAATTAGCACGACCGCAAGTCAATTTTTTAAACGTAAGAACTGAATAAATACGACGATTGGAGACCTGTTCTATGTCTCGATGGCGAGGAGAAGACCGGCAATGACGGTACAACGTGAATCGAGGGGTGAATATCGAAAATTGAGGCCGGCCGGAGCGAATGCGAATCGTCATTTTTTGACAATTCGTGACAATTCCAAAAACGAAATTTTCGTCCATCTGTTTTTTTCTTTAATTTTTTACTCATTTATGCACCACTAAGAGTTTGGTAGAATTGCACCTTCATTATAGATGCTATCTAAACTCTCTTTGGAAAAAAATCTAGCTTTGTAGAAATGATTTCACGAAAACTGTCGCTGCCTCCCGGGCTATAGTTTATTCTACATCTTCAATAACTTTTTGTTAGTAATATTGCTAATAAATCAGGAGCATATCTAATAATAACAAACATATCATTACTGTAAAAAGTAATTTTTATATGAACTAAATGTACCTATTTTTAATCCAGATTGTGAAAAATCAAGCCAAGCGGGATTAAAAAGAACTTTGATCTTGTGGCATATAGACAAACTATCTTTGCATACACTCTAATAGTGTAGATTGTAGATAATCAATTATTATTTTGAAAGAGAAAAATGTCTCTTTTACTCCCCGAAGGAGAGCTTACATTCTTTCTGGGAGAAAAAGTGACACGTTAGTCTTTGAAAATGATAACTAAACTAGCAGTACAGAAACATTGTTTTGAAGAATTCCGATTTCCTCATTTCCTCAAGCACGCAAAAGGTCTTTCCATTGTTTTCCTCTGGTTTTTGTAATTTCCTTTTTCAAACATTATAATTTTATGGTTATTCATTGCTTGTCGTGTATATGTGTTTTCGTGATATTTCACTTTTGGCGTGAAAGTGATCATCAAGTGACAAAAATTTGATGTTTAAGGAAAAGCCTGCGAAAGTTCGCACCCGTAGTGCGTAGGAAGACGAGAGAAATTGATTGGCGGACACCTGAGTGTTCCATCTGCATTCTTCTTCTGAATAGGGCCTTCAAAAATTTGAAAATTTGTCACATTTTCCATGTTTACGTGTTTCTCGTTGAATTTTCCTTTCGGTGTGAAAGTTGTCATCATCGGGTGACAAACAATTCGATGTTTTAGGAAAAATTTAAAATAACAGGGATACGCAGTAAGCGGAAAAAAATCGAATAGTGAACACCGGAGTTTTCCATCTTTGCTCTTTCTCTGAATAGGGGCCTTCGGAACGGTTTCGCAATGGAAAATGTCAAATTTTTCGTATTTACGTGTTTTTCGTGATATTTTACTTTCGGTGTGAAAATGTTCATCATCGGGTGACAAAAATTTCGATGATTTAAGAAAAAAGTTGAAAAATTCACTGGTAGGTATGAAGTTGAGAGAAATCGAATAGCGCAAACCACTATTTATCTCGTTTCGTTTTCGAGATACGATCGCGGGAATCGGTCCTTAGTTTCCGAGATACGGCCGCTCAAAGACTCCGGAAGGTAAAAATCGAACTTTTTTACCTCTTCCCGAGGTCATATCTCGAGAACTAAACGAGTTAAAGAGCTGCTGTTTACGCCATTTGATTTCTCTCGCCTTCCTAGTTACTAGTCCAAATAGGTAGGTTAAATCGCAAAATTGTGACCGGAGGAGGATCTCTACGGGAAAAGTTGTATTGAGCTGAGATGTAAAATAAAAAGTCTAATACACTATTAGTCACACACTTTCCTTAAGGGTACAAAAAGGACGAAATGGTTTATTTTTGCGTATAAATCGAGAACGATGAGAGATATGGAAAAAGTTTCAGATAAAAAATGTAGAGCTAATAACTTGGCTTACGAAAGGTCATATGCATTTACATCCTATTTCTGATTGTTTGGCTGTAAGATCTGTCTGATTTTTAGGGGATGAATGGAATAATAAAAAAATCGTTTGAAATCGAAAAGTTGATACTTTTTGTTAAGTATTTCTTTTCTGAATCTCCTTAGAATAATTTCAACTTTCTTTGCAGAGATAAAGTTACTCTGTTTGTTTAGATAGAAGTTATATACATCTGAATTTTTAAATTCACGACTTTTCAGGCCTAAACGTTTTAGTTTAATTTTTTCAAGCAACACTGACCTCTTAATGAAATTTCCTTAAAAAAATTCCATTACAGTTTTTTTTCTCACACGTGCCAACGTTGATATCCAAATATAATTACTACAATTCCTACGATTTTTATTTCACTCGACGCCACTGCAATATAGTTGTTGTAACTTTTTCTAGAGAAAATTGATCTTTCGTGTACGCTTAATCGATTGCTGATTAAATTTGTTTAAAATCGAACGAGAAATCGAGTGGGGCAAACCGAAAGTCGCTGCGGTACTTCGTTTCCGAAATACGGCCGCTCAAAGTCAGCGGAGAATGAAAATCGAAGTTCCATTCTCTCACTTTCCTACGTACTCCTGAGTTTGTTTAGATTTTTGCTGAAACGTCGAAATTTTGTCACCCGACGATGACCACTGTCATTCCAAAAATGAAAGGTTACTAAACACCTACTCACGAAAATTGTGACATTCTTTCACGTTCCGAGGGTCCTACCTACATAAAGAACACAGAAAGAGAACGCCACTGTGCTCTATTCGATTTGTCTCCCATTACTGCATACCCCTGAATTTTATCAGATATTTTCTAAAACATCGAAATTTTGTTGCCCGATGATGACCACTTCCATGCCGAAAGTGCAATGCTACATACTAGAAATGCGACATTTTTTTACTTTCCGAGGGCCCTATCCACATAAAGAAGGCAGCCGGAGAACGCCACTGTGCGCTATTCGATTTGTCTCCCGTTATTGCACACTCCTGACTTTTTTCATGTTTCTTCTAAAACATCAAAATTTTGTCACCCGATGATGATCACTTTTATACCGAAAGTGAAACGCCATGAAAAACATCTATACACACGAGAAATGTGGATGCAGACTGAGAACGCCACTGCACGCTATTCGATTTCTCTCCCCTTACTGTGCACCCCTATTTTTTTTCAGATTTTTCCTGAAACATAATTTTTGTGATGATGACCACTTTCATACCGAAAGTGAACTGCCACGAAAAACACCTACACACGAAAAATGTGACATTTTTTTACTTTCCAAGGGCCCTATCCACACAAAGAACGCAGATGGAGAACGCCACTGAGCGCTATTCGATTTGTCTCCCATTATTGCATACCCCTGATATTTTTCATATTTTGTCTAAAACATCAAAATTTTGTTACCCGATGACGATCACTTTCATACCGAAAGTGAAATGCTACGAAAAACACCTACACATGAAAAATGTGACATTTTATCACTTTCCGAGGGCCCTATTTACATAAAGAACGCAGGCGGAGAACGCCACTGTGCGCTATTCGATTTCTCTCCCCTTACTGCGTACCCCTGATTTTTTCAGATTTTTCCTAAAACATCGAAATTTTGTCGCCCGATGATGACCACTTTCATACCGAAAGTGAAATGTCATGAAAAACACCTACACACGAAAAATGTGACATTTTTTCACTTTCCGAGGGCCCTATCCACATAAAGAATGCAGACGGAGAGCGCCACTGCGCGCAGTTCTTTCCCCTTACTGCGTACCGCTGATTTTTTTCAGAATTTTCCTAAAACATCGAAATTTTGTCGCCCGATGATGACCACTTTCATAACGAAAGTGAAATTCCATGATAAACACCTACACATGAAAGAAGTGAAACTGTTCTATTTTCCGAGGACCCTACCGAAGAAAGAACGCAGATGGAGAACTCCGGTGCGCGACATTCGATTTCTCTCCCCTTACTGAGTACCACCCCTAATTTTTTCAGATTTTTCCTAAAACATCAAATTTTTTCACCAAATGATGACCACTTTTACACTGAAAGCGAAATTCCACAAAAAGCACCTACACACGAAAATCGATGAATAACCATTAAAATTTGAAAAAGAAAATCACAAAAAACAATATCTGACAATAATTGAAACTATGACTGCATTATTAGATTTTGTAGATAGTTGCGGTGGCTGCCGCCTAACGTAACCATGAATTGTTTAATTATTCACAATCATCAAATCCTATTAGTAGAATAGGAACTGAATCATTTTTTATTCGCTGCTGCAAATCTAGTCAAGGCTTCACAATAGTGTCTGTACGGCCCTGCACAATTCTGTTGCCAACAACTGATGATGAAATCACTACTTATAGCTAGCCAATTTATGGTTCCTGTAATATCGGCATAACCATTAGTTCGCTTTTTCTATATACGAATTTACTGTGGCGTGCAAACACATTCTTAAAGTAATGAAACTTTCCACTGTTTGCAAAATCCTATAAAGAATATGTTTCAAATGTAGATTGTTTTACATTACGAGTATGTTTGTGCTTTCAAGGATTTCTCTTATGTTCATTTATTAATATTAATAATAATGATCTTTATTGATTAATCGATTAATCAAAAGGCAATTGACTGGGGGGGTCCTTCAGCTCGTTACATTAATCATATACATCATATAGCGTAATTTGATTATATTAAAAACAATAATTTAACATAACATAGGTTAACGAAAAAAATAAATTACAATCAAGGAATGTTTTAGTATGATTGAATTTTTTCCCAAATGGTGTGTTCTGTATGTTTGTGTCTGTTTCTTGTGTAAGGGTTCCTTCTGATATAAAATGGAAAATTATTTGAAGGGTGGTAAATTGAGTTATTAGGGTGGCGGATCTTGGCGATGGAACGTAAAGAGCTTGTTTCTGCTATCTTTAGGTTTTATATTGCAGGATTTTTGAGGTTTAGTAATATTATGTACCCGTATTATAGGTTTACAAATTAGTTTGAAGATTTTACATTTTGTATCTAGGTTTATTCCATAGCTTTTCCATGAAAGGCAACTAAAATGTTTTGCTCTTGATATTGTGCTTTTCTTGGCATTTTTGGTGTGGTAATTGAAGTTGATTTTGTGGTCAATGTTTATGACTAGATATTTAACGCAGCTTTCTGGCTTTATAATGTGATTAAACATAGTGTTAATGACGTTCCAGACGGTGTGTGGGAAACTATAGTTAGATGCGACTTTTCAGGGTTGGATTTGAGTCTCTGTTTGTTGAACCATGCAATTGCCTTATCTGTTAAGTCCTGGAGTTTTTTTGTTGTATTTATGACGTTTCTTCCATGGGTTACAAGGACTGTGTCGTCTGCATATTGTAATATGTAGTTTTCATGCGTACTCAATATCGTTACTGTAAGTATCCGAGCAGAATATGTTGTACAACATCGGCGACAGTGGAGATCCCTGCGGTAGCCTTGTTCAGGCAGAAATTCTTCAGAAAGTGTTGTTTGAATTTTAACCTTTAATTTGTGATTTTATAAAAGATTATTGATCAGTAGCACTAGATATTTCAGACATCGTTTATGATGCAGTTTGAAAATGAAACCTCTGTGGTCCCTGTCCTGTGCCACACACTGTCAAAAGCATTGCTAATGCCCATAAAGAGTGTTGCTGTTTTAAGGTTGTTAAGTTTGGAAGTTTCCACTTTATTGATAATTATGGCAAGTGGATGTATCATCGAACATTTAGTTTTAAAACCAAACTGGTAGCTGGGTATAGTATGACCTGTGCTTTCTTAAATTCTTAGTTTGACTATTTTTTCTCAGGATGGGTAGTATAATGTTATGGGTCTGTAATTATTTGGCTTAGTGTGGTCTAAATTAGGTTTAGCAATGGTTATGATTGTGCCCACTTTCCACTCGTCAGGGAAGTAGCAGTGCCCAAGACATGTATTTGTAAATTTGTTATATGTAAATGGATTTGATAATCTAATTGCTTTACTATATTTTTTGTGATGTGATCTGATCATGTCCTGGAGCAGTGTTCTTCCCCTGATGAACTATTTAGAAGTAGTCCGTTTCACAGAGCATATTTTAAGGAATTTGCACTAGACGGCACTATAACCAGTCAAAGAAACAAAAAAAGGCCGAGTCTTCTGAAAAAAATTTCTTGATGAACTCATCATTCATGTATAGGTTTTCATAACGAAGTTTTCACCTCTGCGTGACATTCATTTCAACATTAGACAAGACCAGGCCAGATCTGTGAGCAATGCACCATATACAAAGAATATCTCTTTGTAAATAATCCAGATGGACCCAGAGTCCATTGTTTCTGCCAGCATTGGCATTTTCTCCATCAGTTGTAAGGCCTGTAAGTTTCTTTAGTCAATTAATCAATGTTTAAATCCTTAAACAAAATTTTGATAGCTTCTGAAAGGCTTTCAGCGCCTCATCTCTCGGATTTGCTTTCCTCTAAAAATACTAAATTTCATTTCCTTATTTTTAGCGGCAGCGGCATAGAAAGGCTCTGGATTTCCCCCTTTTTTCCTTATGTTTCAGCATCGGCAGTAGTGCCTGCCACTAGGCGGCACTAAGACCTTCATTAGGCGGAACTAGTACCGCCTAATCTATTACTTAAAATATGCTCTACCGTTTCGTCTATACTGTGGTCTGTTATCATGATGTTTTCGGCCATGTATGTATCGTACCAGTTATTGATGTATGTATAGTGGTGATTATTGAAATTGGCCTCCTGTGATTTTTTCAAAGTGTTTTGTGATTTTAGAATTTAGGATTTTTTGCTGTAACAATTTTTTTTGTGTTTATTAAACCCTTTTTCGCAAGATAAATCAAAAAAAAACTTTAAAGAAAATGTAGGTGATTAATTTTTTTTTTCAGTTTCCCAAATGCATCTTAGACCTCTAAGACAGCAATTTGTAAAAGAAAATTTCAAGTTTTTTTGTTGGGATTTTGCACAGGAAGTTTTCAGTGATTTTCCAACAATTCATAAAAATGGATCTATCGGATTCTGCAAGTTTGCTCCTCAAATATAGCCACATGCAATGCAAACTGAAAAATATCCTAAGTACCTATGTGTTTGGCACTAAAATTCTGTACATCTCTGATTTACACAATTTCGTCACTAAGAAAATATACAATTGACAACCACTTAAAAAAAATACTGTACCTCTCTAGACATGTGTTCTGAAATGATTCATTATTGGTTATGGTAATTGTGACGTCACTGTACACAGACACCCCGCAGTTAATTCAATTTTACATGTAGTGTTATTGTGAACACGCAGCTCAGTTCGAAGTAATAAAGCTTGTAAACATTTTAAAAGATGATGGTGATGGACAAGAAACATACATACAAATATTGCGTAGTCCCGATCTGCAAAAACACGTTACTAGCAACTCTAAGCAAAATATTCTTTTTAGTGCCTAAAGATCAGAATATTTGTAAAAAGTGGGCGTATGGCAATAAAGCACGTAACTTTTTCTGATTAGTAATTTGTATTGTTGTGAGGATCATTTTAATGTAAGTAATGAATGCATTCTTCAAAAATAAAAGGTTCTACGTAATTTGCTGACCAAACAATGAACATGTTCACTTATTTGGGTACCTACTTTTGTTAGTGAAAATAAACCTGATACATGAAATATAAGAGCTAAAGTCACAGTACGGACACTATTATACTGAAGATATATATATTACCACCCTCAGCTATCCTGTGGCTAATGTTGTTTTTTAACAGTACATTGCTTTATTAGGGGTGAAAGTGATACTTTTGTGACGAGCCTGTAGGTTCACCGGACGAACGAAGGGAGCGTATTGTTGCACAGACGAGTCACAACAAGTGGGTTTTACTCCAAATAAAACATGTTATTTCTTCTTCAAACGTCGACTAGCTATGAAAAAAAATTAAGATTAAAAAATCTCGGATTTCACCACCAAAAACGGATTGTGTTAATACCCCAGGGTCAACGCGGCATATTAAACAAAATATACATCATTATAGATGACATTTTTCTGTCGCTTACAGCGTCAGAAAAAGTACTTTTACTTCCACTGCTAATGGCAATGCACAGCCGTCTAAAATATCAAACTTTAATATCATGAAGCAAATTAAGAAATGTCATATTTTTCTGACATTTGAAGAACAAATCCATTTTCGGTAGATTATCCGATTTTCCCTGATCAAATCCGCTATCTATTTTAATATTGGAAAACTACGCAAACAAAATATGTTCCAAGAAATACACTACAATAAATTGATAAAAGGATTAAATGGAATAAGAATAATTCTTGCTTTAGTGTGAACAGCTGAACGACATGGCTTGTGACGTCAGATTACCGCCATCTGCGAATCTTATCGTTTCCGCGCGAAACAAACATATTTGAATCTTTATAATTTTTTGAGCCCTAAATGTACTGAAAATAAATTGTGAGGTACAGGTGCGATTAGTTTTTTTTACAAGGCATTCGACAGTCTGGATCATGGTTTATTACTTATGAAGTTAAATAAGACAGGTCCGAGTTATAATACGTTGATGCTATTCTAATCATACCTATATCAACGTACCCAGTATCTCCACTGTCTAGGATACAAATCTTCTACTTTCACTCAATCTTCTGGAGTTCCACAAGGCTCTGTATTTGTTCATAATCGTTATTAATGATATTGCGGCCGGTTTGAACGTAAACTACTTAGTATATGCAATGATTTAAAACTGTTTTCAAAAATTGAAACCAAAATGGACTGCGTCACACTACAGAACAATTTACACACATTAAACTCTTGGTGCATAGAAAACAAACTGCTCCTTAATGCAGCTAAATGCAATGTTATGTCATACTGCCGGAGGGACGAACATAATGTAATATCATACGAATATAACATCGATACCACAATTCTTCCACATCCGAATACCATTAAAGATCCAAGTATAATATTTGACCATATATAAGTTTACCATTGTCCTTCATATTAATTCAATAACTTCTAAAGCTTATAAGAATCTCGGTTTTATCGTGCGTAATATGAAGGACTTTAACAACACTAAAACCCTGAAGTTACTCTTCACGAGTTTCGTAAGATCACAGCTAGGATATGGTTCAGTAGTTTGGAACCCCATATATAACACCCACATTATTAATATTGAGTGAGTTCAGCGAAAATTCTTTAAGCTAGCAACGTATCAGTTAGATAATAATCAATATCCTCAGAGGCACACCACAGGAAATTTTCTATGCCAGATTTGAAATGAACAGTTTGTTACAACGCTGCAACATGCACTCCGTTGTTTTCTTGTACAAAATAATCAACAACATAACTAACTGTGTAGCATTACTTGACATGTCTGAGCATGAGGAAAGAGTTTCATGTACCCAGAATTAATTCTCGCCAGAAACGGCTATTTTGTATAAGAAATCATCATACATTAGTATATATGTAAAAGGCCCCTATATATCACATGTTTGTCAGTTATTCAGAAGTTGAAGCAAATTTAGATATTTTATTCTGTAATGCTAGTAGCATCAAACACCTGTATGAATAGTGATCCTTGTTAATCTTTCTTGAAATTGTCTAGTCTTGTACACTGAAATCGTTGATTTTGCATTTAATAAGTAGTGCTGCATTTTATTGTTCACTTTTTTTCTCTTTCTGTCTTTTTTTATTGTATTCTTTGCGATTTATTGTAGTTTATGCTTAATTGTATTCTAATTGTATTGCTATCAGCATTATTCTTTTTTAATGCTGATCACTTTATAACCTTATCCTGTAATTGGGTTTATCCCCTTGGATAATGTACCTAAATAAATAAATATAAAGGAATTTGAAAATTGATGAGAATTCCTTATTGTGAAATGGAGCTCTGACATTCGAACCCCTGGTCATTTGTCATCCATCATTATCATTCATACTTACCCGTAAGAAATAGAGGTAAATACAAAAAACGCTTTAATGAGTTCAGTTTTTATTATAAATGATCAATAGCTTAACTAACATAAAGTGCCCATCCCCAGTGAAAGAATTGTATTTATGGAAAAGCAAACATTGCTCTTTACAGCGTACCGTACTAATCTAAGCTGTCATTCTAACAATTAATTATACTTTATAGTATATTACTACATTATTATAAATTTAATGAAATTCAACCTTACTTTTTCTACATGTAAAGGAAAACGAAAAATATAATACAAACCAAATTAATAACAAAAAAATCGAACCTGTATAAAATTTAAATCTAGAAAAAGTAAGGTTTTTATAACAAGGTGAAGATGTTTTTTATCTAAGTACACTCAGATCTGACATTTTTTATGTTAATGTGATCCACTACATTTACATTTAACAGGCAAAAAAACCCCAGGAACGTTTTGATTAATAATTATTAGCCTGAGCAATTTGCAGGTTAATAGTCAATGATTTATAAATTAACCCCAAAATATTTCAAAACATTTGATGATTATTTTGTATGAAAGCAAAGAGGAGTATACCAAAATATTTCATATTTACCTTTATACATTTATATTTTTCCTAGGTTTGAGATAATTTGCAAAAATATATGAACTAATGAAAAGAAATTTTTACCTAAGATCAGAATTGTATTGTAAAAACCGTCAGTCAACTATGAGAAAATTAAGAGGCTGTTATAACTCTGTCTCCTTTTTTGTGCCATTTTAAATCTATTTGTCCAAAATTTCGCCTTAGTCTATACCCTATCATATTCTACAATTTTTCTTACACATTTCAAAAATTATAATTTAATGGTTTTATATATTGAACTTGAGAAACTGGAGATTTCTGTGCCAATCGTCCTCACCGTCATTCAAGTCACCGAATTTGTGACAAATCGGGGAACTTTATGTTATTAGAATATCCTAGAAACTGCCCTAAAGTTTTTCAGTTCTCTTTGCAAATTCTCAGACTACAATTAATTTTTCTGCATGTGAATCTGTGAAGCTCATTGATAAATACATAAATAATAAATTAATTCTAATCTGACCTGACAAATGCAAATGCAGTAAAAATTGTTAAAAATATTACAACTCTATAATTTAAACATTCAGTCTTACACACAACTTTCATACAATATATACAAATTCAATTTGAAAAACGCATTAAGTGCTGGCGCACCATAAATGTCCTTTTTGTGACTTAAGGTTTCACACTCTAAATTTAAAATCACATAAAAAAAATTATAAACAAAGCGACTAGATGCAGTCGGATGATTATAAATTTGAATATGATCACCTAGAAGGGGAGAAATTTCATTTGTGTTGGAAAGAGGTTTCGGCCATAATGGGGAAATCGCAAGTCACAAGACGCGAGAAGAGCCAATATCTATTCGACGCAATTTTGATGTTGCAAAATTGACACATACTTATTTTGCATTCCTCTTCAGTACCTGTTCGTTATATTGCAGTTGTTTAAAACTCTGGCTGTAAAAATTAAGTAATTGAATAAAAAAGTATTTACTACATTAAAAATGGGCAAATCAACTTGCTAAATACAATAAATATTTATGATATCTATATAAAACCCATATAATAACAAAATAATACATTTTATTACTATTTCTTTTATTGTTAAAATAATTAGAACACTAATAAAGTACCACTGAATATGTCAATATTCCAAGATTAAAAAAATAATAGTAAAATGGGTTGCATTAGAAAACAGAAAAGAGGAGATCTAATTTATATAATATATATTTGTGTAGGGATTTCATACTCTTTTACTTCAATTCCACATATCACAAGCAAAGTCTGAATTATTCTTAATAACTAAATTTGTAGAGCGATATTCGAAAAACTGGTGTGAGAGATAGAAGCCAAATTGGTGTTTTTACGCTTGACATGAGTGTGGCCACTATCCTGCGTGTCGACTGGTCAGTTTACCCCGAACATGAAGTTAAGGGCTGTTTCGAAATACTAAAAATCAATGAGTTGGAAATCGCTACACTGCTTGCTTCTTCTTACGTTGGCTCGCTGGATAACTCCGGCTCTTTTACAAGCAGTCACAGCTTCAGTTCGTTTGCTATCTTGCTAGCAATATTTTTGAAACCAATACTAGTACCTAAAAAAAAGCAACAATCAATAATCGTTATTAGGCTGGTGCCAAAGTGGATATTGAAGAATAAAAAAAACAAAAACAAAAATTAAACATGAGAGAAAGTGAAATTGTGAAATGAGGGGTTGAAAGAGTTTTTTGCAATTTTCGATGAAACATGACCTCCTAGTGGAAAATGTCTGTCATAAAAGTTGTAGATAATATAAAAATCTAAAAATTTCATATAATGCATTTTTCAACATAACCTCGAATTTTCCGAGAAAATGGCGGAAAATAGATTTTTCGGTTTTTTATTTTTTTCTCGTAATTCCATTTACATGAAATTTTGTGAAAATATACTTTTCTTGCATTGAATAAACATGATTTTTTTGGAATCTGGGAAGCAAGTAGTTTCCGAGATATTTACATTTTTGGAAAAACAAAACTTCCACAGAAAACTTTATTGGCGTTTATTTTTTATTTAAATGTTCTATCCAGGCTCATTTTAACCGTTAAAATGTCTACTTTAATATGGTCTATATATGTTGATGGTTTACTTTTCATGAAACCGCTCAAAATTGAGAAAAACAAAAAAAAAATACTTTTCGGATCACGAATGTTTCAATGTTATATATTATTTTCAATTTTTCTTTATTATTTATGTAAATAATGGATTAAATTTCAATTACAAAATTTACTTCAATGTTGCTAAAGTTGAATGAATTTAATTGAAGTAAGTGGGAAAAAACATTCTGAAACTTTTTTCATGGCAATGCACTGTACCTTACTGAAAGTCGTAAGCTAGAGGTAAGACTCGCTGACACAGTATGCATCTTTATTAATGTATTACTATTTTTTCACTAAACAAGCAACATAATGATGACTAATCTGTTTTAAGCATATTTGAATTAAATAATTTGAATACATAAAATTATTAAGTAGACCCATTAATTGATATTTTTTTACAAATGTTGACTTTCTTCGTCTTCAGAAAAATATTGTTTAGTCATTTTCTATAAAAATGTATGAAAAATTATAAAATTCTAATGAATTTTAGTTCTTCATCAATAAAACTTTCAAATTCCGAAAGATCTTCGAGATTATCGATGTCATCGAGCTCTACAATTTTAATATCAAGACTATTTGTTGGCTCTTCATCAATAATTTCTTCCGAATCACTTACGTCTTCGAATATTTCTTTATCTCTATTTTGCACAAAACAAGTGTTTACTCACTTAGGTGCATATTATATCTTATATAAGTGATTACCTAAGCAGTTAATTGGATTATTATTGTCAATATAAATTTTTGTGTTTAGATAAAATATTAAATTTTGGGTTTTTTGAGTGTTTAGACTTAGTTTTGCATTAGAGAAGTATTGCTTGGCTTGCTGTGCATCCGATGACATATTAGTGAGAGTATCCATATTATTATGGGCTGAATGTAGAGTACTATCATCCGCATATGCAATAATTTTACTAGATGTGATCTGATATATCGTTGATATAAATAATAGATAACATTGGTCATAATATCGACCTCTGAGGAACACCAAACTTGAGAGACTTTAAGGAAGAGATTTCAACATTACTGCAAACACATTGCCGTCTGCCTAACATATAGCTTTTAATGAAAGAGCGCGCAGATCATCTTATACTGAAATTCTCTAATTTTATTAATAATATGTAAGGAGATACACAATCAAAAGCTTTAGACAAATCCATGTATCTACTGTCATCAATACCCTCTGTGAACCGCGGTATGTATCCAAAATGTCAAAATACTTCAACACATCGGGATGCCACCCATCTTATGCCACAATAGATAATATGAGAGCAATTCATTAAGATAATAATTTATTTATTTAAGTTTGAAGTGCTTATAAAAATTTCTAGAGATTTTATCATGTTATGAATAAAGTTATAGTATATTCCCATACCGCTGACACCGCATCACGTGCGCTTAGTTCACCAGAGCCCTTCGTGCATAAAATTATTAAGAATACACAAGGAATTTCCTGATCGATTTTAGAACGATTGGATATTAGGATATTGTTCTTTTAAACTTGATAATACACTACCATAAACTTCAAATGGTTTATGAGTTATAATAATTCAAATGTTCGAATAAATGTAAATACACTTCACGCAAATTACATACAACTGAAGTCGAGAAAACTGCTGGCATTCTCCTGAAAATTCAACCAATGGAGATGGAACACGTCACGATCACGAGGCAATCACGCATATTTGTTGGTCTCAGCCGTCCCTGAATATACTTTAGTACGACAGCACTATACTAAAACGGTGATTAGCATATAATAAGCTGTTTTCGGCAAATTGACTGCTGTTATTAAACTTAAATAAATATTTTCTTGTAAATATCACAGAATTGCCAAAGTAAATTTTTAGCTAAAATTTGTTTTTTAGGAAAATTTCTCATTTGGCGCATTTCTTCCTGTTACCCACTTCCCACTGTTCTAGTCGTCTTGCATATCTTAAACCCAAAATTAGTCTACTGATTATATTTGATGGTCATCAAACATTTTGTAGCCAGAAGAAGGGTAAAATTACATTACTTAAACTGAAACAGTTAGCACGCCTTGGCGTCACAGGCATGATATATGGCCCTATCCAACATCAGCAATGAAAGTGCTCCTTAACCTAACATCAAATCCAGTGTAAGCTCTTTTGTTCGATAGGAAATATAATATAAAGGTTATTCATAAAAAACTATGTTTGAACTAAATTTAAGAGCACTTAACCCAGTGGAGAATCGTAGGACAAAATTTATTTTATCATGTACTCTCGCACTGTGTTGATGGCATTTAGAAGATTTTGAGTTATTGACATGAACCCCTAGAACACCCTATATAAGGTATATTTTTGTTGTATATTTAGAGGAAGTTTTTAATGTTTCAGATTTTCCTAAAATTGTCTTCTGATTTTCTTCCCCACTTTTGATATTTAAAAATTGGTCATATATGTTGTATGTAGAACAGAAACACATTTTGGTCGCCATATGAAGAATAATTAATTATATTTAAAATACTTCTGAATAATGAGGTTAACATTATCGTTAGAGTAAGATTTATTGCTAAATTGCTGTCCACAAGTTGCGATTTAAGATGATCAATTAATCTCCGCCTATGGATAAAATTAGTTTAAGTTAGTACCATAACACAAAATCGTGAACCAAATTTCCAAAAGTCGTGTCAAATGATTTCTGATATAATCAGTTAAAACCTCTATTTAAGTGCCATCTTCAGAGGGCCATTAGAAATCATTTCTGGACACGTTTCTAGAAATTTTCTTTACTATTTTTGCATGTAGAATCAGAATTTAAAGAGAAATGCGGGTACTTTGGGACAGATGGGTACAGATTAAAACAAACTTAGTTTGTAAAATAATGGTAACTAAAATCATATATGCTCCATTACTCGCCATGTCCCCAGGGCCGCAACTAGGATGGCAAAGGTGGCATTTGCCACAGAAGCACAAACTTAGTTTAAGATTCGTAACTATTTTAGGAAGGTAATATTGGACGTTTCTTGTTATTTGCCCGAATATATTTTTCTCATATCTCTACCTCATACATATTGACCTCTTCAAGACTTCTCATCATATTTACTTTCCCTGACTTTAGGCTCTTAAGTGTGACAAGTATCAACATAGAATTGAATATACAAAATTTAATTTGCCATAAGCCTAGTTCCAACCCTGTATACTCTTTGACACTGAATGAATATAAATATCAACTACCAAGATTTCATACTGACCTGAAATTCTCTTAAATCGTACACCGTTCAGGGATAATCGTGGAAGTTTACACACTTCAATTTCCCACTGCACCAGACTGTCTGTGTTCGGGTCGCCATGAACGCATAGCAAAAGAAACCTTTCCCGTTGCTCATAGTCACAATTATTGGCATCTAATACTTTACGAATTTCGGCCATTATTTCCGCGGGATCTCTACTAGACGTTGTCTTCATCGACCATGTGAATCGAAGGGATCGAGGCTTGACATGTTCTTCGTTTGGGGCACCTTGAACCCTAGAAACAAAGAAAAGTACCTGCTAACCTAATCTTTACTTTGAGACTAAAATACAAATTTGGAAAACAAAGAATCCGTCATATAAAATATTTCCATTTTTTTTTTCACCAACATATTTATTTAATGAAAATAGCGACATCAAAGTTTAATTGCTAAAAATTAATTTTAATATATTTCTACTCTACTTTTCAAATTAATTTTTGATTTGACCTGTATATTGTCTAGAAGGTACATTTCATTTGTTGTTATTTGTCATTTTACCCTAATTGTATATGCAACAAAAAAGTACTTAAACAATCTTGATGTGATTTTTATTGTTTCGTCCATATAAAGAAAAAAATCTAATCTAAGTCTCTGATGCAGAGGATAGTGTGAGGCTTTGAATTAGGAAGTCTTTCTATAACTCATTCTTCTCGTTATTTGGATATTTTGAATTATTGCAATGGCATATTTATTGCCCGTCTGATGCATAGAAAAAGTTGCCTTGTAAAAACTAGAATACACGGGTATCAAATTTGAACTATCTCTTGTTCTAGGATGGGTTCATTTTAAACACAATTTATGCAAGATTACTAACTACTAAAACGTACCTTTCATCTCTAATAAGTTTTTAATTATTATTATTTAAAATATTTTCATTTTATACAAATATTGTATCAAATGAAATTTTAGCATCAGATTTTTTCCTGTTTAGACACTTTTTTGTCTCTATACTGACTTACATTTGTATAAGATTTTTTCCTGTTCAGACACTTTTTTGTCTCTATACTGACTTACATTTGTATAAAAATGAAAGGGTTCTTTAAATTGCTTATTTACGATATACATTTGATTTTATACAATATTGAAATTTTTCAAATTTTGGCTATAAAGAAGGCAATGAACAAACTTTTTATAAAATCATTTTAAATGTTCATAATCGTGACGTGCTTACTTATTCCAGTTGCTGCAGCATATAATATATAGCGTTATGCTCTAAATAAAAATCATTTCTATAATGGGTGTTTCAAAGTTAAAGGTACATATGTTACTTGTGGATAGAGGGCACTTGGGAGGTTCCAAATTACCCAGCACTAATGCAGCCATCGTCCTTCCTTACTGAGATACAGGATGTTTTATTGATTTTGGCCAAATCTTTCTTTGATCATAACTATTGAACCGCCCTGTATAATTGGCTCATCCTTAGAACATATGTTTCACTTATTTTTCTTGATGGAACTTCATAACAAAACAGAGAAAAATCCAGGTCCGGCTTAATAAAAAATTGACAATATGTTGTATGTCAAAATCAACATCCTGTATGACAGAATTTTGTAGATCTGTTTCGATATTTGAAAATAGTAGAAAAAATTGAATAAAGTAGCTCGCTTAATTTGTTTGCGCATTTCATTCATCAACCTTGATTACTTGCCGTAAATCCAATTTCATTAAAATAGTCGAGACAGTTGGAACTTGAATATTTATTTCAGGGTTTAATTAACAAAAAAATTTAACTTGCATCAATTACAATTCCTACAATTCTAGACTAGGTAAGGGAATTATTGTATAATAATTTTAAGAACAATGTAGTTCACCTGACAATCTATCAGCAAATCGATGTTGGGATTTATTCTGTCTTATAGCATGTGGAGTCTTTTCTGTTCAAACATGTGAATTTCTTAAATTATAAACACAATCTCTTGTAAATTGTGCCTCATCTGTACACAGACATCTGTTACGAATGCTTCGATTCAGAATAATTCATTTACTAAAACTTATGAGATGATTTTATAGCATAGCTGCTTTGTCGTCAAGTAGGCAATGCTGAAAATTTTAGTATTTGACAGTTCATATTTACTGGTTCAACATACTTACGTTTTATTATTCTAAAATATTTGTTATTTGTATTAATATTATTACCCACATTACAAAGTACATAATATGCCTTATCAATTTTCAAATGGTGAATATGCTGACATAATCTATGTGTATGGATTTTGTGATGACAATGGACGGGCTGCTGTGAGAGAATATCAAAGAAGATTTCCTAGAAGCTGAATGCCTGATCATAATACTTTTGCTAGAGTTGTCAATTATTCTAAAAATCATGGTCGGTATCCAACGGCCACCTTAAATGAGTATCAAGTAAGGCAACCTTTAGCTGTAGAAGAAAATATACTAAATATTGTTGCAAATAATCCGAAAATTGGCACAAGAAGAGTGGATCATGCTTTATGTGTTCCACATGTCAGCGTTTGAATAACAGTAAAAAAAAAATAATCTCTATCCATGTTCAACGGGTTCAGAGGTTAGAGGAAGGGGATGAAGTTCATCGGTTAAATTTTAGTAACTGGATTATTCGGAATAGAAGAATTCTTAACAGATGTCTGTTTACAGATGAGGCACAATTTACAAGAGATGGTGTTTATAATTTAAGAAATTCACATGTTTGGATCGAAGGGAATCCACATGCTGTAAGACAGAATAAATCCAACATCGATTTGCTGTTAATATTTGGTGCGGTGTTTACAACAATCACATATCCACATATCCTCCCTGATAGATTATATCAGGTGAACTTTAGTTAGACTTTTTGCAAAACTTTTTAATATGTGGATAGGTCGAACTGGACCTCATCATTGCCCTTCAAGGTCACCGGATTTCAATCCTGTTGATTATTATCTTTGGGGACATTTAAAAGCAAAGATATGACGTACCCATTGATAGTAGAGAGGACCCAACTAACACCAAAGTGACAGTAACTGAGATAGGAACTTCGTATGAGTAACCATTACATAATTGCGACTAAATTTATGACTTTGGTGTAAAAATAACTTCATTTGACAAGTCTATAGTCCCTGCCTCGTAGTTTCTACCACTAATGATTACTGTATAGTTATGCAACTTCTACGTAGCTTTCGTGGTACATGGGAACGTGGTAGTTACCAGTGGGACGATTTTCGGGTTTTCAGAACTTGAAGGTGGTAAACTATAGTAGCAGCGACTAACTCGCATCACTGAAATGTGACTTCAAAGTTGCAATCACCTTCAAGTAGCTTTAATAGTTGCCGCAATGTTCTGGGAACCTTCACTATTTCTTTAAAGTAGTGGAACTTGTAAGTAATATTCATAGGTGTTAATGACGTTACTGCTATCTACAGAACTGTGTATGGCTACTACAAAGTGCACATCACCTCTGAAATTTACCATGAAGTAAATTTCCCCATCTAGTTCCCAATGTTGACCATAGATAAAATTAATGCTACAAACCTAACCTATATAATATAACGCCTAACCTAGACTAGAATTATATGCTGCTATATTAAGCTATGCAACATTTTATGTTCAAAATAAGGCAACGAAATTTAATATTTCAACACAGTTTTATTACACCTACCTTTTCTTCTATGTTATCTATCACTGTAATAGTATATTATACCAACAAGGTTTATGTTTATTAAGTCGTTGATATATGGCTGCATAGTTGCATAGTAAATTGCGACAGCTGATAGGTTTTTCAATGTGAAGTTAGGTAAATGATAAACAGCAAAGCTAGGAACGCGTTCAGTCTAGACATCAACGTACGGCTAACACGTACGTTCCGAATCAATGACGAGAAAAATGTAACCATGAAGTGGCAGCGGCAACTTTGAAGAGGTAATTTGTGGTAGTCACAACTTTGCTACGACTTTGAAGTGATGCTACAGTTCCATTCGCAGATTTGTGGTAAATATAACTTTAACGTTACGTATTTGCAGTTTTCGTCACTATCGCCAAGTAGCAATTACTTTCAAGTAGCATTTCTTAGTGAAAACGACCTTAAAGTCACATTTTCTGAAATACGTCATGTTGATGGCCAAAATTATCGACGCCATTGTTATAACACATGAACCATAATTTCACAATTGACTAATAAATTTAATTTATCGCCATTTCTTCACCAAATACAACAAATTAATACATAAAAAGTAATGTTAAGTTCCGAAGAACAATAAAAAATAGGTTTCTAGTATCTAGTGTGTCATGTTCTCGCATGACATTACATGTTTTAAAAACAATATTTTCATTAAAAAATGCAAATTTTAAAAGCGCGTGGTTAGATTCGGACGTTTTATCATTATGTTTGCCAGTAAAATTGCATTCGTTTTAATTGTGACCCTTAGACCATTGGAAAATAGCACAAGTTTTGCTGTCTAATATTACCTTCTGATATTCTATTAAATTTCTGAGTTAGGGAAATGAACAAGAACAAGAATCATATGTCAAAATGAAACATAAATATAATGAAATTGGTTGCAAGACAAAGAAGGGGCAACATCGATTTGAAAGAGTAGGCTGTAGTAAAGTTTTCTGAAAGTTGTGACTTCTACGCCGCCACGTCGCCGCTCCGGAGCAACAACGTCATTGGAACGTAGCCAGACAAGTTCCAGGAACGTGGCTGGAACGTTATCGTCACCAAAAAATATTCCCCATTTTGGTCATAAACACGTATTAGGAACGTTCCAATTACGTGCCTGTGACTAGTACCGAAACAGTTTAAAGTGCCTACAATAGTCATTGCTACGTTCCCGCGACTAATAGTGCTAGTTGGGGAACTTTTGGAACGCGTTAACACTTGTGTAGAAGTTAAAAATAATCCAGATATGATTAAACGTGCAATTAGAAATATTACTACTAGAGCAAAGAAATATATTCAACTAAATGGAGACGACTTTGAAGAGTTACTGTAGTTATGTTTTTATTACTTTCATGTATTTATTGTTATTATACACACATGCATTAAAAATAATATTATTTTTAAATTAAGTAGTATTTTGATTTATGTGCGCAAATTTATATTGTTTTCAAAATTATTTTACAACGGTTCACTTACCTAGTCTAGAAGTGAAAGAACATTCAAGTTCCAACAGTCCATTTTAATGAAATTGGATTTACGGCAAATAATCAAGGTTGATGAATGAAATGCGCAAACAAATTAGGTGAGCTACTCTATTCAGTTTTTCCGCTCTTTTCGAATATCGAAACAGATCTACAAAATTTTGTCATGCAGGGCGTTAATTTTGATATACAACATGTTGTCAATTTTTTATTAAGCCGGACCTGGATTTCGTTTTGGTTTATTATGAAGTTCTATCAAGAAAAATAACTAAAATAAGTGAAACATATATTCTAAGTATGAACCGATTATACAGGGTGGTTCAATAGTTATGATCAAAGAAAGATTTGTCCAAAATCAATAAACCATCCTGTATCTCAGTCTCAGTAAGGAAGTACGATGCATTAATGCTGGGTAATTTGGAACAGACAAAGTGCCTTCTATCTACAAGTAACGTATGTATCTTTAACTTTGAAACACCCATAAGTCTTCCTTGTGTTGACAAACATTTGTCGGTTAGGCAATAGAGAGGTCAGCGTTGTTACCAGACTTAATCTCCTTTGACTCTTTGGTGGTTACATAAAAAGTAAGGTGTATACCAATAAACTTAACAATACAGAGTTTCAAGACAATTACACAAGCGATAAAGTTAATCCAGTCTAAAGCTATTAAGGGCTCATTCAATAAATACATTTGTAAAAATTGGCTATTTTAATCGATTCGCAAGGCCATTTTATGAAAGAAAAGAAATTATAATGATTATTTAAAGGCTAATCTAAAGGTTAGTTGTGGTATTCTCTTAATTATACAATTTTTCTTTTTGGCCTTCCTGCCATGTGTAAATCTTCACTTCTAAATAATGTGCGAGAAATCTACAAAATAGCACAATTATTCAGTATGTTACTGGAAAATAGTCTGTGTCTGGCACCCAAGCTGTTTCCTTTTTCAAAACGGATTTTTGGAAAATCTCTTATGCTGTATATATTAAATACACTGAGTCCTTCATACCTTTCAGAGTTAAGACTGAGTGAACACAAGCATTACATTAGATAAAATTAAATTCAGACATCGAAGATTTGTGAATATGCTTGGGGGAATGAACATAGAATAAACATGAAATAACTTTAACAAAAGAGGTGAATAGAAAAAAAAATCATAAATCAGAAATAATATTGTTTAATGAGGATAATTGTGTCGAACTGTTCTCTAGATGCTTGTACAACCTAGTTGCCAATGTTAAAAGAGGAACTTAAAGATAAATTTAACACTGTAAAATAGAATTGTCATATGGATATTAAATATTTAACAAACATATTCTTAGACCTGTGTATATATTTCACATATACAGTACCTATTAAAGATTAAAAAAAAAATGAGAAAGGAAATAGACTAGGTTTTCAGTAAAATACTTAATTTTTATTCTTAGTCGTGTCATTTGTGAAAAACACACTCTAACTGTTCCTTTCAAGGAAAAGTCACAGACATAGAGGTTCTTTTTCATTGGTATTCTGGATAATTGTATTATATTGTTGATTCCTCAGACGTTATGTAGCAGGATGTTCCTACAAGTCTGGTTGAAGATTTAAAGGATTGCTCAAATTTGTACTATATGTTGGAAGCAATTCTGGACTATAAAATCAGTGACTTAGCATAAGATGAGCACAATGCATGAAACAGAAAAGTGGATCAGATGACATATTGTCACTACGACTCGACAGACTGGAGCAACGGAGAGCAAAGAAGCATGGCCACAACCCATCCACATATTTTAACGTTTATATTATTACCCACTTTGCTATATTATTATTATATAAGATGCAGCCCTCCCATAAATATATGACTAAGATCCTATCATAATCAAAATGAACATCTTGTGTTGACAGTTAAACTGTAACATCAATAAAAAAAAAACGTTCCCTAAGATCTTCTTTGAACAGAATTTCAATACCAGTAGGATATCAACATTATACTTGTTTATTTCTTTTGGTATGCTTATATGTCGAATTTGTATCCCTATTTTTATTTTTATGTAGTAAGTATATTATTAATGATATATAACGACTCATGGATTAGAATTAGAAACAGATTAAAACTATCATGAAATGGATACAGTTAGTATCAACTGCAATTTAAAACATAGAACTGGTGGTAAAAGATAAAGGTTAGAAACACATAATTAAAAACATGGCTGCTGCACGAACCTCACAGGGTAAATATTTTCTAATTAAAGCCAATTCAGGTATAAAACCACGTTTGGGTAATTCCCCACTCATCAGAGAGACTGACCGCCCCGATTTTATTTGACCGTCAAAATTGTTACATGCAATTTTTTTATTTAAACAAACATTCAAACAAAATCATAAACTCACTCTACTCAAGAATAGTTATGAAACAACTGATAGGTAACACTGAATGCTTTAACCATTAATGACATTAAGTAAACAACAGTTCTTGAAAACTACACATGGCTGTCTATATAACTATACAAAGTCTTCCAATGAGTAAGTATATAAAATATACTTTATAAATAAACATGTAAAAATAACGACACCAAAAAAACATCAGGCGGTTAATCACACCAACTCATGATGGGAAACAACCTGGGATACGACATTCTTTAACTTACCCCACTGTAGGTAATGGTGAGTTGCCATGTTTAACTTGTTGACCTGGTTCTAATGCTCTGAAAATAAAATTGAGAATGATAAAGATAACCACTGAACTGATTAGTGATGAGGTGCTAATATGCATTCCAAATAAAAAACTGTGAAGGTTAGTGTAGTGCAAGTGACTATATTGAAATTCAAAAAAAAGCAACACCCTGTAAATGTAGTTTTCAAAGTATGAAAATGCGCATTTATGTTGGGAACACCAGAGGAGATACTCCGCCAAATTTTCTTCTTGATGATTTGATACATTAATTTAAGGTGGTCATTCCCTAGAAAGAGGCATCCGATAGGAAAATATTTATTATTTTTGCCCATAACTTTTTTTTCTTAGTACGTATATTTAAAAAAAACTATAAGAGTACCTAACTAGAACCATAACAAGAGTATTACTATTAATTTTCAATCAATAATTTCAGTGGTTTGCAAAATAGCTAGGATTTAAATTTAAAAATTATGTTAATCTTCCTATTTCGTAGTTTTAAATCTAGCTAATTTGCAAACCACTGAAATTATTGAGAGAAAATTATTAGTTCTTGTTATGGTTCTACTTAGGTACTCCTATGGTTTTTTTAAATATACGTACTAAGAAAAAAAAGTCATTGGCAAAAATAATAAATATTTCCCTATCGGATGTCTCTTTCTAGGGAATGGCCACCTTAATCTAAATGAAAAATTATTACATGTATGCAAATTGAACAAATCATTGGGTATGAGCAACAATTCATCAATATCATAGTTGTTTTTAAGTGTCCAGACTTTATACTCATTCAAAGATTTTTAAAGTAAAGAATTGAGAACAAAGATGCAATTATTTGCACAGAAATATTAATACTGAATAGAAATGCATAAAAGTAGGTATGACACGGAGCTCTAAATAAGATGTAGACAGAGGTATGGTCATCTTAAAACCATTGCATACCAAAAATAATAAGGTAACTGAATATTGAGTCAAAAAATAAAATGAAAAAGGGTTGTAAGGACTTTCGATTGGCAGTGACTAGAGAAAGGCCAGGCCGTGCTCTTCATTTTTAATGCAGAATGGCAACGCATGCACAGTTCAAAGCTGCTAGGCTAGGAGGTCCTCGTCATTTTTTTGTTAAAAAGTAGTTCGACATAAGAGGTTATGTTATAAGTTAATTATGCTACAAAATAGCTTAAGAAAGAACCCTTTTCTGCATGATGCCTGGATAAAAGTGCTGGGAATTACTTACTCTTAGGTAAACTAATAAGTTTACAAAACAGTTCGTGGTGCAATGTGTTAAATTGGGGGCAAAATGATCATTTTGAAAAATTTTGATTTTAAAAAGGATATTTAATTAAAGTACAATGAAAATTGACCCATAGAATTAAAAAGAAAATCACGTCGCAAAGCCAAATTTTACGTACTACTTTGAAAATTAACCAATATACGCATATAAAATAGTTCATATTTATATGAACAAATTCTATAAAAGTTGCCGCTCATTAAATTTTCTTTAAACGTAAGTACAGGTATAATTTTTACCTGAAATGCTACCTAATGAGCAACATGCATGAATTTTAGAAATGCAATAATTTATTATTTTTTCGATATATATGTTATATAAGTTGAGAAAGTAATGAAGAAAAGGTATAAAAAAAATGTGTAGCCTAAATAAACGACTTTGAAATTCAAAATTTTATGGGAACATATCCACGTGACTGAAAACACCACGCTATTGATCTGACGTCATTCGGCATAATGTCTAATGATCGTCTATCTGCCAAGGGGTTAAATCGTAAATTGTTTTGTGTTTTGTAAATGTGTATTGATATTTTCATAAAAGAAATCATTCATTTATTTATTTATTTTAATTATTAAGTGGTAAAAATGACGGACAGTGGGTTTTTACGGGGCCAGAGTGACAATTTGTCCGTTGTTGATGTGTTTATGATGACAAACTTTTTTGCTACTAATACTGATTTTATTAGTGCAGAAATTGGAGGTACCTACTAAAGCAACAAGGTATGTGTCATTCATTATTCTAAACATTAATTCAATTGTGCCCATTTTTATCCTTTTACTGTAGTTAAATTTAATAAATTATTTATGTACCTAACCTCAAAATAGGTAAACAAGGCAATGTTTTAATGTTATATTAATTAATATTTTTCATCTTAGAATGCTTTACTTTTTTATATAATAAATACCTCCCGTCACTTACTAAGTACGTACTTTTAGGTAGGTAGGTACATTAATTGTAAAAATAACTGTTGACATACATAGCTATATATAAATATATAACTGGATAATATGTAGAACGTCGAGAAGTTACACTATTTACACCGTTCTTATATATTTATACATTTTAATTCAAGGTTCCTATTAACAGAAGTTAGTAAACATTTGTATTCCTATAAATAGGAAAGTGACCAAATTCACCATGATATGTAAACAAATTATCACAATAATATTAGGGTTAGGTACATATTTTCATAATATTATTATAAAATAATTAGTTTTAATGGGTAAATTTACATCAAAATGATCCTGGCAGCAATATAATCTTGAAGATGACGATAATTCTGCATTTCGGTCGTCTCGTCTCATAGCTCTGCACCATTTCTTCCTAACTTTATCGCGTCTAGGCACATTAAAAAATAACTTTTCTGGAGTTTTTATTGTAGTATTTGTACATTTGGGCACAATACAATATTTATAGCTACTTTTCTTTGTATTTTCCATAACACAACATAAATAATGTGTACACATTCGCAATCACAATAGTTTTCCGTCGGTGCGATGTGCCCTATGACGTCACACACAAGTAGCGCGGAAACTTCTCCATTTAAACGCAGTTAAATTGACAGCTGCAGTAAATAATTTTTTTAACCTTTAATTAGAACATAAAACAAAAATAAAATACTGGAAAAATAATGTTTTTTAGTGATCTATTCATCTGTGATGTTTAAAAAAATTATGCATGTTGCTCATTCTTTGAAGGTAAAGTTTACATGCTTAACGTAAAATAATGAAATCATAATTAATTTTCAGAGGGCAACTAAGAGTAATGGGCTACTAGAGTGGAAGCTTTTCCAAAATACAATATAGGAAAAATTTCAAAGTAACATTTTAAAGTTTAATCCTACACCTTTAATTAAGACGTTCAATTTAATTAATTTTACGAGATAAATACTATAATTTTTTTTTAAGTCAAATAAAGTACTGTTTTTTCGGTTTTTTTCTTAAATGTATCAAAGCTAATATTTGATACCCAACTGCACTACAAAAAAGAAAGAAGAACAATAAGAAAAGTACTTTGTTAAAAAAATTAAATGGCTGTCGATCAAGATCCTTCTGCCAGTTACACATTCAAGTACAAATTTGTACATACATACATACAGGGTGAAATCAGTTTCATGTCATTAAAAAAAACTGGTAATGGGGACCGACTAGACAAACGAAAAACCTTTATGACTTTTCCCTCTAGGGGCACTTTGAAAAAAACTGACCTAGGTCGACCTTTTTAATATTTTTTAATATTAATGTAGAAAATAATTGAGAACCACTGCTTTTCTTGGTCAATGAACTTGTAGTTCCCAATTATACAACTCACAAATTGTCGTAAAAAAGTGCAAAGGCCTTGGATCATCGACCGTCTTTGATGGACCGCCTCAACCGAACTGAGGCAATTATAAAGAGGTAAACTGCAAGCAAATAATGGCCGTAGAAGTTTAAACAGAGCATTTCTTTACATGTGTATTTTTTAATTTGGAACAAAATATTGGATTAATGTTTATAATTTAGAATATTTAAATGTGATTTATTAACGTTTGTAACATAAATGAGTGTCCTGGGTTAAAAGCTTACCTAAGTAAATTATTCGAAATCTGCATCTGCATCAATACACAGTTCCGTACGTCGAATTAAGGACATACGTACTCCGTTCAACACTAAACAATAAACCATCAACTAACGTTGTCAATAAAGAAAAATAAAAGAAAAACTTGGTCCAAAATCCAAAACGGGAATACAAAAAGAACGAACAAGTAAGTTGTGTCTGAACATAATCAAGCATTTTACGACTTGAACGGTAAAGTCAATAAAATAAATCTGCACTATAAATACACAGCGACCCGAAACTCAAAAATAACAACAACAACAAATGGCGGGTTGGACGTGTGTACATAACGAAACACCCACAGAAACTAAAATATTGCACAAGGGAGAGTCAGAGTATAGTTTTCTTCAGATCAGATCTACTAAACACTCAGAAAACGTCGACGTCTTTCATCTTATTTACCTCACCGCTAAAGACCGCCGACATTTTATAGCTATCTACACAAATATTGAGTATCATATAAAAGTTGCTGAAACCGCTTCGCTGCGCACTATAACTAAAATTCGGCACCCAAACAACAACCTCCATAACCCGCCAAATAATCTACTATATGAAAAAACCAGAATAACACCAATCCTGACCAGACTCCAAATGTTAACAGTTAAATTTGCCAATCGACCACACAACATACAATTGATGCGACCTCTCTGCCGGACAAGAAGCCCCAACACATCAAAATTCAAGCACCCCGAGATGACACTGATGGAAAAAATATCTTCGCTAACTCTAAACTAATTTAAACTTGTTTGTTTTTTTTTTTTTTACAACAAAATAAATTGTATTCATCTTAAAACAATACAAAGAATATTGTAATATCAATAAAAAAGCAGGAAATACAGGCTGAAGGACCCCGGTCGATAGCCGTTTGAATATGTAATTTTTCTCTTATATATTCAATAAAGAACTTTTATTATTATTATTATTATTGAGTATCATAGGCAAAGACACGCACGTCGATCTAAACCTACCTCAATATTCCAGCAGTTCTCAAAAGATTTTATTGAAAATTTGCGAAATTTTTGTTCATTTTTTTTTTTCTCCAAAACTATGAGCTTAAGACCCCATGTTATATAAGGTTTTTTTGTTTGTCTTGTCGTTCCCTACCACCAGTTTTTTTTAATGACATGAAACTAATTACACCCTGTATAATATCGTAATACAAAATATATATCTTGTATAGGTTGTAAAAAAACTCTCTTTCCAATTATTCTTTCTTAAGTTGTTTGAGGAGCTCCAATATTGTTCATTTGGGATATTAATGCTTTGGGCGATATTATTGACAGGTTTCATATTTGTGGTTTGGTATAGAAGGATGGTAAATCTTTATCAGCAGCTTCTGATAATATACAAAAACATTGCAATACTACAATATAGGTACCTACTTATTAACACTTAAAACAGAAGTAATCAGTATACAATAAATTTGAACCACAAACATATTGAATAAACATATAGATACATTAAATAATAGAACAAATCTAATAATACTTCGTAATGATATTCAAACCAATATTTCAATTAAATAAATTTTCACTACATTTTTTCTTCTCAAGTTCACTAAAGGAAGTGAAAATATCATCTTCCTTGATGTCTAGTGATGCATCAGTCATTTTTATTCAAAAAAATATAAACTATGAACAAATTAACAATTCGATTATTAACTGCGTTCAACTCCAGAAAATACGATAATAAGAGTCAATGTAAACTGTACAAATTAATAATTTGATTATTAAACTGTTCAACTTCAGAGAATTTGCTAATCTAACATAAGAAACAGACGGTTAACAAGCAGATAACAGGTAACCTACAAAATACCACATCCTGTATTCTGTGATACATTAAGGGAGCACTCTGTGGCGTACGCATGCGTTGCCGTTCTGTAGCAAAAAACAAGCTAACCATTATACTCTTTGCCGATCTACTGCTCTTTCTATATAATTTTTGCACATTCTACAGGATACTCTTCGCAACTTTTTTTGTAAATAATATTAGTTTTAGATATTTTTAATTTAATTACAAAACATTAAAAACAATTTTTTTTTTATTTAAAAATTACTCATTTGCCCACGGAAGTCGAACAATAAAACGTCACCATTTCACCTAATCAACTGATTGGTCAGACCCTATAATTTTACATTTCGACTGATCGGACCGTTTACCTTGTAACCTCCTAGTGTGTTAATGTTACTAGCCAATGTAGAGTCCCTTTTTATATATGAAGTTTACGTTGTGAACCCACATCACGTACAATGCTTCTGTGTTTGTTTACTGTATTTCAGACTTGCGATTGACAATTGACAACCTAAAGCAACCAATCAGAAGTCAATGTGGAGAATATATTATGGAACTCAAAGTAATGGCTGACCAATCAAATGGTATAGTTAAATTGATGTTATTATAAATTTGAATTTTTTTAAAATTCGGGGTACTGCGTGCTTGAGAAGAATAAAAATATGTGTCCTTATAGTTCCTTCATAAAGCTTCCAAATATGCAATCAATTAAATTTATGGGAAAACCATATTACCTGACCTTGATAACCTCATCAACTTCAGGCACAGATTCAGATGATTGAAACTACTGACTACTATCAAAAAAAAGGTTATAAGAATCATGTGTAAAACTCACCCCTTAACTAGCTGAAAAACTGTTATTTAAAGATTTGCAAATACTTTCCTTACCAAGCTTGAATATTTACCGATTAATAATGTTCTTCAAAGAAAACGAATCTCAATTTCTCAGACACAGTGATATTTATACGCATCATACGAGAAACGAGGGAAATCTGTATCAGCCATATTCCCGCCTTGCATTAGGAGAAAATTCTCCAAGACACATCGACATTAAATGCTTCAACAAAATTAATCGGTGTATTGATACCAGCAGCATCATGTTATTTAAGAATAAAGTATTCAAATTTTTATGTGATAAGGCATTTTATGATACTGATGAGTTCCTAAACTGTTGAATTTGTTTCACCTATATCTAATTTATCAATTTTATATTATAGTGTCTCTGTGTGAAGACTAATTCAAAAATAATAGTATTTATTATATGTATACTTGTAGCTGTGTCTAAATAGTGGACTGAAATTGTTGTATGGTGGCGTGATGTGTGGTGAACCAATCGGGGAGGGGGGGGGGGGGGGGGGGGGTGTATGTTTCACCTGGAGAAGGGCCAGATATGCATTTCTCTTTCTTCGTTGTCTTGCTTCACATCGCGCCATCGTACGATTAATTTCACTATACCTATCAACTTATTATAATTTAAATCCTTAAATTCTTACAATGTTCTTTTTGTTGTGTATTATATTTGTACCCTATTTCACATTATTGTTCTTCTTTGTGGAATAATAAATGTTATCTAAACCTTATCTACTTCAAGTTAGAGAGTGGGTAAATAAAAAGTTACATAGGATAAATATATCAATTAATAAATAACTTGTAGTAGTCCTGTGGGCAATTTTTAAAGAAGTCCTATTACAAAACAGGGCATGTAAATTTTTGGAATTTCAATATATCTGCATAAAACATTTTCGATAAGTATTTTGTTAGTAATGTAATAGGTATTAAGAGATAGGACATATAGTTACGCAATCATCAGTAAGTATGGGATCTACATTGTTGACCCAAATCAGATTAAGGAAATTTAAATCGTGCTCATATGTATCATACAGCAATAATAACGAAAACAGCAGCAGATTTAAGAAAAGAACATATAGGAAAATCTTCCCACATTGTGGCTCTGCTTGACAGGCAGTTGTTGCATGACAGTAGAAGTCTGTAGGGCAAAAGTAAGTAAAGTATTTTATTCCCTATTTAAGGAAGAATTACACATGTTACCATTATTCTTTGAGTTATAAAAAATTTATGTTTCATTGATTGCCTGTTATGTTCAATATCAACTACCCCTCCTGGGACACCTCATGAATAAGGTAAAATGTAAAATCTGACATCGAGTGAGAAATCGGGTAGGTATTAAGCCCGACTTAGACAGGATCACTAAAGTTAAACAACTGCAAACGTGGTTACTACTTCGACGGGTGACCGGACCATCAAAATACACCGCGTGTCTAGGCCATTGCTGTTGTGAATGCGAGGGAATTGATCATACTCTTGCACGGACTGATCATAGAACTGTATGGACTATATGGAATGACCGGCACGGTAAAGATGAGAGAGGGAAATGGCACAATAAGCTTACATGGCTGCAGCGTCCTCGGAGTCACCATGACAGACAGCTCTAAGAAAAAGAAAAATAGGTCACTAACAAGTAGTCACTTCTTTCAATATGGAAAAGAAAACATTTTTGTGTTTTTACAGGCTCAAGACTCTCTTCTAGAGTCGGGTCTAGTTTAAAATGACCGATGTATGAATTAATATTGCGCATACGTTTTCACTATCTCATGCACACAACTTAGGAATAGCCTAAAGACATTGTCAATATATGTCTACCAAGATTCTTTCCCACTTCTTTTGAGATGGAAATATGAAATGTACACTGAGGAGTGAGAAACATAGTCATAAGCTCAGCGATTCTCAAACTGTGTGATTTGACGACGATTATTTATTTCCGTGAACCAACATCACTCTAAATATGAAATATTTAAGTTATTTTTAGTGGTAAATAGTGGACACTCAGCTGTCAAACGAACAATGTCAAACCACTAAGCTTACAATTTTCTAGTACGTAGATATTACACGTTTTAGAATACAACGAACATAACATCGCGTAGCTCAATTGGTAAGATACTCGAGCAGCAATAAATGTAAATGGGGTGGTTGCGAGTTCGATCCTCACTTCCACTTTTTTTTTATTTGATTAAACTCTTAAAAGTTAATAATTTTCCTTCTAAAATTTTTATTTTATTAAACCGTGCCGCGAGTATTGTTAAAACTTTATTTTCCCCAAAAATGTGTCTTTTATTACGGGAGCAAGCTTAATTTTTTTTCTACTATCAATAAAAGTATGGATTATCATGATAACATGAATTGTGACAATATTGAGGAATGGATACAACGTCAATTACTACCAAATCTTGAAGAACCAAGTTTAATTGTAATGGATAATGCTTCATATCACACCCGACAATTAAATAAACAATCTACTTATCAATGGAAAAAGCATGAAATTGCAGAATGGTTAACTGAAAATAATATGGAAGGAAAAGGACCTTCCACAGAGTTGAAAGTGGACTTGTTAAATCTTGCTCGGAATAATAAGAAGGTACCAATGTACTTTGTTGTCGAACTTCTGCGCGAGAATGGACATGAAGTCATTCGTTTGCCACCTTACCACTGTCAATTTAATGCTATAAAGTTAATTTGGGTTAATACAAAACGATACTATGACAAACATTTAAAAATGAATGGTACTTTTTATAATTATTTAGCGACATCATTGCTGTTACAGGAGAGAACTGTTTGAGAACTACTGGTACTTCTTATGCATCAAATAAAATCTTAGTTCAGACGTTTTAGCGGCCATGACACAAGTCTGCTTAAACTGTACCCGACTCTATCATAGATACCTCCTATCAGTCAGAGCCAGAGGTGTGAAATATTTTTAGTCACCTATGAACAATAACCAATTTTCTTAGATGTGACAATAGGTGTGGAAGCGAATTCCTCTTAATAAGGAATATAATATTTTTACAAATTTTCGATATGTTATATCTCCATTCGAAATTTATTTTAAAGGCATTGGGGTTCTAACCAAAGAATGTCATCGAATGATATTTCGCTGAAGCATTTCAAAATTGAAACATATTGGTACAGCTGCTGGGTGGCTTTATTTTTACAGTTTTATAAATGATCACGATTCACAAAATCGACATCTAACTGGGCGCCTCCTGCCATGTACATCACGACTTGTTAAAGTTTAAAAAGAAAATGGAGTTATAGCACGTGATCAATATAAGATTTTTTGTAGACCGAAAATGTTTATCTGAGCATTCTGAATGCAGAGAAATATTTCCAGAAAGAATTGCAGGTTATTTAATTATGCAAAAATGAAACTGAATGTTAATATACTAAAGTGACATATCAGATAAGAAATTTATGTATTTTATCAATGACATAATTTTTATTAGCAGTAATATAAACATAAACACACCAGACATAGTAGATAACCCCCGAATCCAAAGCCTAGCCTAGGCTGTCTGGAAGGGGGTTACACATTTGAAAAAATGCAGACATCTATGACTCACCAACATTGCTAGTGTCGCAGCTGGGGATTGAACCCAGTACACGATAGGCAGTCTGACTAAGCGTGCCTGCCACTAAAATGCTTTGCCAGCTAAGCTACCGTGCCGGTATATAGCAATATTCCTAAAAATGTACCTAGCATTTTTAACGGCAATATAGTAGTGACAAATATTAAGACATTTTTACAAAAAATGTTAAATAGTAAACAAAATTTATTAGCTACTAGAGTGCATTATTCTTATAGGACTATAAACCTCTAATTATAGTAGAAGTAGTTGAAGGAGGCCGGCACTTGAGAAGCAAATCACAAGAAGACCTTTCTATTGAACTTCTATCGTCCCTTTGACCACTCCTACACCTCCCTCCACTGTCTTCAAGCCTCCTCAACTCTTCAATGAAAGTAAAGATGCCTCCCCTATTAAAAGCATCCTGGTGCAAAAGATTTCCTCAGTAGCCTAATGCCTCCAAAGAAATAGTAATATATTTTCTCACCACCTCCACCCCTTGGGCAAGTAGTCCTTCTTAATTTCTATCAGAGTTAGATCTAAGTCTAAAGTGTCCTGTCATAGTACAGAGTAGCTACAACCAAATAACCAGACAGACCTCAATTTGTTCAGACCCAAATCACTGCTTAGCCCGTAACGTCTCTTCAATGCTCATAGCTCATTCTTTAAGGCTCGTTGTGATTTACTTACTTGCATTAATGAAATAGGTGCCAGAAAGCCAATCTGGTTCATCGATTTTCCCGCCTTCATACTACATTTACTTCTTTATATCTCTCAAGTTTTTCTAAAGCATCTCCTCATGCTTGAACATGGGGAGATCTCGTTCTAAGAGAATACACCACTTTAAATACTGGCTGGATGTTGGAGCAAACATATACATACTTTGTTTTGTAGAGTAGTATTACTATGAGAAAATGCTTGCAAAAATAACGTGCAGAGACAAATTTGTGTGGGTCCATTATTTTAAGCCAACGAGAGCGAATTGTGTCATATTTGACGTCGAAAGTAGCACCAACAACCTGCAGTCACAGGATTTGTGCTGCAGTATAGTTGTGTTCGTGTCTGTGATTGAATTAAGTGATATAACCTACTTTCAGTGAAAAATGTCATATTAGAACAACCCGGCCCTTCGAAAAAAGGCGTAAAGGGAAGAGCATTGCATAGCCAGGCCAGCGAAACTAAAGCAAATGATATTGCTTTCACAAAAAAGGAGGCAGAGAGCGATGAACCCACAATTTCATTGAAAACTATACAGCAAGGTGTGCATTAGGTGAAGTTTAATGCAAATTATTTTTACACTTATCTGAAGAAGGGTTGCTCGTAATAGTAAGAAAATAAACCACATAATTCTATTAATAATATGAGCAAATCATTTCTAGATATAGATAAGGTACATTATAAGAAAAACAAGTTAACCATTATAATCGATGAAATTTACCGCACTTTTTATATAATTGTTGCACATTCCATAGAATACTCTTCGCAGTTTTTTTGTAAACAATATTAGTTTTAGACAAATTTTGTTTAATTACAAAACATAGAAAAATAGATTTTTTTAAAATAATAACTTTTTTATTTATTGATCTATTTTGCTCAAAAATAATAGGGTTTATTTCTCTAGTTAACACTAACTTACTGTCCGAATTTCACTATAATCGGAATTTTCATTCTTAAGTTATCATGCTTACAAGAAATGTGGCGGACAGACAGACAGATGTACAGCCAGACAGACAGACGGGCATTTTGAAAGTTGTTCAGAATTCGATTACCAAGACAGTGATTGAAAATTTTTCTGTATGAGCAATATTACAGGTTTTAGAAACGTGCCAATCAAACGCAATATACTCTTCGTTTTGTATTTGCGAAAAGTATAATAATTCTGTTTTGGAAAACATTATGCTTATAGTCTACATATTACCTTTTAACACATTTTTTTTAAATAAAAATGTACATACTAAGATTGTCCTTCCATAGATTTTTTAAATTGACATTAAAAACCAGAACAGGAACACGTATAAGACTGTCATTAATATAATTTTAAACTAGATGTAATCATACAAACTTCGCCCCTTTAACTACACATTTTAAAATTTTTGCTGTCGCGTCAGGGAGCTGTGTAACCAAGTAAACACCAGAGTTTGACGAGTTTTAATCTACTGCATAACACAGCGACTCGGCCTCGAAAATTTGATTACACTTATATATACCCCAGATAGCACTATCACTGGTAAAAATATTTGCACATATTAGCTCCACCCCAAGCATCTTCCATAATAATACTACTTATTTGTCAGAAAGTAACGGTTGGTGTAAGGTGTCTGAAGATTACTTTACTCATGTAGCCCTCTACCTGTAACTACATCACATGGTTTATAATCGCTTATAAAACCACCGTCACTCAAAATACTTTAAATTGCTATTATACACTGCAGTGTAATAATCAAGTAACTCGCTGAATGACATTGTGCAATCTAAATCTAATATTTTTAAACATACCACCTATATGATAATAATAACATAATGATGAAAAACAAAATACTCTTCATTGGTTACTCAAATCAATTTTTCATATTGCAAAACAATTAATCTATAGATCGTCCTTCAAAAGCAGGCAAATTATAACTTAACAGAAGTATTTGATTTGCTCACTGTGACTTGTGATCGGAATAGCAATTATAATGCATTTGAAATCAAATTCAACAGACAAATTGTCATAAAGATATCAATGTTTGACACAATTTTTCTTCAATCACTTATTCAATGTTGGCCCATTTCTGCCAGTAGAGGTGGTCACCAGAAAACAAATACCATTGTTTATGTAAACAATTATAGTTTCATCTGATATTTTCACCCAGCCTTGTTATTTTTATAGAATAAATGTTTGCCAACAAAACCCTCAGATTTAATATACTCTTTTTCGATGACGGTGATGCAAGCAAGTTTCTCTCGATCACTATAAGTGCGTTTTTTTTTATCCACGACCAGTAGAATTACTATATAATTGTTATGTTGGTGACAAATTTCTTGAAAATCTCAGATTATGTTAAATAACGAATGATATAGACATTCTTGAAATAAATCTTTTTACTATTGGTAAATATAAAAAATATAAATCACGAACATTAAGTTAATATCAGCTACAGTAAGCTGTCTATTACAGGCGAATTATGGTTATATTATGGTTTTCTACATGATAGTATCTGTCTAATAAATAGTTACCTCACTGACCGTTACCAAAAAACTTTTTTAAAAACAATTATTCTAAACTTGATGAGACTGACCACGGTGTATCTCAGGGTTCACTGCTCGGTCTAATCCTGTTCCTAATTTATATCAATGATCTACCGACAGCTGGGCTGGGTAGTAACTTTGTGTTATTTGCTGATGACACAACCATAATTGATGTCAACAGAAATTATGACATTCTTGCACACATTATGGCAATCTCTCAAAACCTAGCCGCTCAGTGGTTTATAGCAAATATTAAAAAACTTAAAACTAAACGAAGACGACTGAAAAAATGGTATTTACGTTAAGGCAGCAAGAAATAAATAACCCAAAGAAAGTAAAATTTCTAGATTATGTTAGACCTAACTTTAAAATGGAATGAACATGTAGATTACACTTGTAGTAAATTAGCTAAAAACCTTTTTCTCCTAAAAAATTTAGCACAAACAACTTCAAAAGAAATAACTATAATGTCCTATCATGCCCTCTTTAACTCTATAATTAAGTACGGAATACTCATATGGGGTCATTCAACTCACTGTGCAAACATTCTTAATATACAAAGAGAAGCTGCCAGAATCCTACTCAGTTCAAATTACAGAGAAGAGGTAAAAATCATGTTTGATTTATGTCAAAACAAACATGCACAAATATGTAAATCTTTGATATCTATACACACAATACACGAAATAAAAACAATCTATTTATTGAATACCTTAGAGTAAAAAAATCAAGATATGCTACTGATTACTATGGGCCTCTTTTCTAAAGCATTCTACAGCTTGGATAAGTTCAAAAATCAAGATCTGTAAATTTCTACTAATTTATGTACAATGTCTGTCTGCAATGTGTGATGATGTTTGTTCCTATATTATAGTAATTGTTTAATTTTGTACTCTTGCTTTAACTTATGAAATGATTTTATAATCAGTAACACCAATAAATTCTATTTCTATTTCGAATCATCACTCCAACTTACTACGGATGCTTTTGTCTTGTGGGAGAATGAAAAGTAACAAACTGGCATCAGAACGTTGAGCGAAAAAACAACAAAGTTTGGTATTTTAGTGGCAGAAGAGGAAATTAAAAAAAAAATACATTTTTTTAAATTCCCTCTACTGCGCACCGACTGGAATTTTCGTCTGCTAGTGTAATAAATTGGGGTATGGGAAGTACATATACTAACTATCTATGCGTACAGATAAACACTCGTTTAAAAAATGCCCCCTCCTTCCCCTACATATTCTCCCTCCATATCAAAAATTTCCAGAGAGAAATATTTCGTAATTATATGCCCTCTTCGATTACCGACTGGCAGATGGTAATTTTTCGTTGATTTTGCATGTTATTTCCAAGATTAATTGTAAATTAGACAAGATAACATTTATTTATATTTTGTTTTGTTGTTACAATTATGGCAATCTATACACGGTCAGCAACCAAGTAGGTATATGGTAATTTTCCAAACAGAAATTTGTGTAAACTCCATGTATGAACATGATCCTCAAAAGACAATATTACCACCTAATCTAGAAATCCGGCCCTGGACCCAAATGTTTACTACCAAAAATGTTGTATTTTGATAATTTAATGATTGGGGCAAAGAGCTCAAGCTCGACCCCAAATCATTCGAGACCGTCATCTTTAGTCAAGAATATTCTGCAGCTTGCACATCAAATCTAGACTTATGCTACTGGAGACAATTAAAAGATAACTCTGCTTCAGACCATAACTTTCCAAAATATCCGTTTGACTCGAGCACCGGCATAATTTTAACATTAAATTTCTACTACCATGGTCCAGACTTCCCGCATTGAAACGCATGGGTATCATATTTTGTTCACGAGCATATGCCTGTACTAGCATTTCGCCTACCAAATAGAGTTCTGTTGTCTTAATGCACTTCAGGCAAATTTTCATTGCATGCTTTAACAAAATTAGGCTCCATATTTAATAAAAATAATTTAATTCTACACAAAATGTTAACAACACAAATCTATCAAATACTGTGAACACTGTCAAGCGACTGCCTTTGTATCTTTTCTTATTCTTCTTTTGTATCGACAGGGCAACAATCTAAGAGCAAAAAATAACTTCTAACCAATGGCGTTACATAAGATTTAAAATTTAAATTAAGTCGTATAATTTTCATGGATGTATGGATAAATAACAAAGAAATATTATTTCATATTACATTGTTTTAATATATTTTGTCATCCAAATTACCTATTTTTTAAATTGTAAAGTGTGAAAGTGGTTATTCCACACAGTTTATTGTAGTGTGCAATCTGTGGATTTTGGATTTTCAATAAATTTTTATCATTGAAAACTGCTTTTTTCAAATTTTAACAATATAAGGGACGTTAAGAAAAAACTCTTTTCTGTTGTTATTTTATTATGGGAATAATAGTATTAAACTAAACAGCAAGCAAAAATGACTGACAAAAAAATAACTAGCATGCCATTTGACTTTCATATTGTTCAACAAAGGGTATACATGTGTTTGAGAAAATTATCTGGACATTTACCCGTTACAGATGGTAATTTCCCATTGCTTTAAACAAGTTTAATTAATAGAAAATCGTTTGCTAATATAAGAAGTATAAAATAATTGTATTTTGTTTAAGAATAAAACATTATTCCATTGTGCGACTTAGAAAAGACAGAAATACTTGTATATTGTGTAAGCTGCCAACCCGCAATGCGGACACCTGCACTTATGACTTAAATGTAGTTCAATAAAAATAGAAAATATCAAGGAAAAAATTAGGAGATCAATGAAATTTGCCTAGATTCATTTTTTTAACAACATTATTTATACAATCAATAAATGGTTGTGAAAATTCAATGCTACGTAATCTGTTTAGAATAAAAAAAAATAATAATAAATGGCACTTTTCCGAACGCTTTTGTGATGAAGAATTTCTTGGTTTCTTAAAAAAAAAAAAATGATTTTTGAAAAAAAATATGCAAAATAGGTGATTCTTTCATGTCACAATCATGTATAAACAAATAAAATCTCCAAAAATCTTCACTGTGCGGTAAAGTTTAATAAAGTATCTCAGCTTTAAATATATCATTTGCACATAAGTGAAGCTTGCAAAAAAGCAAAAAATAACTGAATTTTATAAAAGTTTCAGATTAATCTGAAAATTACCTCATTTTTGAAACTTTTATGAAAGTTTCAGCTGCAATATCTGTAGTTCCATTACATAAAACGAAATTTGAACTTCGCGCGCCTTTATAACTTGTTTTCAACCAATGAGGATTAAAGTTTGGTTTTGACATTTAGAGGTTAGGTTTTAGCTATTCTTCAAGTATAACGTATAAGAATCCTGCTTTTCATATCTTTCGTTCATTCCTAGGTTCTATTATTTTTGCATTAACAAGAAAAACTTATTTTCAATGAAGAAAGATATCAATAATATAATTTCTAAGTGAGGTCATTGATTAATGACGTAATGACAAGTATTGTATTAAAGTTTGGGTTTTAATCTGAATCTACCATAGATAGAGACCTTATTTTTGAATCAGGTACCTAGTGGAAGATGTGAATGTTTTATCTCTTTTCATCTCGCTAAGTACATTTTGGTCTTTTTCTTTTTCCCGAAATGAGTATTCTCTGGAGTGGAGAATAGGGATCCAGGAGACTTTGCAATTATATTACAAATTACCTAGTCGTGTATTTTGAAAAATTTATTTATTATTATTTTTATTTTTCACGAATATATTTGTAAGTTCTAATTTTATTAAGGAGGAAACAAAAATATTTTTTATATGACTTAAAGAAAAACATTGAAAAATAAAAATGTATGAGACAAATTTCAAAAGTTGGATTTATTAGTCATTATCTCTCGGACGTTTAAAAAATTACGAATATTATACAGAACTTAAGTTTCATCATTTAAAATATTTTAATGTAATTTCACTTAACTTTAATAATTTTTCAATTAAATTTCACAAATTTCAGATGAATTTCGTAATTTTCTTAAAAATGTCATTGAAATTTTACCAATTTTATGTATCATGAATTGCATCTCTGCTTTGAAAATATATTGACTAATTACCTACTTGTGTACCTAATATGAAAGATGTATTTTGTTTTTTTCTAGAATGTATTTGTAAGTTTTAATCTTCTTAAGGAGAAAACAAACATTTTTTTTTATTAAAAAAAATACTAAAAAATAAAAATGTATGAAACTAGTTTTAAAAGTGGGATTTATTAGTCCACTATCTCTAGGAAGTTTAAAAAATTACGAATGTTATACTGAACTTAAGTCTCATCATTTCATGAAATATTTCAATGAAATTTCACTTAACTTTCATAACATTAGGGACTTATTCAATTAAATTTCATAAAAGGAAAGTTTCATGATGCTTAATGTTTAATTTTATATTTCAAAAATTTTATAATATTCAGATGAATTTCGAAACTTTCACAAAAATTTCATAAAATCTTCGCTAATTTTAAATTTCATAAAATTTTGCATCCCTGGGTGGATGGAAACCTTGCTATCAGAAACCTGGATGAGAAGGATTGATGCTACATGATTCCAGACAGTTGTGGTTTATTCAAGGAGACCTGAAATTTTCTAAGGACATTTTGTCATGTATATAAGGCGACCGAATCACAGCGGGAAGGCTCATATAAAAACAAATGAGTTCAGTTCAGTAAAGTGAAATATAAAATAATAAACATTGTTTTAAAGTTATGTTAGTCTGATTAAAAACGGATTGTGAGTTTTATTGAATAAATTGTGTCAGTGATTATCTCTTGTTATAATTTTCAAACCCACGGATCAAGAGTGGTTTTCAGGGGGAGTAAACCTGTGACAATATGATTATTTAAAAAAAATACTAGCTCTTTCCAGAGTGTTAGTATGGATTTAGGACAAATATACTCGTCATTTTAGATCTTTTTGAATATGCATCAGAGCACCCTCTAGGGGAAAGCAGTGTAATATGTCAAATGATACTGAATAAAAACTATCAACTATGGGGCGCGTGCATTATATAGCTAATATAACCTCAAATTTTACGTTTTTGTAATTTATTCTCATTTTTAATGTATTTTTTCGAATATCTAGATTGGAACCAGTATGATACTTAAAGAGTCTCTCAAATAACATATATAGAAATTTTTACATCGTTTATTTTTAAAAGTATACTGATATTTACAGGTTGGAAATCTACCCTATAATTAGCGGTCTATTTCTAATATTCAACGATTTTAAAAAATTACATGCATCCTATCCGAGAGAGTTCATTAATGTAACACTAGTTCCAATCTAAAAATTCAAATAAAAACATTAAAAATGAGTATAAACTACCAAAATACAATATTTGAGGTTATGTTGGTCATACAATGTGCACGCTCTATTAAATGATTTGATTTGATAACTTATTATTATTATTTCAACTACAATATTTCACCTTTAAGATATGGGATAGAGCATTTTGCTCTCATTTGCTTATGAATGAAGTGTTTAGTGCTTGAGCAATTTTTTTGGTATTAAAATAAAATGTTCTCTCAGTTTCCACAACATCCATTGTACAAACTAACCAAATTAAACATGATTTTACTTTATCTCTCTTGATTTTTTCTCACAAATAAGCATTTTATAAAATATTCGGAATCAGGGAAAAACATTTCTTCTTTTCTTGAAAATTGTAAAAATAAGTTAATTTCAAATATACTTGGTATCTTAGCATAGAAATGGATCAGATAAAAATCCCTTTGGGCTCTTTTCATTGATGCTCTAACTTCTTCCTTTATATTGCTTGCCATTTTTACAGAACTAAATTGTCATGACCAGACCACTAGTTTTTGAGCAAAATTCTAATTTCATTAGTTGACTAGAACTCAAAAAGTGGGGCACCGAAAAAAAATTATGAATAAAAGAACAATTTTCTTTTTCTCTGATGGTGAAGAAAGCAGCGTGAGTTCGTGCAACTGTCAAAATAAATTGGTGGTAAAAATATAATGTATCATATGCAACAAACTATGTATTAAACTAATAGAATAATATAAAATAATAAAATTAGAAAAAAAAAACTCCATACTCACAAAACTCTGTTATTACGGTGACTGGTTTGGTTGGATTCAAGATGGCGCATATCGCTAGAAAAGGACAGATAAATAAAAATTACAGGGTGAAAAAAATAAAATCGGCATCTTGAATCCAATAGAATTAATATAAGTATAAAGAGATTTTTAGAAGCCCACCCACCTTAATAATACAGCTTTGTAAGTAAATTAGCATATTTTATTTACATTTAGCGTGAGGCAGCCATTTTATAATATATCAAAATCTCTAACAAAAAGTCGCCCTTATATTTCACTCTATATATTAACTTCTCAAAAAAATACATTAGCTACTTTATGTAAAACAATATTATATAATATAGAAATTACAATTAGTTTTACAGAATACTTTGGTCACTTAAATTTAAGTCAACAATAAATGCATTACAAAAATTAAAAAAAGGTTACATCTTAAATTATCAGTTACAATCAATAGCTGATAAAAAGAATTTTCTAGCATATCAACAATATTGTTTAAAAAATTAATCCTTAATTAATAACAATATTCATTTCTCAGATAATAAATTCTCCAATTTGTTTCTATAATATATAACAATTTTTTGTATTTGCATACAATAATAATAAATTGATATGACTGATCGAATCACTTTAATTCAGTCTTATATACACTGATTATGATTGTCTGAATAATAAAATTGCACTAGAAAAATCACTTTGCACCATAAAATTATAGTTACATTTTATTTTGCAAAATTAACTTACTTTCATTTATATATAGGGCGTGGCGTGCATTGCATAACTAATATAACCTCAAACATTACATTTTTGTAAGTTTATACTAATTTTTAATGTTTTTATTCGCCTTTATAAATTGGTACATGTGTAACATTAACGAACTCTCTCTGATAGGATACATATAATTTTTTTAAATCATTGAATAGTAAAAGTTGACCACTGATTACAGGTTGGATTTCCAACCTGTAATTACCGGTATATTTTTAAAAATCAATGATTTAAACAAATTATATGCATCCTATCTGAGAGAGTTCGTTAATGTTACATAGTTACCAGTCTAGAAACACGAATACAACATTAAAAATGAGTATAAACTTACAAAAATGTTATATTTGAGGTTATGTTAGTCATGCAATGCGCGCGCCCTAATACTCAAGTCCCAGCAGAAATTTTTACAAGTCAAATGAAAATAACGAATATAATTATAAGAAATCCTGGGAACACATCTTTAGAAGATGTGAAATAAATATTTGCCTGCCCAATACTTCATTTATGACTTATAAAAATTCATTCAAGGCTGACCGAAAATATTTTAAGGACCATTCAACAAATAGTCGCTTGGGGGAGGGGGGGCTCACGCTAACAAAAAATTAACAATTAGCTACATTCAACAATACATGTTCTCTCATGGTGAACTACAACAGAATAAACTTTTAAAGTGTGATTTGTTATCTTCATAAATGGGAGGGGGGGGGGGGGGGGGGTTAAATGGCTCATTTTTGCAAAGCAAATTTGTTGAATGGCCCCATAATTAATTATTTGCCTAGTATTTATATTTTATAACTGAAATAAAGGTAAGTTCCATTTACACCTTGATAATTTGTTATAGGTAAAGGTGAACTTGTGCAAAATCTTTTAACTAATTCATACAAATACCTTTGGTAACAATTTATAAAAAAAAAAACTAAACAACTCAATAAAATAAACAGTTCAAATATCACTAAATGTTATTAAATTAAAACAAATATCACTTAAACACTCCATTTATACATTTTCTTCTCATGTTGTCCGTTAACGATTCACAGAGTATTAATCGTGCACACGTGGCGGTCATTTCGGAAGCTCTACTCCACTGGATGGGTCGGAGAGGTATGAGGGGTTGAATTGGACTCCAGCATGCGGTGGTACGTCCCTCAAAATCCCTCTCTTAATTCCTGAACGAGAAATAACCCTGACTGAGTCATAATCTTTCAAAATTTGCTGATTTTTTTTTAAGGGACGAACCACTCGCACACACAAAATCCCAAAGAGGAAACAGTCATTACAAAGCGTTACATCAAACAGGACAATACAATGTATGTACACAGAACTGAGCTGCCAGCACCACCACGTTTTGGTTTTATAAGATCATAGAATTGCTTTATTAATCAATTTAATCAATCTTTTATATTTTATTTACATTTTTATAAATATTTTATATTTTACACATATATTTTATCCCTCATTTCAATTAAGACAACTGTTTCAATAGTAGTTTTGCAAAATGTAATTTATTTTAATGTTAATTTAAATTTGAATAGGTGAAAATAGTTTAATTCCGTACGAGGAATCTTGGCAACAGATCACTATAACAGATTCTATATTTCAGTTTTAATTTTCATCCTTTTTTTAAATATTCTTTCATTTAATATATAGTGGCAGAGAAAGTAGAATTTTTATAGTGAGGAGAAAGAAATAATGTTTAAAAAACAATACTATTTTCCCTCCACCAGACAAAAGTGAATTGATGGTATAAGACAGTTGGGAATATTTTTATATACAGGCTGTCCATTTTATCAGGGCACTCCAGAATATCTCGCTTAATATCAATTGTGAAAAAAATTGTTTATACAAGAATTATGTCAATTTTTACGAGTTACAGAATGTTTTAAAGATACATGGCCTACTAAGTGGTATGATGGAAAATCTCGCAAATGTAAAATATGTCTAAGTCAGATATCTATTATTTGAAGGGCCACGAGAAAACTTCTAAGACGAAATTTTTTGCAAAATAGAATCCTATAACGAGGTATTATCAGTTTTTTTTTAGAATCGCCGGATTTCGAGATTTAATTTTTAGAATGTTAAAAAATATATACGAAATCAGTGGGAAATAATCTCATTAAATAGAGTATTTCTCCCCATTTTCAACAATATGTCATATGCCATTAGAACTAAATAAGTAATTATAAAAACATTTGTTAAAACTAATTTTCGTAATGAATTGTTTGTAAGTATTGTCAATTATTTTTAGGGGAGCCACTGAAGCTGTAAATACATAAAAAACTCATTTTCATAATTCCTTCTGTAATGCCGTTTCAAGGTACATTAATATTAAAAAACTGCCAATGTCGACTTTTTATTTGGAGGTGGTTTCCCACCCCTTCTAGGGAGATAGTATATAATTTTTCATGAAATCGGATATTTTATAAGTTACAACGATTTGAAAGGCCGTTAATTTCTGTCAGGTATATTTTTATTTATATGAGAACTAAAAGAAAAACTATATGTAAAAATAATAATGAAATCTTTGCATTCTTTCGATAACCTGACTTCTGGTTATGCTAGCAAGTTAAATTAGTATTTGTTATTTTAGAGCCTTCTTTTTTGTGCTATACCACTTTCTCATTATATGCAACACTTGTTGAGTTATTTATGAGAGACAGTCTCGAAATGCCAATTTTATTATGAAAAATAGTCATTTTCAAATAGTTATAACTTGGAAAGTTGTTCATTAAAATTGTATATTATGGTTTCGTCTTATAATTTAATTCTCATCAGATTCATTACCAAGTTTCTTATTTTTTCCACTCCCCTAAAACTGGTGGGAAAAGCCCCCAAATAATAAACCAACAGTGGGAGTTTTTTTAAAATTAATTTACATAGTCTTGAAAATAAATTAGAGTAGTAATGAAAATCCACCCACTGCTCAAGAATTCCAAGGTAAAAAGCTTCACTGACTTCACTATTTATACATTTTCTATTGTTTATAAGATCCAAAATGTTTTTCAAAAGCAGATATAACTTTCTAGGTTATTTATGAATTGATTTTAAATCTGAAAAAGCTTTATAAAGAGAAATAAAATGTCTATCGGAAAAATTTCGTAGATATACAGAGTGCAATTTAAAATTTGGCGTCACTGGAGGTGATATTTTTAACAATGGTGGGCAAAAAATCAGTAATTTTAATTTTTCTTAAAATTGCTATAATAAAAATTGTTGAAAAAATTGAGAATTACCTAGTCCGTGTTATCCAATCTACAGAATTGTCATAAAACATTTTCGTCAACAAGTAAAAAATTAAAACAGTGTAAAATGATTCTAAATTAATAGAAATACTCGTTGAATAATTGTATAAGCTTAAAATATTTACTATCTATATCGAATATTGTCGAGAAGCATGTATGTCGCGTATAAGATGGCATGAGAACGTCCCAAGGAAATATTACAAAATTAAAATTGTTTAGATTGGCTTAATACAAATTTTGGCAAGTCAGCTGTCATTTATAATCTGTAGTTTATAGTTACTTAATTAGTTCCCTAGGGCAATTGTTGAATATATTCCGCCTCTAAGCATGTTGCCTTAGAGAAATATTCAAAATTCAGAAAATATCCATGAAATCAAGATTTTGTTGGTCGTCAATATAAAATGCATACTTGTCATTGTTAACTCTATACAAATTAATCTGTAAAGGTAGATATTTTTGGAATTTAATTTTCTCTTAGAAATTTTGATATCCTCAGTACTTTAATACAAACATATTTTCAAAATGTTTGCTTGTTTGCATATATGAATGTTGCTTCCACTGTAACTCGAAAGTGGCTGATCTGATAAAATTTTGTTCATTTGTAGACATAATTTCAATTTAAAGAATGGGCTAAGGTGGTGGGAAGGAAAGATGGGGAGACGGTGTAAGGTGTGGTGAGAGAAGGTAGGGGAATATGGTGGAAATGCAGGAAAAGACCACAGGAAAAAGTGGAGATTCTCGTGAACATAAGCTTTATTATGCTAAAATTATTGTGATTAAGTCAAATTGAACACTTGATGCTTTTCCCTGGGTTTTAATATACTACAAAATGATCTACAATACAAAAAAGGACCTAAGGTAATTTTTTTATGCAATTTCAGTAAATGATTTATAAAAATTTTAAAATTCAGGAAAGTCAGTAGCTTATCATTTTGAAGGAAAATATTTTTATAAATAAGTTTCTTATTAGGGACACCAAGGTTCAGAAAACCGCTAGAAGTATTTGTGTACATTGCATGTGATACAAAAAACTTCCAAGAAAAATGTTTTAAAATCTATCTGTAATATTTGAAGATGTGTAAGGACTACAAATAGATTTTAAAAGAAATGGGAATTTTTGGCTGGAATTTAGTGCCTGCATGAGGGACGACCTGGTATTACCAGTGATGTTGTCACATGCTGGTGCCACAATGTGAGAAAAATACCAAATCACCAGTTGCTGCAGATCATCAGCTAATTCAGAAGCAACGGGTTAAAGAAGTATTAATAAAATCCTCATTGCATACTTGCATCTACTTATTTCTGATACACAGGGTCAGTTGCACACAGACGGTTAAAATATCATCAACCGTTTGAAATTTGGAAAAATGTCTCAGATAAAAATGGGCTTGCTACCGATAATATTTTTTTTCGTTATGTTTCTATGGTAGTCAATAGTATTCGATCATCTAGATAAGCTATTAAAATTTCAGCTTTATAAGTATATCCAATCCTTAGATATTCAATGTTAAAGATTGGGTTTCGGTACAAAGTGCTTCACTATGGTGGAAGAGTTTGAGTTTGCTACAGTAGTCCAGTATAATCTGTCAAACTTTAATATCATAAAATGAGTTAATCTGACGTTGGAGGAAAACAAGTTATTAATTAAAGACTGCTCTTCTTTTTTTTTTTTATAAAAACAGTGATGATGGTTTCGTAATATAATTTAATAATCAAGCACCGTTTCCGATCAGAAACACAATAACACACCCTTATCAAATCTCGACTGTCACCCGATCAGCATATGCAAAATGATGCACGCGAAGCTCCGCCCCGTTTTTGCACGATCCAACTTTGGTAATTTATTCAAGGGCTTAAACATTTGAATAAAAACAGAAAATTTGAAAATTTTCTTAAAAAGTGTTCTACTTTCAATTTCTAAAATAAAAAAAAAATAAAATGCTGAACCGGCCTATTGCAAGAGATGAAAATGACACATTTTAAAATAATTTTTCAATCTATAGAGTATTTCACATAGTGGTGGCAACCTAATACTTGTATTTTTTAAATGGAACCAAAGTTTTTTGATATATTTTATATTAGACTCCTAATTTTCTATCCATGTATATATCCTTTTTGGATTTACATTGTGGCGTTGCCACGTTATTACACTTTTTCCAATTAAAAAAAAATGCATTTCCAGTGGGTCAAGAGTAAAATCTGCCAAAAACATTTCATAAATTTAACTAACTGTCCTTTCATTTTGAATGGTAGTCGAGACCATGTACTACGTTCCTCAAAGTCGAGTCTAATTCTACAGGGTGTACTTAACGGTGACTCAAATATTTACATTTCTAAAATGTCAACTAATTCTTTCTAATGAAACATATTTTTAATTAAATTATTTCCCTAATCAATTACCTCCAAGATGCTGATATCCATAGTGATAACTCTTTATCGACTTGAATATTTTAAAAAGCTTCGAAAAAAAAGTAGTCACTATGAGGTATCACCATTGAAAAAATTGAATTATGACGGTTAAAAAATGTAAAAATTTGAAACATTGTGGAGAATACCCTGAAGAATTACATTAGACTTTGAGAGGCCTGAAAATTAGTACATGGTATTAACTGATATTCAAAGTGGGTCAAATTCATGAAAATACATTTTTTGCACATTTTACTCTTGACACTACAATTGCATTTTACATCGAAAAAAGTGGAATAACACGGCAATGTCACAGTGTAAGTATAAAAATAACATAGAGAATTAAAAGCCAAATGTAAATTAATAAGATTGGGTGCGCCATTAAAAAAAAATGTAAGTAATAACTTGCCACCACTATGTGAAACACCCTGTAGATTTAAAATTGGTTTTAAAATATGCCATTCTCAATCTAGAATGTTCATCAGAGACATTTTTTTGAATTTCAAGCGGTTGAGTAGATAACTGCCCACGCAGTAGTGACTCACTTTGTATATTTCATTATGTTCTACTGCATAAGTGAAACCATCAACATTATTCAGTATTTTCATATAATTATCTATATAAAACATTTTACTGTAGACAAAAACCAAGGCCTTAGATTTACAGCATTTTCGCACAGATCAAAAAAACCTAAAGTGGTACCACTACAGATCAGATGCAATGTAATCAAATGGAAACCTTCACACATAAACCGATCCTGTTTGAATTGGATTACATTGTATTTGTCATTGGTAATGGTATCGACTCCGATTTTACCGATGTGTGTAATGATAGTCTTAGGGGTCGTTCACATATTACATAATGCAATTTTTAATCCTTCTAGGCGCCCCAGAGTGATTCAAAAATGAATTTTTGTGGACAGAATTCGATCTACACCTGAGTTTTACTTGAAATGACTGATTTTTTTTTTAAAGTGTTCTCAAAACAATACTTTACAACACCTAACTGCCCAAATTGGGGCAAATTGGCTAAAAACCTTAATTTTTTTGTTTCTTGACTCATTTTTTTGGGAAAAAGAATATTTACAGTGAAATGGCGAAGATGGACCTACATTTAAGATATCTGGTTTCTTAATGGTGGTACATTATGTTTTTGGGTCGTTGATTACGAATATGATATTCGTTTTACCCAAAAGTGGTCCCATTTGGAGACATTGGTCATTATTTGGGGGTGTTTGAAAATTTTTCAAGGTTTTTATTACATAATTTATTAAACTATCATATGATCATAGTATTCTAAGCTTTTTGGATTGATAAATAAAGTATTGATTTCTTGAACACCAATTAAAAAATCGATTATCTTACTAAACTTGCCAATATATAAAATTCAATATATGTTTGTTTGATTATAACTCAAGAACTGCTTGACCGATTCAGCTCAAATTTTCAGAGAATATTGTGACAAAAATCTGGAAGGTTATAGAACTAACATAATGCCATTTACCTTATTTTTGTGAAAAGTGCATTAATTTTTGTGCTTAGAGACCGGAAAAATTAATTTAAAAAAAATTAGTAATGAGTATTTTATCTCTTACATACTAAGTCAAAATTAAGGTTTTTAGCCAATTTGCTTCAATTTGGGCAGTTAGGTGTTGTAAAGTATTGTTTTGAGAATACTTAAAAAAAAAAAGCTTAGTCATTTCAAGCAAAACTCAGGTGTAGATTGAATATTGTCCACAAAAATTCATTTTTAAATCACTGTGCGTCCCTCCTACCAGGTCATAGCATGATGCAACAAACGTAACCTCCACCCCCGCGCGCAACCTAACAAGTGTATATTTTTTTATTTAGAAAACAATTATATAGTTTGTATTTTGACACGAGTACGCTGATTTGTAAGCTTCATACAGTTCGCGATAAAACTTCTGAAATCTGACACTCTAATGTTAACTCGGACCACCCGCAACAATTTCAAATACAACAGGATAATAAATGTTCACACAGCAAATGCAGTGCTAGCATATTGTCTTAAGGCAGGTTCCAAACGCACAACTCATTGCCAATTTGAACCGAGCGAAAATTTCATTTAGAGGTGTTTTAAAACCTCATGAGCCGTGACCTTCATATGCGCAGAGACATAATCCGTCCTGTTGACTCGGTTACACTTCTTAAAAATATTATATTTATTGTTTACAATTTATCCCGAGCTCTTGTTTATGTATACAGCAAGGCAGCCTCCAGTGTCTTCAAAAACATACTTATAACTCAGATTAAACTTTGCCTTTTGCGCATTTCGCGGCTCATGAGATTCTGAAACACCTCTAATTATAGTGTAAGTTTGACGTTACCTAATGTAGTTGACGATCCTCCCCACTCCCTCCTGTAACACTTGTAACAATTTGTCCGCCATTACTCCCCCAAGTGCGTTACGTAATATGTGAACGACCCCTTAGCTCGTACTACACAATAGGGCACGTGCATTGTATGACTAACATAACATCAAATATTACATTTTTGTAAATTTATACTAATTTTTAATGTTTTTATTCGCATTTCTAGGTTGGAACCAGAGGAATATCAATGAACTCTCTCGTATAGGATACATATAATTTTTTAAATCATTGAGTATTAAAAATAGACTAATTATAGGTTGGATTTCAAACCTGTAAGTATCAGTATATTTTTAAAAATCAACGATATAATAAATTTCTCTACATATTTGAGAGACTTTTAAATATTATACTGGTTTCAATCTAGATATTAAAAAAAAACCTTACAAATGAGAATAAATTAAAAAAATGGAAAATTTCACGTTAGGTTAGTTAAAATTGAAAAAAAAATATCTGGAACCTCGTTTCTTCATGAATTAATAGTCCACGGAAATTAGCGTTTGATCTGGACAAAATTAGTAAAAATCTGAATTTTTGCAGACGTTCTTTGAGATCCAAACCCACAAAAATCCCAAAAACCCAAAATATTGAAGATCGAAGTTTTTTGCAAATATCTCGCGTCCTATGCATCGGATGCCCATGAGGGCAATGTGAAAGTTGTAGAGAATTAAATTTTCTACAAGTTATCTTCTTTATTTCTTACCAGTCCCCCCCCCCCCCTTTCGAGATATTCAAGGTCAAAGTTTCAAAAACATGGTTTTTCGCGAATATCTCACGCCAAAAAAATCAGGCAGCAATAAAGCTAACATAAAAGTTGCAGAGAGTTCAATTATCTACAAAATCTATCCACATTTTTTCGCAAAACTTCGACCTTTTTGAGACATTCAAGGTCAAAGTTAAAAAAAAAACGGTATTCCGCGTATATCTCGCTCCCTATATATTGGTCTGTGACTAAGTCTACATACACATATTTGCAAAATGAACGTCATTTTTTGAAACTTTGACCTTGAACATCCTGAAAAGGGCGAGGTTTTGGGAAAAAATGCAAAATATCAATCTTGTAGATAATTGAATGGGCTACAACTTTCATGTTAACTTTATTGCTGTCCGATTTCTTGGCGCGAGATATTCACGAAAAACCATGTTTTTGAAACTTTGACCTTTGACAATTTGCAGATCATTTAATTCTCTACAACTTTCACATTGACCGCATGGACATCAGATGCATAAGATGAGAGATACCTGCAAAAAACTTTGACCTTCAATATTTTGGGTAGCCATGTTGGGATTTTTGTGAATTTGTGTTTGGGACACCTCAAAGAACGTTTGTGCAAAAATTCAGTTTTTTACTAGTTTTGTCCAAGTTTCCTAATTTTTTTTGTTAATTTCCGTGGGATATATGTATAAATACACAATTGGAAGAAACATTATTTTCACGTAATTTTCATTATATTTATTTTATTAGCAAATAAAGTTCACTTCGATAATAAGTTCACTTCTAACAGAAAGCAAATGGATTCTTTAATTTCTGTTATTATTGTAAAAACCTCGAATAAGTTTCGTTTTTATCCACAGACATATCTTGAAAGTGAAAATTTTTTATTGCTACTTTTTTTTACCCTACTGTTTTAACTATTTCTCAGATCTATAAAGCATTGGCGATAAACATAAAAAAAATGGAACATAGCACACACACAAAGTAGAGGCTAATATAAACCATTTCATGATGTAACACAATGTAATAACCTGAACACCATAATGAAAACAAGATGCTTACAAAAGTTATAGCAAACATTAAAGTTAATAAAAATTTTAAAAAGTATGACAGTTACTTGAAAATAAACAGAAATATTTAACAATACACATTCCACAATAGACATCCCTAGCATGATACAAAGGTTAACTAGAAGAGATGTCCCAGTTTCGACGAAGGGATCAAATTTCTACTATAAGGGCTTGTCAAAGTTTGATTTTAGTGAAGCAGTTGTGTCTGAAATATTAGCATGTAACTGATACGTTTAGACCACACAACCATAGGCACTATTTTATTAGAATATTACCAATTTGCAAAAAAAATCCCGTTTATGAACTTTCTTGAAGGAGAATGAATACCTCTTTTGGTCCCCTAATGCCACAAATTGAAGTATATTTTAAAACAAATTTGTGAGATTATTAAAACATATTTAAAATAATAATATCGATTCATTGAAAATATGTTACCTTATCGGTTAAAAAAAAAGCTTTTATAGTTACAAACAGGCAAGAATTACATCAAAATTATTAGAGAGTATGAGACTGAAACTCAATACCTAGATTTTTTTTTAAATAACTAAAAAATGATGCAAATTCTAGAGAATGTAATTCTGAACACAATTACTATAAAAGTTATACTTATGTTGTACACGGTTTGTATTTTAAAATGAAGGTAAAATTCCCTGATCTTTCAAGGTTTTCCATGACATAACTCTAATAAGTTACCAGAAAATTTTAATTTAACATTTTAGTAAGTAAATACACACTACAATTATTAGTTTCAGTACTAATTTGAAAATAAGCATTGACATCCATATTTAATTTATTCCCATAATACTTAATATAATAAATGTTGCTCATATTGTAAATGAAATGCCATTAGCAAGTAGTAATGGTTTGTCTCTGTGATGTGTTTCGCCAGGGACATTTCAGTTATAAATGCGCAACCTGGAAACCACTATTACCATTAAATAAGGTGCATTTTGGGAATACAACGGCTGCCAACTCTTCAAGCAGCAGCTCTCTAAACAATAATGCTAAAAATGTGCTGACCGTAAACTGCTGAGTGTTTTAAACAGCTGCAAAATTCAGCAGTGAAACAACCTCGCTTTTTCATTCTTTGGTGGTTGCCTACTCTAACTAATTTAAATTTATGCTGTTTATTTTTTGGAAAATACTAAAGAAACAAATATTAATGTTATAATATTATGAAACAATCATCAATATCAGTCATTTTCTTATGTCAAAAAATGCCACCACATTTAAATTACACCCACCCACTTTTTAAAATTGTTTATTATTCTTGGAGATGGGATGACGTAATATCAAGAAACACAGTTGCTATTCGATACCCACAAAAACAGAAACCATCACCAAACACTGTAAAATACATATTGGATAATTTTTTATTGTTTGGCTCTGTTATGGCAGGAATTCAAAGTGTTTGATGATGGTTTCTGTTTTTGTGGATATCGATAGCAATCGATATTATTCTATCACATTCTCTATAAATAATAAACAAATTTAAAAAGTGGGTGCAATTAGTACCTGTAAAGGCGTTACTTCTCTTCAGAAAATAATATTGTTCAATTTCAAAAGAAGCGAAACAGGTCCACGTTAATCTAATTTAAACTTGTTTAAATAATCTTACTGTTTCTATTCCCTTAACAAATTCTGTGCAGCAAGAAATAATATATAAAATTTGAATATTTAGTTTCTAGGTTCAAGTATGTGTGTATGTGCATTGTGTATCCATATAGCACTTTAAATATTAATGGATAATTTTTTGTTTATTAATTGCATATTCCACTTTTGCAATTAATAAATTTTTTATGCACAACTGATGAAACAATTTACTTTTTTTGTAACAGTTTTTATGGTAAATAAATGGTCTGTCTCTATTTCCTACAAATATGTTTTAAAATATAGTCTAATTTCTGGTCTTGGCGATTTAGGTAGGCAAAAAGGGTACTCGGCCTCCTTCAAAAAAGTTGTGAAATGAGATTATTATTGTACACTGGTCATATTTTAATAAAACTCTGGTTTGATAATGTTGGCTAACCGTATCGGATACTCTCCAAAATAAAGAATTTTTGGGTACATAACTGCACCACAATCTGTATATATGAAAAACAGATTTTAAAGAATTTCAGAATCTAGAGCGGCTGTGTAACAAGAAATATTTAGACTACATAGAGAAGAAAAGTGATGGCATTGTTAGTTGATAATAAAGCAACACATAAGCAGTTAATTTCAAGCGATTAATAATATATTAGTAACAACACTAAGAGTTAAAACATTTAAAAGCATATTAGAGTTAAAGTAAAAAGTAAGGAGTAGTCAGTTGAGAGCATCTAGCACATTTCACATTTATGAACAACCAAGCTTAAGAGAAAATATTTGAAATGAAATAGTATCAAAATTTCTCGTGACAACTCTTGATGAATCAGTCTTTACCTTTTACTTTTCTAAAAATAATATAAATATAAATAATGTGTTACCTTTTCGTAAAGCCTTTGAGACTAAATTTGGCAAAAAACGAGGGTCTAGTGTGCGGCGAATCTCCAGGTGAACCCTGTGCATAGGCAGCCCTGGGTCGAGTCTGGCCCGAATGGAAAGTACTTCTCGACGATGTGTTCCTAGGGAAGGCCTGCTGCCTCGTTGCAGCTGGGGATGCACTTGTGCGACTGCTAAGGAAAATTTACGGTTAGATTAGTGTAAAAACTATAACGCAGAAGTCACTAAAATTATAATAAGTGTTAACTAGTTAAGTGGTTTATTTACACAAGTTCAAAGTAAATGAGGCAAATTTAAACCAAACTTTTATTATGTGTGAAAAACAGGAATTAATTCTTAATAGTGTTTGAGGAGCACACACTATGGCAAATAACAAATTTTATACCTATGTAGCAGCATTTTGTTCATTTTTCTGCATTGTACAAACTCGAAAATTAGAAAATTATACATTATTGCATTAATAAATACAGATGGTATGCCTAAAAGATGAAATGTTCAAAAACTGAAATTAAAAATCTCAAAACAAAAAATTCCTTTCCCTTTTACTCCCTCGCACCTCAAAAGTGTATATGTGTATATTTTCCGGTGAAAGTCTAGCAATTTCTTTGGTGGTGGTAGCATCACCTACCTATCAAATTTGACTGTTTTCCGCCAAGTACTTTTTTAATTAATGCACCAACAGACAGACCGACCGACAGACAAATAGACGGACCTGTTGGAATTGAAAAAACTATGTTTTTGTAATCTATGATCTGAAATGTGAAAATTTGAAAAAACCTCGGTGGGTGATTTTTTCTTGATACAATACTTCTCTTCGGTATGCGAAGGAAGCAAGAATCATAAATTTTAGAAACATTTAATAAAAAAATGAGTTCTGGATGGTTCTAATAGAACTGTCCTTTCCCAGAACTTACAAAATCCTTTAATTTTCTAAATAAAAAGAAACATACATACATAAGGTCAAATTAAGAACCTCAAATCCTCTTTAATAAATGTTGAAGCCAATTAAAAAATAAATATGACCTTAATGCAAAAAATATTTTTTGAAATTTTCACAGGATTCACATTGCTAGGAGAAAAATTTAACCTGCTGATATTTCACAAAAGATGGTTCTGACACACTACATGTCTTAAAATGAGCCTTTTCTTATTACAATTGAAATATTGTAAATTATGTTAATCCACAGAATGGGGAAAAAAGTAGAACACAAAATTAGTTTATTTGTGACAGTCCATGATAATGGAGAAACTATTCTCAAACTAACAATATTTTCCGAACTTTTTAGCCTGCTCAGAAATTTTTACAAATGTGTCCTTGCTAATGTCGGTAATCTAAAAGGGCCCACCCTTTCTGCAAAAGTTTGTTTGTTTGGTGTCATTGCATCTTTTGTGTTAACACGTTTATATTCAGTGATTTGCAGTTTACACATTTTTAGTTTGGAGCAGCCAATACAAAATGAAGAGTATATTGCATTCGATCGGCACATTTCTAAAACCAGCAATATTGCTCGTAGAGAAAAAAATATCACTGTATTGGTGATCGAATTCTGAACAACATTCAAAATGTCCGTCTGTCCGTCACGTTTCTTGTAAGCACGATAACTTAAGAACGAAAAGTCTGATTGTATTGAAATTTGGACAGTAAGTTAGTGTTAGCTAGAGGAAGAACCCTATTACTTTTGAACAAAATCGATCAATAAATAAAAAGTTATTAATTTTTTAAATGAAAAAAATGTTTTTGTTTTGTAATTAAACAAAAAATGTTTGAAACTAATACCATTTACAAATAAAACTGCGAAGAGTATCCTACAGAATGTGCGAAGAGTATAATGGTTACCTTGTTATTAAATAAATCCTGATGAGTGTAAATAACAAGGACTTAATCAGGGTGATATTCAAAATGAAATTTGACGAGTCTTGTAGGGGCCGATTCAGGGAGAACAAACTACTCAATATCCCAGGTCTATACATTTATTCCTGCTTGATGTTCTTAAAAAGCAACAACTCGGAAGCATGCGCACGATACTAGGCACAAAATGAATTATGTTTACCCAGTACATAGGTTAACACAAACAAAGAAAGGACTACATTATGCTGCACTAACATTTTTTAATGCACGCCCTAACAATATAAAAAACAATGTTAACCACAAATGTTTCAGTAAACAAGCCTTCCTGCACGTATGTCGTATTGAGCCATACTCAACTCAAGAATATTATGTGTGATGATAATAATAAGTGAATTATCTATTTTATATTTAGCAACTCGTTTGTCTGTCTCATATGTCTCATATCTTTCATTTTGTAAACTGTGGCCTGTTCTATACATGTAAATGTGAGCTAAAACGGAATAAAACTTATTTACTTATTTATCTATTTATAATCAAAATAAGACACATGTAAATTTATACCATCCTCTCAGAAAGTTTACATCAAAGACTTTGCCCTTGATTGGGGGTTATAGAAACTTACATAGTCTATGGAATATCAAATATAGAAAGTATTAATATGGAATTAAAAACACAACACAGTAAAATAGGTGTTGGGAGCTGAAGTGAAGAGACTAAACATAAATTCCTTGCTGTTAGAATGCAATATCAAAAACTGATGTTATTCTTACTTGTTTTATTTTTGCATCATTAAGTGATATAATTTTACGAGTTTCTACACCAAGAAAATGTTTATACCCATTTTAATTATATTCAAATATTATAATTTTACCACTGAAATGGACTACAAAGTGTTTTATATAATATATACAAATGTATATACATATTACGAGTTTATGAAGTATCATTAATAGATGTTTTATTTCTAATGTCAAGAAAACTAACCTCACATATTTCACGCTTTTAGACTCAACACTGAAATAGTCCATATTTTTCGCAAAAAAAAATCCTGAATCATAATGTAGTTCACTTCAGGTAAATTTTCAGTGCTAGCTTTAACGAAATTAGGCTCCATAATGTGATAATTAGTAAAAAATGATGAACTAACACAAACTGCAATAATAAACACAAAGCAAATTGTCATAGGTGTGACTTCCTCTACCTCTTTTATATTGCCAGTGAGGAATCTTAACAAAAACAAATATATCTAGATTTAGTTGTAAACCATAACTCAGAAGTTAATGAAACTTGAAATTATTGACGATACTTGATTTATGAATAATTAACAAACAATAAAGAATTAGTATTTACCAATACATTATTGTATATTCTACCAGTGATGCAAAATTTCATGAAACTTAAAATTTGCGAAAATTTCAATGACATTTTTGTGAAAGTTTCGAAATTCATCTGAAATTTATGAAATTTCTGAAATATAAAATTAAACATTAAGTATCATGAAACTTTCGTGAAATTTCAATGAAACTTTCATTTTATGAAATTTAATTGAATAATTCCCTAATATTATGAAAGTTAAGTGAAATTTCATTGAAATATTTTAAATGATGAAATTTAAGCTCTGTATAATATTCGCAATTTTTTAAACTTCCGAGAGATAATGACTAATAAATCCCACTTTTGACATTAGTCTCATATATTTTTAATTTATTTTCTTTAATATAAAAGAATATATTTTGTTTTCTCCTTAATAAGATTAGAATGACGTCACACAGCGTATTGTATTCTACTTTATATACCCTTTCATTCGGTACTCATGTCAAGGAGGTTGTCAAGTAAAAAGTAATCCGCCATTTTGTGGTGGTCGCCATATTGGATCTACCATAATATTGAATATACTATATTGTACTGTCTTCAGAACCAAAGTTGTGTGCAAAATTTCAGCATGATTGGATATTTTCAAGCTAAAGAAAACCATTGAAAAATAATAACATATTTTTCAAAATAAACGAGTGTCATTCATATTTATCAATATATTTACAAAATCTCCTGGACCCATATTCTCCACTCGAGAGAATGCTCATTTCGGGAGAAAGGAAAAGAAGAAAACGTAGAAACATGAAAAGAGATAAAACATTCAGATCTTCCACTCCCTGATTCAAGAATAGGGTCCATGTCCCTTGTAGACTCAGATTAAAATCCAAACTCTAATACAACACATTACCATTACAGCGTCATTAATCAATGACCTCAGTTAGAAATTATATTATTCTTATATTTTTTCATTCAAAATAAGTTTTTCTTAATGCAAAAATAATAGAACCTAGAAACCTAGAAATGAACGAAAGAAATGAAAGCAGGGGATTCTTATACTTGTCACTTGAAGAACAGCTAACCTAACTTCTAAAATAAATATTTTTAAACCAGACTTTAATCCTCATTGGTTGGAAACCACTGAAATGTACCATATAAATGGAATGCCAATGTCTATTCCTATTTGTATGTAAAATTGAATCTCGCGCAAGTATGGCGACGGGAGGTCTCGGCGCAATCGCATTGTGTAACCCGCCAGGGCCGGCTCTATTTCTATTGCAAGTGTTTTTAATAAGACTTTTTTTCAGAAATCATCAAAAATACGCGTGTATAGATTGACATTTCTTATATTGTTAACCTTTGTCTTAATTTTTATTAAAGAACAAAAAAAGTTGCCATTCCCAAAACATAATTATTTAATTCTTTCTAGTAAACGTTCTTGATAATGCACGATCATATTGATGAGAGTTGAATATAGAGTCCACCAAAAAATGAAGTCATATTTTCTACCTCAGAGATCGAAATATAATTTAGAATAGAATAGAATAAAAATGTATTGTGTTACAAAGTTACACAAATAAAGATATGAGGGTTCAACATGCTTAGTTGATTTTCAATCCTACCCGCATGTAATAAAAGATTACAAAAAAGCTATTATGATGATAAATGTTTTTTCTAATTATTATTATGAAATAATATATAAGTAATTAATTGTAACATAAATAATATTAATATACAAAATAATTATTAATATATGATGATAATATAAATACAAAATACACATAAGTACAAAAAAATAAGATTAGGTAATGAAAATAATACTAATAATGCAATAAGAATTACTGGGAGTTAAGGTCACATAAGTATAAACACAAAGCAACAAGGACACAGTATAGGTATAATTGCATGTATTAAACATAACCTCTTATTTTGTTTTGAAATTGAAATTAGAATAGATCAAGTCAATATCAGTAATGCAAATATTGTTGGATTGTTTAAAATTATTTAGGTAGATTCGCAAATAGCAATGAACTTTAAAATTTGCTACAGAAATTATGGAAAATAGGTGAGGTTAGAGAATTTTGTATCCTAAATTTCCACTGAATTCTAAATATTTATCATGTAGAGTTAAGTAGATATCTCGGAAAGTATAGCCTATCGAAAAATGTTCAGGCAAAATTACCCACGTTAAAAGAAAAGATCCCAAAACTCGGAGTTGTCATCGCCGATATTTAGATAGTGTAGTATATTTTATAGAATAGGCAAGAACAAGGTACTTACTTAAAATATAACATACCTTTGGCCCGATTCTTGTAAAACAGTATCTACAATACCATTCCGGACCATATTGTTTGATTAACTTATCACGAACTGTAAATACCTGCTAAATAAAAAAATCGATAAAAACGAGAGAATTGTTTGACGATGGCTCTGAAATTCTGTACTAATCCAAGACCTCCCGCTATGGTAGACAAATCAAAGAATAATGGCGTCGGCGCATAATGTCTTCAAGAAGCATTCTGACTCAAGCACCAACATACTTTTAACATTAGATTTCCATTGCGGCGACGCATATGCCGCCGACCTTCAATCGCATGTAGGCCGTATTTTGTTCACGCGCATATATCTGTATTGGTCTTCCATTTATTATGTAGAGTTCAGTGTTGGAAACAAGTTAAAAAAGCGCGCGAAATTCAAATTCCGTTTGATATAACGGAAATACTGATTTTGCAGCTGAAACTTTCATGAAAGTTTCAAAAATGTGGTAATTTTCAGATTAATCTGAAACTTTCATAAAATTCAGATATTTCAGAAATTTATGAGGGTACGTTGAAACTTTCAGAAATTTCAAATTGAAATTGAAACTTTCAAAATGAAATTTGAAATTTTGCATCACTGTATTCTACTATTCAACTGATAAATATTTTTAAGTTTTTCTTTAACATAAAATAATCATATTCTTTTGTCTATTTAAGACAACAAAGTCACTTTCCATCTTTAAATACAAGGCCATCTAGGATACCAAATTGTATGAAAAAAATTGAAAAAAACATTTTTTAATCAAAAAATTTTGTTAACAAACTTGAAATCATTCAAAAACCCCGAATCCGAAGTTTAGTTAAATTCTGCAATACTCCAAAAAGTTATGAACAATAACAGAAAGTCAATTGAAGCTTGAATTAGGGCTGATGGAGGTTTGATAGAACATGATATTTAATTCTTTGGTTGTATTTATTATTCATTTGTGTAAATTCTTTCAAAAAAATTAATTTAGAAATATTTTTTTTTAAATGCCCCAAAAGGATCTTTTTCATCAAGACCTCATTCTTTTTTTTAGAATTCAACTAAACTTCGCATTCAGGGTTTTTGAATGATTTCAAACAAGTTTTGTAAACAAAATTTTTAGAATAAAAAACGCCTACTATGATTTTTTTATTTCTTTTCATACAATTTGGTATTGTAAATGGCCTTAAAGATGGAAAGTGATTTTGTGGTCCTAAACAGATTTTGGTGACCTCTATTTTTAAGATCAGTTTGATTCAAATCGGACAAGAAACAAAAGAATTATTACGCTGTTACACTCTTAAGGGAGACACACTGTATATAAAGTAACCAAGATTCAGGATTCATCTTTGGCAAATATCGCTGACAAAGACTCATTTACCTGGAAATATTTACATGGGATATCAGCAGCAGATAAGCTTTTTCCTTATGGAATGAATACTATTACACTATGTAGGTAAATTTGTTCTCATTTACTTTGAACAGCAGACTAAAACGGTTAGCTTTTTAATATTTTAATAACAGGTATTTAGGGGAAATTACAATGCACACCTACTAATTAAGCTACATGAAAAATGACACCGAATTTCAGGAGACAATCGAGTCACTAACAAAAAACATACATTTTTTACCTGATTTTTACTTAGATGAAATTATAAATAATACAATTATTGATAAAAATAATTTACACTTGTATGCACAACATTTCTCGATATAATTGATAAACAGGATAAAAAAATCTATGTTTTTCAGTCAACTCAAACTCTAAACCTACCTAGTACGTAAGGGATCAGTAGCAGGTTCGGGGCCACTACTACTGACCGAGGCAGATTTGACATGACCCTTTCCAGGCCTTAAAGAGTCTCCAGTACCAATTGCCTCAGGACTGCACATGCGGTTAGCAAAAGATAATACAATTTACTTTGTGGAGGTTAACTTTCCGCTATATAACTAACTAACATGTCTATTTACAACAAAAATTCGTGACGATCGCAGGTAAACAGCGTTAGGATTAAAATTCTAAGTATATTTGTACGGGAACAATTAGTAAACTTCTGTATTAAAACTAATAAACTACGGGGTTTATTAGCGACTTAAATATGTTGGATCGTACAATAAAGTAATCTGTATTCTGTCGACAACTACCACAGTACACAAACACAGGTAAAAATGGGAAACGCACAGCATCAATTCAAAGCATGAACTTTCAAATTAAAACAATCCTACGACATCATGAATAATTACAATCATATAAAAGTAGAGGTAAGTGAAGAAGAAGAAGAAGAGGTAAGGTAAGTCAGCAGTAACAACATTATACTGCTGTCAAAATCATAAGAGATAATGTAATGTCCACCCCAATTAAAAATAGGCATTTAAGATATGTTCTGAATATACCCAAATTTGAACATTTTTACTGTTTGATCCAACATATCCTCAAAGGTAAAGGTAATATTCACACGGTAGAGTATATAATAAGTGTTGTTTACTATAGGAACTTACCCTGGTAAGTCTGCGGCCAAATTTGTTTTCTCTGTACTATCCGATTTTCCATCATAATTAATTGTTGATCGACGACCCACCGTTGTTCCTAAAGATAATGGGGTGTTCTTAGATACAGTTCGAGCTTTACTTGGAGCTTGTATACCTAATATGACAAAAAACAAAAAAGTGCAATAAACACTACAACAAATGGATCAGCGAAAAAAATTAGACAATATATTAAGCAGGGTTTATTAATATCAGTATTCTAATGTTCTTTTAATTTTTGATTAAAACAATTCCATGTAATATATGAAATTATGATTTATGATCAGAGTCTGGACACAGAGTGCCATTTCACAATTTATCAGGGTTGTACTCAGACGCATTTATGAGAATGTTTTAACTTTGATAAACACATAAATATAACCAAAACTTTGCAATTGTAAATAATCATTTCATTTTTACAATGTGCCGCTGACTAGAGTTGAGTAGTTATTATACCGTTATTTTGTCGAGATAATTTTAGGTAACATACCCTCGAGTTACTTAATGCCAAAATAACTGGTTAGGTTTACGAAAGTAAGAAAAAGAATGTTCGCTTATTATTTGGAGTTATAGTAGGAGAGCCCCCAATCAAAATTTTGTGTAATCGCGGCATGGCTAAATTCATGAAAAATGGTTAGTTCCAATCAAAATAAACAACTTTCCCAAAGTATCGCGAAAGTGGTGAAAATTCATTTTAAGTCGTTTTCATTCCACGCAAAATTCATTAGACGTCAAAAAATGCTCTTTTTTTTCGTTCATGTCAAGTTGAATTTTCAATTTTGATCCTGCAATTTACGATGTCGATACATCGCCGATCTTCCTCTTTCGATACAGATACAGAATGAGCTTCCACTCGAAACATTTATTTAGTTACAAATGTTTGAAAATTTCATGTTTTCAACTTTTTAGGTTAAATTTCCACATTTTCTGAGAGGTTCAAATAGGCCATTTCTCTTTCACTCTTGTCAAGCCAAATTTCCGATTTTGATGGTACAATTTAAAATCAGGATAAGGCGTCAATCTTCCTCTTTCCATAGAGCCATTGCGCGTTCATAGTTGACGTATATATTTAGTTAGAAATTTTTGAAGAATCCAGTTTTTCATTTTTCACGGGAAATGCCATTTTTCTTATGTTTGTGCTGAGCCGGATTTCCAGTTCCACCATTGGGATTTGATATCAGAATAAAACGCCAACCTGCCTCTTTCCATAGAAACCTAAAACGACCTTCCATTCCACGTATTCACTTAGTTAGGAACATTTGAAAAAAATCCATGTTTTAAAATTTTCAAATTACCGGCCGGGTAAGCCAGGGTCCTGAACAAACTTTGTTTACATTTACACCATATGCAGGATGTGAAAAAATTACCGAAAATTACATTTAAATTATTTCCTTATTTGACGTCCCTTCCCTGATTATGAATATGAGATGCGAGTCGAGAAATTCAAAATGATGACTTATCATTTATGTTCCGATTCCGCTGAAAATCAGTATGTGGGGGTTATTGAAGTAGCAGGTTAAGAATATGAAATCGAAATAGGGAAATTCAAAATGGTGGCACGATTAGCAGGACACACTTTATCATTTATTGTCCAATTCACCTGAAAATTGTGTTACTATTTTTCCTAGGTTCTATGGCACCAAAAGCATGTAATTATGTGGAAAACTGACATGACGTGGTGACAAGATTGTCCAAGTGTCGGACAATTGGAAAATTTTCCCCACTAGAGACAAACGGGCAAGGCGAGAAATGTCAGTTATTATTTTTCCTACATTGTCTAACATTACTTTTAATAGAAAAACAATGAAACTGACGTGCCGCGATAAAAAAAATTAATCATTTATTTTTACATGTTCAATAAACGATTTCACCCCTTTAGCAACTCCAGAAATATCAGTACTAATGGAACATTTTCTTCAGCGAGTGATAAACTATTGAAAAATAATTGAAATCTTCATGCCACAATGAAGTCTAAAATCCCTACTATTGATTTTGAACGATTTTTACAGAACTGTGCTCTCCTGATGATATCATTTTGTTTGAAATTGCTATTTAATTGTTTTTTGCCTAGTTTGGTCAGTTTATTAAGGTCATATATGATTTTAATTTAAGATATAATGAATTACGTTTTTGTTTTGCCTTTTGTAAGTACTTGTTGAAACAACATAAATATATTTAAAAAATTACAACTTAATTAGGCAGAAGAACCTCGGTCAATAGCCTGTCGAATCATCATTTTTGGTTCAATAAATTCATTTATTTTTATTATAACTCAAGCGTTTTAATGGAAATTAGGTATTACATATAAGATCACACAAGTATCTTTTCCCCAAGCTCAAAACGTGCATACTTAAAGCAGTTTAAAACCTAAAATATATATAAACTAATAGCAAAAAAATAATTTACCGACTGGATTTAAGTAGATACTTACAGTCTACAACTAAAATAGTAAAGCAGACATGCGATCGACCTCGATCAGCAGATCGCCAAGTTTCATTTTGTAAACAGGAAATGGGAGTACTCTGACAACATTGCTATCTATATTGTGACTCCTACTACATCTGTGCTGTCCTTGAAAGATCGTTATCGGCGTATTTTTAGATTTTTAACAAGAAACGTCAAAGTTTCAAGTCTAAACACATTTACAACTCTTAGTTTTCAACTTTTATTATTGTTGCCCAACAACAAATGAATAGTTTTGGTGTCCTTAAGAGTATTATTATTGTGTAATTCCATCTAGTTTTAGCATCATCTCATAAGTTATAATTGTATCATTTTTGTACATATTATACATAGAAAGTAATAATGTTCTTCACCTTCAGAGTCTACCGCTCATAATTGTGAAATTGAACCTGAGATATGAATTAAATAAAAAAGCAAAACATTAGAAATATACCTCAATTGATTGAAATATAATGTTTTTATTTAATTAATAAAAATAGTCTCTTAAAAAAAAAATTAGATTATTTTACAGGGCAACATTATTTTGCAAAAAATTATTAAGTTTAACTGAGAAGAAATGATTGACCGATATTTGTAATGTACTCATTTACTGAATCTATTAATAACAAATTGATGAAAAAATTAAAATGTCGATTTGCTTCCATGACTTTCGGAAAATTCTTTGCTCTTGGGAGTATATCCACTCTTAAGGAGCATTCACTAATCTCTTCAATAAGACACAGACTATAAATGGTGAATAAATTACTACTAATACCATTATTTACAATTTTTTTCAAGGCTGTCACATTTTACCAAATTTGACATTAGAATAAAGATATAGACTATTCACGGGATTGTACAAAGACAAGACATATTACTAAGCAAAAGCACATCGACTTACTGTTATCCGTTGTCGTCTTTGGTTGAGCACTGGCAGGTCTAGCATTAAGTCTGGCGCTATTTTCCTTAATGGTAGCACTATCGACAGTATTTTGTCTTTTAAAACCTGATTGGTGATTATTACTTTGAGGGGCAGGTACTTGAGGTTGAGGGCCTGTTCTTAAAGTTTCACCTAAATAACAAGAAAAGACAAATACACGGGTTAGAATTCAGAACTTATTAACGAATTTCGTCTGTTAAAAGAATATAAATAATATCTGATTTAAAATAAAACATTGGACACTAAACAATATATCTGATTTTCCCAAAAAACCTTAGCAAAAAAGAAATATACCAACCTATTGTGCCACCTGGAAAGGAACAGAGAAAAAACAGCAATGAGAAAAAGATATTACAAGCTATCATATACTAACCTCCACTTGAGGCCCTTCGGTTAGGCTTAGCGTGTGTCGCAGATATTGAACGGTGGACACCACGGTGTGAGGGACTCTGTGCTGTAGGCTGAGGTGCTGCTTGTTGTTGTCCTGTCATATTTCTCAGAGATAAACTGCTACCACTACGGCTACCATCACTTTCAGGCTTAAAAAGAAAATAGACCCGTTATTCATAACATCCAAAGCCCTGTCTAGTTTTCTGAGATGCGATACAATAAACTTCACATTGTGGGAGAAGTATAAACTAGTTTAGATAGAAAGATAGGCAGCCACCTGTTCTCGTTTACTGTTTACACCAATTTGTTGCTGCATGTTCAACAGCAGCGGTCCGTGAAATTTTGTTAAGCTATAACTTACTAATGGAGCATGGGACCCATGCCAAACTTTAATAGATCACTACCAAAGCCAAACGGAGATGTTTTGTGGAAAAAAATATTTGATTGGAATTTGTGAATTTTTTTTTCAAAAAGTGCACTGCCCACCCTGGGATCCGGAAAAGTACTTGTAAAATATATATTGTGTATTTTTTTTTCGAACAAGGAAGAAAATATAAGGATAGGATTTTAATTTTCTCAAAAAATTTTCATTCTTTATAAAGTTACATCATTTTGAAATTTTATAAATTAATATGGCCTGTATGACCTGGTAGCTAATCTAATCAAGCTTGTTTTTTCTGTTGCACATGTACTGGTTTTGGCCAGATATTGCCAAAAATATAATCTTAAAAAAAAATGGAAACAAAAATAAACAAAAAAAAAAAAAAACATGACGTTCAGAGGCGTGATGCGCACTCGTTATGAAATCTATACGTTTTTGCTCATAACGTCCTTGGGTGTTATGAAGTCTAAAAGCATCATGGGCATTGGGGGTAGTAGGGAGATGACGTCATCAGCACTTGGCGTGTTAAAATGTCCAGTAAAGAGTTCACTGAGCAAGACCTTTATAATTTGTTAATGAACAGTGATGAAGAAGAGTTTGGAGATTTCCCAGAAGACTAAATCAATGGTTGGAATGTGTTCGATACAGAGGAAATCATAGATGATATAAACATGTTTATTTTAAATGAAGTGAACACGCAAAAAAGTGTAAGAAAGATATCAAAAAAGTTCTCATTGCAGCTGCCAGCAATTTAAAAAAAAATTGTAGAAATACTTAGTGCTTACATGTTAAGCTAAGTGTTTGTGTCTCACGGTGGTTGTCTGTGTGTGTTTCCTGGTTGAGCAAAAGCCTTTCTCTTGGACAATATTGGTATGAGACTGCAACGAAGAGTTTAAAATTTTGGGTGAACGCAACAGAGCTGAATTCCTCTAGATACTGGAGCAACATTCCAAAAATTTTACATGGGAAAACACTCATTAAAGAACAATGCCCACTACAAACTGAAGACCTGATCTTAAAGAATAGAATGCAGTTGAGAACCCTAGTAGCACCAATATTGCACCAATATATAATCCATATAGGACCAATATTGGTCCTATATGTGACCAATATTCATATATTGGTCCTATATGGATTACATATTGGTCCAATATGTTGTGCTACTAGGGAATAATAACAGCACTTCTAACAGGAAACTTTTCTGTTAAGAAGCACACAATGGGAATATTCGAAAGAGACCTAGGCTGCAAGGATCCAAAAACTGAGGATCATATTATATTCAACTAGGAGACACTGGGCCACAGAAGATGTGGTAAGTATGGGTAACCACAAACAAATCCATCAGAAACCATTAACACTCCCCCCAGTTTCAGCTGATCCATGATAGAGAGGTACTAAAATGGGCAGACTGAATCAGGACAGGGAGAGCAAAATATGCTCAGGTGCAGTACACTCAGAGTTACTGACAGACAAGCTCTATGTGGGAAAATAATTATACAAGTTATTTTTATTATTGCTGTAAGATATCCAAAATTTCATTAGTTTTTCTTTCTCTACATAAAAAAAATATTGTGGTTTGACAGATATTTTATATTTTAGCAGAAAAAAATCGTGTATTCTGAAAGAGTGAAAGTCATAGAAGAATTTGTAGTAGAACAGATCCTGGATTTGGAAGCCAATAATGAACAATTTGAAAATATTTTTTTTGCCTTTGTTTAAGTTTGTGTCATACAATTATACTCTGAAAATCACAAATCTCATACTCGAGAGAGGGAGGAGATATACTTGCACACGAAGTCTGCAAAAACTACTTTTTCGGCGATAATTCGGAAAATAATGCCTGTAGGAAAAAAAGTCTAATTCAAAGTTAGAGAGAATTTGAAAATACGTGATCTGAGCTAAAGTTTCAATGAGAAGAGATATAATTTATCATTTAACCCCCAAGCGTGGTCATGATCATGTCTCTGACATTACCCTTCGTCCTTTACCATGTCCAGGTCAAAGCTCTGCAGAAATTCGCATTAAAACCCTCGCTGTTGTGTGTCCAGGCACGAAAGCCAATAAAAGAGGTAGTTCTTGGCCGTTTGAAGGGGTTGCCCTGAATAAAAACTTTTTTACCCTCATATTCGTGTTCTCCACCCCAGAAAACAAGGGGAGTGGGGGTGATCTGGTTGTGTTATTCATTTGTAACAAAATTGGACCAAAATCCCGACTCCTTGACTACCACAGAATGCCAAACAATAAAACTTTTCAATGTCCTACCAAAGCAGGTTAAAAATCACTCCTTTAAGCATAAACTTAAACAATATTTAAAGAATAACGCCTTCTATAGTCTTGAGGAATTTCTCCAAAACGACTTTGATTGGATGACACTTTCAAAATAATTTTTAGGTAGTGAAATTGTTTACACATTGTCTCACATTTTTTCCCTATACTTGTATTTTTTTTAATCAATTTTAATATTTTAATGTCTATATTATATATATTTGTACCATTTTATCTTGTTTACTTGACTTATGTAAGTGCTTTGTGTATGTTGACATCAATAAATGATTATTATTATTATTCCTCTCGACCCCTGATCAAAAGTTCTTATGGCCACAAGGTTGGAACATGCAATTTTTCAGATATAGGGGGTGCAAAGTCGACTTTGCAACCCCCGATGTTTGAAAAACTGCATTTTCCGACCTTGCATCCATGAGAACTTTTGATCAGGAGGTCGAGAGGAATAACATATATTGATTCTAGCAAATTTCAATGGGGGCCACTTCCTATAAGAAATGAGCACCCCCTTTGCACCCCCGATATCTGGAAAACAGTCCAGTTCCGACCTTGTGCCCATGAGATCGAGATGCCAAGATCTACAAAATCCTGCAATATGAGCAAATTTGGCCGAAACCCAATTTCCATTAGATTAGTGTGGAGTCCTTTAAGGAAGTACTTATTCTTGTTTAAAAGTGAATTATTTATTATTTGTTTGCTTATAGTAACGAAACATATTCTTTATAGGATTTTGCAAACAGAGGGGAAAAAAAACTATCTATGAGAACTAAAAGAAAACCTATATGTAAAAAACATTAATGAAATCTTTGCATTTTTTCGATAACCTGACTTCTGGTTATGCTAGCAAATCAAAATCCTAAAATAAATTTGTCGAATTTTTTATTTGACATTCTCATTATAACACTAGCGTCTATGTTGGATGCTAGTGTTATAATGAGAATGTCAAATAAGAAATTGGACAAATTTATTTTAGGATTTTGATTTGCTGTTTGCAAAATCCTATAAAGAATATGTTTCATTACTTATTCTTGGTTCATCACATGCCTCATGATCGCTTACAAAAGAAGTCACAGGACAATTTTAATAGAAAGACAATTAAAAGGATCAATAAACACACTCACATCTATGCTTTTCCTCCCTAGTAAAAGATACGTCGCAAAGGCATCATCATACTTCTGGGAATCCAAAGAATTTTCTACATCGTACCTATTAAAACCTAAACAAACTAAGGCTTCTATCCTTTTCGGATCGCTCATGTCCTGTTCAGGTTCAACATAAGGTTTCAACTCATCATTTTCGTAACTGCAAAAATAGTAACAAATACAATCATGGCCTGGTGTATTATTCCAGTAGACTTACGTAGTACCACATTACATTTATGTGTTATGTTTGTTTATTTTTGGCGTGTCGTATAAATATAACTACACCATAATAATTCACTCTTTAAAAAAAAATCTCCACTTTAAAAGGTCACATGACAAACACCAACAAATTTTTGAACTAGGTACCCTTCCTCGAATGTTCGAGTATAATCTCATTTGAGAGCTCATGTCACAATTACTTTTCCCAATGTCTCCATGCCATCTTTTCAAAGGGAGAAATTTTGAAAATCTAAATAAAGTTCCTTAAATTATTTTTATTTCTTATATTTACAGTATTAGTTACAAAACATTAATTATCTTCAGTCTTGAAGTCCCATTATAAACCATTGAAACATTTCCAATGTTGCCATTGAAGTTTCATCTAAAATTGAAAATATTTCAATAAATTCATTATTATAAACGTGGGAGCGATACAAAAAGTGACAAGACAACTTGAAAAATTATTATGGTGTAGTATTACTAATCACAACATTTATCGAAATAAAATTGCTTCTAACCATTTAAAGCCCACAGCTACATAGTCTGATTTAAAGAAAATATCCAATCCTCTACCATGAGGAGCAATATTTCATTTATTTTAAACAAAGCATTTGGTAATTCTGAAGAATAACGGAGCATTGGAATTTTCGCGTCATTTTTTCGGGTTATACTAATTTGGGGTCGTAGAACACGGATCTGAATTCGGCTTTCAATGCAAATGCAGTTTTTCCAAAAAAAAATTTTTAAATTTTTTCACCATAACACTAACTTTTTGTCAGTGTAAATGCTAAAAATTCCTCGATTTCGGCCGATTCGGATCCCGTATCCACAATGTAAGTGCTTTTTAGAACAATGTACTTTTTACGCAATGCAAAAAAATTTTTTTTTCATAATAATAGTATATATAGTAATATTATCAGAATTCTGAACTCCATTATTTGACAGATCAGCCATAAGATTGTCGCGCATGCATGGCAAAATACCCTGAAAAGTTCATGCCTCAAGGCACAACAAAGAATTTGTAAATACCTACTTACAAATTGATAAAATAAAAAATATAATTTAAATAAGCATACTTCTATGATCATCGTAACCAATGCAAAAACTGATGATCTATTAAGAATATTTTCAATATATAGTGTGCCCCAAATTGGTTTACTTAGAAATGGCCCGTTTTTGTTATTGCCCAGCAAAGACCAGTGAGATCACATACCTTGCCAGAAAAGGAAATGCCCCTTGCTCATATTGGATACCACCTACTGACTTTAGACTTGGTTATCAATAAGTGGTATCCGAGTGGGGTAAGGAACATTTGTGCCGTTTTTGCAATTGAAAACAAGTTGCGGAAATGGCACAAAGGTCCCTTGCCCTTCTAAGATACCACCTACTGACTTTCAACCTGGTGTGGTTATACCAGTAGGTGGTATCCAAGAAGGGCAAGGAACATTTGCGCAGTTTTTACAACTTATTTTCAATTGCAAACACGGCGCAAACGTTTCTTGCCCTTCTCGGACACCACCTACTGACTTTCAACTTGGTTATCAGTAAGTGGCATCCAAGTGAGGCAAGGAACATTTGCATCGTTTTTGCAATTGAAAATAAGTTGCGAAAACGGCGCAAATGTTCCTTGCCCTTCTCGGACACCACCTACTGACTTTCAACTTTGTTATCAGTAAGTGGTATCCGAGTGGGGCAAGGAACATTTGTGGCCTTTTTGCAAGTGACAATAAGTTACAAAAATGGCGCAAATGTTCCTTGTCCTTCTTGGATACCTCCTACTGATATAACCGGACCAGGTTGAAAGTCAGTGGGTATCCGAAAAGGACAAAGGGCGTTTCCTTTTCTGGCAAGGTATGTAAACTCACCCTATCTCTGGCCCTTGCTGGGCAATAACAAAAACGAGCCATTTCTAAGTAAACCAATCTGGGACATATTTAAAATATTGTATATAGAGCAGAACACCAGTTCTTGGTATTAGTTACGATGATCATAAAAGCAAGCTTATTTAAATTATATTTTTTTATTTTATCAATTTGTAAATAGATATTTATAAAGTGAATTTCTTTATCGTGCCTTGGGGCACCAACGTTTCAGGGTATGTTGACACGCATGCGCAACAATCGGACAATCTTACGGCTAATCTGTCAAATAATGGAGTTCTGAATTCTGATAAATAATAATATTATTTATATCATGTATTATTATGAAAAAGCAATTTTCTTGCAGCGCGTAAAATGTGCATTGTTCTAAAAAGCATTGTGGATACGGGATCTGAATTGGCCGAAATCAAGTTGTTTTTAGTGTTTACACTTATAAAAAGTTCGTGTTGTGGCGGAAAAATTCAAGAATTTTTTTTAGAAGAACTATGCATTTGTGTTGAAAACCGACTTCAGATTCGTGTTCTATGACCCCAAATTAGTAGATCCTGAAAAAATTACGTGAAAATTCCAATGCCCCGTTATTGTCCAGAATTACCAAATATCCAATCCTCTACCTTGGGGAGCAATATTTTATTTATAACAGAAGACTACAAACTGATCGTTCACTAAAAACAAGGCCAATTCTACGACAAATATTCATCACAACACATATGAAATGCAATATGACTAACCCCACGTACCCCTGGTTCATCCATTTATCTTTCATGATGGTCTCTAAGCTGGCTCTCTTCGCTGGGTTTAATACAAGGAACTTCTTTAGGAGGTTTTCACAGTCTGTACTCATGTAAAAGGGAATTCTGTACTTGCCACGCAGAACTCGCTCTCTAAGCTCTCGCAACGTTGAGCCGTCGAAAGGTAAACTGCCCGATACAAGTGTATATAAAATTACTCCTAATGACCATACGTCTACTTCAGGTCCATCATATTTTTTACCCTAAAATTATATACAATTTTAAATACCTTAATTGTTCAAAAACAATGAAATGGGCCTTTTCAGCAGGTGCTCATATCTTAAACTAAGCATTTATTTATTATTTGCAAGTTTAAACATAAGGCATTTTGAGCTATTAGGCTTCGAATATAATCTTTGTTTATAGAGTAAGATCCTAGAGCCACCAGACAAAGGAAAAGTTAATAATACTTTGAAATGCTCATATTATGAATATCTCTTGGAAAGTATGAGATATGGGCGGGAGAACACACTGTCAGCTATTTGATAATTTTCTCTCATTACAAAATGTAAAATATAACAAGTACTTACTTGGAAAAGTTCAGGTGCAGCATATGGTGGACTACCACAAAATGTGTCTAATTTATTTCCAGGGGTGAACTCGTTTGAAAATCCAAAGTCCGCGATTTTTATGTTCATTTCACTATCCAACAATAAGTTTTCAGCCTTTAAATCTCTGCAAAAATAAAGAGATACAATCAGATATGCAAAACTTGTATGAATAAAATTGTGTCCATGGAGTTGGATAATAAACAATAATTTTTATTTGACTGATACTAAACTAGCTTTATCAACTCTAGCCCAGTCAAAATAGAAACGAAAAAACTTCTGGATATTTTTGCACAAGTATTGAGATTGGAAGACGTGTTAAAAAATTAGTATTTGACTCATTATTTAAACATCAAAGTGTTAAAAAACAACTTAGTGAATACATTTTTCTTTTGCGGTGGGAGAATGAATCAAGTTTTCTACTTGATTATTCGAGATGTCTGTACCAAAAAGACTACAATGTTTGAAACAGGCCATTTTTGGAATACATAATAACAATAAAAAACGCCTTTATTTTAATGGGCGTAGGTTGTCTACATGACAGAAATATAAGGCGACGAAGTCAGTTCTTAGGAGCTAAGTTCAGATAAGTTCGAGGTGATTCCAAGTGAACTTGAAGTGAATAGCGTTTAATTAAAAAACAATGGGGTGTTTGCATTAAAAAAAAAGTACATTTTTAATAGGCTCGTTATGTTCTTCAGTAAAAAGTTAATGAATTTTGCCTGGTTTCAGTGTTTTTTTTAAGCCCAATAAGTTTATTTTTGAAAATTAAATTTAAATAAATAATCTTGTGACGTAGGAGAATTTTAAGCATATGTGTTGAATTTTGGAACTAATACCTCAGTAATACAGAAATCTTCTCTGTGAATTTCGATCAAGAAATACTGCGTCTTCTTCTTCTTCCAACATTACGGAGGAAATAAGTCATATTTTGAGGTTATAACAATATAGTAAACAAGTAGAGTTTGAGATTTATTCTTTGGTTTTGCGTTTTTGTTTGTGCTAATAAAATAGTTGAAAATGGAAAGTAGCTATGAAAAAGCATATTCTAACAACTTCCATTAGTTTCAATGAATATGATTCATGACTTTTACGTCAATAACATTGATTCTTTAGCTCCTGAAATGAGGTGTAAAAGAATCGCGTATTCGTTCTTATAATTCTTGTGTTTGTGTACAAATATATCGAATCTAAATGAAATAGTTGAATTTATTATTTTTAATGTGTGTTTCATAATTAGTAATTGAAATGAAACAAAATAATGTGTGTTCCTTTTCGATGAATGAATTCTTTGAGAAGCCATGGTTATTCCGTACCCAATGCAGTGTAATCTCTCTCGAGCAGGCATAATTTTAATAGTTAAATCACCGAATTTTAACAATTCAATTACGACTAAACTAAACAGCAACAAAAAGAAATATAGTTTTCAAAAACTTCCTTGACCTTTAAACTCCACTTTTTGTCGTTATACTATCATTCCATCTTTAATAATAAAAAAAATTTCTCGCTTACTATATTTTACAATGCGTATTCGTATTTTTGCATAACATGTAATAATTCATATATTTATTATAAAAGATGTCACGATAAAACAATTTTGCTTCATACATCAATCAAGAACAATATCAGAGGAATATGTTTATAAAATTTGATATCAATATCTCTCACAAGGCTCGAGATACTGAGTGAAAAATAAGAAAATACATTTTCATGCTTTTCCGAGTTTTGATCACAAAAATTTTTTCTCCAATTTCGCAATTTCGAATTAACTGGCCAACTCGAAATTCGAATCCAGAAAACTTTACATAAGAATCTGTTTTTCGTTTTTGCATACCCTTTAGTCAATCCCTTTTCCTTTAAAATACATCGTAGCGGCCTCTAGATTCTCTACTGATATGTAATACTCTGCTGCTTCTGACCTGTATTATTTGTTACAGCAGTAAACCAATCGGTTCTGCGTTTATAGTTTCTAGGGACAGTTAAAAATATTTTGTCTGGTGAATTCACTGATGTGTGCATGCAAAAAGGAGCTGGTACAATGCAATTCTTAAAAGAAATCATATTTATAACCTAACAAAGCAACATGTTAAGATTTGAATATATTTGCGAAAAACGATATGCAACAAATTTATTTGCTTTATTCTTCAAATATCTCGAGCACAAACTAGAGTTAGATCGATAAAAATACAAAAATAAACATACAATCACAACATTCACATATCGCCGTTCTATAATGACATTTGGTAATATCTCATATCTCCGGGTAATATAAGAAGAAGAAGACGACCGAATTAATATTTAAAAATATACTTGTTCTATTCAATAACAGATGGCGTAGATTCAATAAATTTTAGTACGTCACGATCCCCCCACTATTTTTAAGTTTACGTTAATTATGAACAAAATAGTGACTTATTGAAAAAATAAAAAAATACGGGTCACTTTATTTTTCACGATCTTTTGATATGTGCATTTATCTCAACACCATGCAAACACCCCATTAGTATATTTTATAGTGAGTGATTTTAATATAAATTGAGTAAGGATAGACCCTCTACAGATTTTTTAAATATTTTAAGTGACTTTGGTGCCACTCTGACTATTAAAGAACATACTAAGGTTACAAGCAATACAAAATCTTGTCTGGATAATATAATTACAAATTTCAAAGGAAATTTCGAGGGTAAAGTGGTCGAAACGCATATTTCAGATCACTCAGGGCACGTACTAAACTTTGTCCCAAGTTCCAGCACAAAAAGTTGAAACTAGAGATTTTAGTAGCGGAAATATCTTAAATTTCTGCAATAAGCTTGGTGAAGAGACCTAGTCTGAAGTGTACCAAAGTCATGATATCAACTTCAGCCTTTTTTGTTTTGTATCAATTCTTTTATATTATTTTCAAATTCACTTCCCGAAAATAAAAGTTCGTGACAAAAAAAATATATATAAAAAAGTTTTTTCTTAAAGATCCTAATATATTAGAATTTAAACAACAAGTGGTTATATATCAAACTATAGCTAAGATTGACAACGCATATAAAGTCGCTTATAATGAATCAAAAATGCACTATAATAAATTGATAGTGGACACTAAAAAAATATACCTATTATAGAAATAAAATTAGTTTAGCTGAGAATAAATCTAAGACTATGTGGCAAGCAATTAATGACATAACAAGACCTCCCAATTCAAGAACTTCTCCACAGACAGATGATTCTAAAGATACTGCCAACAATTTTAACCATCTATTCGTTAATATGGCACATAACTTATTATCCAAACAGCCTCCAATTAATACTCATTTCTATAATGGTCTTCTTCACAACATGGATAGATCATTATTTTTTAGTCTCGTTACACCTAGCGAAATTTTATCAATCAGAAGGGACATGCCAAACAAGAAAAGCACTGGTATAGATGAGATTCCAGTTAGTACTTTAAAGGCTTGTGCACATCAGATTGCAGAACCCTTAAGTCACTTAATAAATTTATCCCTTGAAACAGGTATCTTTCCTGATGAATTAAAGATTACAATAGTCAAACCTATTTAAAAGAGGAGATTTTAACTCCTTGAGAAATTATCGTCCCATAAGCCTTCTAACTTGCTCTCAGAAATATTTGAATATATAGTGTCCACAAGAGTAATTTCTTTTTGTTGAGATATTGATTTCAAAAGCGACATTCTATGCATGTGTATATGTATCTGTGAGGGTGAAAAAGTGAGCGATCTAATTGCAGTTCCGTGTCTGTGGGTGCCAGTGGAACTACATGTGCGGAGTCTGCGTAGATGTCAGTAAGATACAGACAGAACTATGAAGAGTTTTACGCAAGTGGCGGTTATAAAAGAGTTCTAGTATCATTATTGTTTTTTGTAAACTCCCTTAAGTTATGTTATATGTAATATGTATAACCACATTAAAGCTTATTGTTATTACAAACGAGTTGCAGCATAATTTATTTTAACACTTTTTTTACCAAGTATGGCGCCTGTTTTCAAATAACCAGCATGGCTACCTAAGGCGAAGATCGATAGACACTGCTCTATTCGAATTCATCAATAGCGTGGTGCAAGACTTAGAGGACGGAAATGTATCCTGTGGGATTTTCCTGGATCTTTCTAAGGCATTTGATTGCATAAACCATGAGATGTTACTGAACAAGTTGCACAAATATGGTATTAGGGGAAATGTTCACAATTGGTTTCGTTTCTATCTAATAGGGCGAAAACAATTGGTTGAACTTGATCATAGAAAAGGAAAGGTTCAGTCAGATGCAGATGATACAAATCTATCGATTAAAGGCCAACATTTTATGGAAATTTTGGAAACAGGAAATTAATTACTGAAATCGATCAAACAATGGTTTTCCGAAAACAATTTAATTCTAAATGAAAGTAAAACAGATGCTATTTTATTTAAAACATTGTTTGTTTTAAATAAAATCAGAACTCCTCAAGACATCTTTTTAGAGGGTAAGAAAATATGTTTTTCTAGTAGACTATGATGTAGTAAAAATGTTGTATTATGCTAATTTTTATTCTTTAATAAAATTTGGTATTGTTACGTGGGGTAGCTCTTTAGAGCTTTGTACAATTTTTTCTACTCAGAAGTGAGTTATTAGGCTTATGCTAAACATGAAAGCCAGAGATACGTGCAGGGGCAAATTTAAAGCTAATAAAATTTTGACCGTTACTGCCATCTATATCTATGAATTCTTACAGTTTTTAGTTAAAAACCGCAGTAAGTTCGACTCTTGTTTAAGTACCCACACTTACAGCACCAGGTTTCGAGGAGACTTTACCTTTCCAATACATAAAAGAACACTATATGAAAAAGGGACGTTCCACCATTGCTTAAGATTGTATAAATCATTTGCCATTAAATATAAAAAATATTCAATGTGATAAAATGCTCCTAGAACATTCTCGTAAATTTCTTTGTGACATTGAACCCTACTCTTTGGATGAATACTTTTTTTTAAATCTAAATACCTAACATATTGTGATAATTTTTAATCTGTAATTTGGTATGTTATATTAATATTTTATTTTATTTGTGCACTGTTTAATTTTCCGTAGTAATTTGACGTATTTCTCAGACCAAACATCTGTAGAAATAAACGATTTATTTACTTACTTACAATGACATCTTTTCTTATTTTCCACATGATTACGTATCTCTTTTTACTGATGATGTCTAGCAGACTAATAGGATAAAGAACCCCGTACAAATCTTATGGAAATTGATTCTGGTCAAATTGGCTGAAGTTTAGTATGGTATACTTTAGGTCATTCTGATCAAAAGTATCCATGGTCACAATGCCCAGAAATGGATAGGCTAGAAGTTATCGAGCCTATAATAAGTAGAAACAGCGCTTAAAAAATGCAACTTTTTTCCTATTATATATATTTATTTAAAATTAGTGGTGCAACGGTTACGGTTGGGGAACGGTTTAGTTCACGGTTTTTGCTATTATACGGTTAACCGTAACCGTCTATTTTCACGGTTGTTATACGGTTCTTGCAGGTCTGAACGTGCAACGCACAACAGCGGGCGCGGCGGCACCGATACGGATACGAGCCTGTTAGTTGACGGTGGAGTTTCAGAAAGCGCGCATTCAGAACACTATTACCAAAACAAAGGCTCTTCTTTATTCTGGTGCTGAAGCAATACCTGAAACCAAAGTGTATGAATCTGAAGCATTTTCTTCTGACGTTCAGCCATCCACAAGCAGTGGAATTTGGAGCATATGCCAGCAAATAATTGAAAACGTTGAAGGTTGGCAATTTTTGCAAGCAAGTGCTAAAGTAGATTAAGTGGAAGTACCTCGTAATTTACAATTTAAATTTACCTAAAGTGTTTCTTAAAATCTTAAAATTAAAACTTTAAATATTTTGCAGGCAACGCATGTAAAAAAGAAGTTAACGAATATTTAATGTCACCAAATATACCTCATACATCAAGTCCTTTTTCGTTTTGGAAAAACTGTTATACGTTTCCTCATTTGAAAATGCTGGCACTTAGGTATTTATAATATAAACCATCATCAGTTAATTCAGAGAGGCTGTTCGCCACTGCAGGGCTTGTGCAAACACCCAAGAGGAATAGGTTGAATCCGCAGAATTGGCAAATGTTATGTTTCCAAAATAAAAATTTGCCTGCTGTAAATTTTGAATACTAATTTTTGTTCTTTTGTTCTTTTTTGTATTTTAAATTTTCAGTTTAAATATTTTAACTACATTTTTAGTAGGTAGATACAGATACCTACCTATATTTAAAAATGTAAATGTTTATTTTCTTTTTTAATCTCTATCAGCTTTTATTGTTTACAATGTTTCCTGTTTATTTATATTAAGAACGTTTAATTTTACGCTGTTTTTTTGTAATGCTACTACAAAAATGTAGTTTAGTTTTTTTTTACGTTTTTGTTTTGTTTTAAATATGCCCTTTCAAAGTGTTGTGTTTTGTTTTGAAGAATAAAGTATATTATTTTATCATTATGCGATTCATTTTAAAAACCGTAACCATAACCGTAACCGTAGGAATAACCATAACCGTAACCTTAACCGTAAAACCCGAAACCGTTGCACCACTATTTAAAATATATATAGCCATGAACAACATATGCATATTCTACAATAAGGCTTTCATATACCGGATGCCCAAAAAGTCCGGACACGATATAATATTTCCAGGAAAGTAAGTTTTCATGAAAAAAGTTTTAGACAAAAGTTGTTTGTCTGTAATTGTTTATTTGTGGCATATTCAGATTTTCTTACTTTTTATTGGGTATTTTGCCACTGAAAAATATTTAAAAATTTTAATGAAAAAACCTCTGCGCCAAACGGATCAGACAGAGGTTGGTTCTTGAGTACTTGACTGTTTCAAAAAAGTTTTGAGAACGGAAGTAGATTCTCTTCCGAAACGTTAACTACCCATAGCTTTGATTTTGAGTTTTTAGTTTATAACATTGTTCTAGTTTATATATTTTTAGGTGTGAGACTTTTTGAAACAGTCAAGTACTCAAGAACCAACCTCTGTCTGATCCGTTTGGCGCAGAGGTTTTTCCATTAAAATTTTTAAATATTTTTCAGTGGCAAAATACCCAATAAAAAGTAAGAAAAAGTTGTTTGGTTTTGAGAATTACATCTTTTGAACACCAAACCACTTATCACCCCCTCGCGGGGGGTGGGGGCGAGTTCAAAATATTAAATAGCAACCCCCAGTTTTTTACACGGATTATGATTCTCTCAGAGGAAATATCAAACTTTTGTCTAAAACACTTTTTTATCCGAAGCCATCCCGACCCTCCAAACGTTGTCAAAAGTCCTCGTTCTTGCCACTTCAATCATTTCTCAATGGATCAACGACGGTCTTAAGGAAAAAAATTGCAAGAGAGAAGTGGTTTGGTGTTCAAAAGATGTTACTTTCAAGTTTATATAATTAATATGTCATTTTTTATTATTAACGAAGAAACTAAAGTTTGGACGAGACAGTGAAATCGTAACAACACTGCAATACTGTACATTTACTATTCCTACGTTGATACCAATGCGCAATGTTAGTAGAGATGGGACAAGTGGTTCCACTTATGTAGTATTACAATCGCGACCATTCCAGAAAAATATCATGAATTCAAGTATTTCAGAGGGTAAAGTAACGTAATTCAAGTGATGATGCATGTTGTGAGTAACCAGTTATTTTAGCATTTCATAGCACGTTACATTACCTGATTTACCTGAAACCCATTTCTAAAGTTTAGTGTTTAGTACAGTTAAGATCAAACAGCTGAGATCGATTAGGTTAGGATCTGTTGTGCATAAAATGACAAAAGTTCAATATTCTCTTTTATTTATTTAAGAATATTTAATGCACTTTGGAACACAGTGAAACAAACATTGCTCACTTGCACTGCTTATACATAAGGACGAATGACAAGGAAAGACAGATGTTACTACTAGACTTTGCTTTACCATGTTCAGGAGCCGCTCCAGATAGTGGACGTCCGTCCAGGGCGTCAGAATTGTAGGGGCGGCATTTTCGACGTAGTATAAGAATCGCAAATCAGTGGTCGTTATTAAGATCTTAACTGCATTTTTAAAAAATGTACTCAAAATTTGGAAAAGGTGTTAATATTTTTTCAATGATTTTTGAGCTGTTATATTCAATAACACATCTTTTGTAAGAGCTCTTGTTAAATTATAATAGTATTTCTTAGCGTTCTTGAATCGCTTCCATTGAGTTGTTATGTTCAACAACACATTTCCCGTAAGAATTAAAATAGTTATAAATCAAAAATGGTTTGGTGAATCAATTTAAAATTTATTGGGGTGATATATGAAGATATAAAGAACAATTTCCCAGAAATTCGATAATTTCTTAACATCCTTAAGACGTAAGACTCTAAAAATTGATTGAGGAAGCCGCTACTCTGTGGTAATCCATAATTATAACGGAATTAAGTAAAACACTACCATGTTTTTACCACTACATTTCCACAAAACGTGACTGCAGTTTCAACACTATGTCATTTTCAAACGATGATTCAACTAAGAATAGTTAAATCATGGTTTGAAAATGACAAAGTGTTGAAACTGCAGTCACGTTTTGTGCAAATACAGTGGTAAAAAACATAGTAGTGTTTTCCTTAATTTCGTTATAAGACTCCATATATTATTATGACATTATACATACCTGTGAATTATTCTTTTTTGATGGCAGTATTGCACTGCAGAGACAATTTGCCTGAATTTTGCTCGCGCCTCTTTTTCTTTCATTCTACCATGGAGCACGAGGTAGTCAAATACTTCACCTCCAGAGGCATACTCCATTACCAGGTACAAAGTTTTTTCAGTTTCAATTACTTGAAATAGTTTCACTATATTTGGATGGTCTAACATTTTCATAATCCTTACCTAGAAGATAAATAATTATGTGTTATTAGATTTATAATAAGTCTAGAGAAATTGAAAAATGTATTCAAGACGTGTGAAAATTTTTGTGACAGTAATACTGTATGCAAAAAAGAACGACAAGATTTTAAACTGAGGTTTGGTTCTGGCACGCGGTTTGGCCGTCTGATGGGCGTGTTCGGCGAATGATTAGATTGCGTGTTGGAACAAAACTCCATGGATGCCAATTGTAACTAATTGGCAGTACTAAAGGCTGAGATACTACAAAATAACACTTCCTGACCACAGTGATGCCTTATTTTTAAGGGACTTCTTTGGAAAAAAAGAAGTAATATATGAGTGAACTGGAATACACAAAAAAACTTTCAAAATATCACATGAATTAATGTTTAGGTTAGTAATACGTTAATGTTATTATACCTAGTTGTCTCCATTCGTTTAATGCACACAAAATGGCAATAAAAACCAGCCATCCAAATATCAAAGGCGGCACTATTATAAGCCAACAAGGTACCACAGAGCCGTATTTTAAATATGACGTTTCTGGTAAATTAAAAAATCTTGCACTGTTTTGAGTCAAGATAGGATATCTTAAGCATATTGCCCGTCCCTCACGATATTGATAGATAAATTCAAAGTATGGCTCTGCTTATCCGTTCCCTGGGTATGACGTTCTAGTTAGGGATGATTTGCGCAACTAAATTTCAGGAGTTAAGAAATTTCAATTGTTTCCGATTATTTCTTATTTTAATTATGCCAGAAAGTACTATACATGAGAATAATGTTGTTCTATATATTAAGTAATACATTATATTTATGATTTACCATTTTCTACCAAATTTGAACATGCCCCGCTCTCCCATCTATACATATATAAGCAGCACAGTTTTGAGGTTTTTTTATGTGCAGTAACTATATGGAGACAACTATATATAAATTTTGGATTCTCATAAATTGAAATATTTAGTAAGAAGAGGACACTGTACGGCAGTTTAAATCAGGGTTGGCAAAAATTGTGTTTTTTTTTATTTTAATCAAAAAACGCGTTTTTTAATTTAAAACAATTCAATGTGTTTTAAACATGGATTTTTAATTGTTGAAAAAAAAAACATGTTTTAAACAATAAAAAATATGTTTTTAAACTTAAATTCATATGGGCGCGTCGACCCAATACAGTGTTTATTCTATAAGCCATGCCCATGTTGCATCAGAACAAGACGAGGACGATACTTGACAACGGCTCGGCCAATTCGGTGTAATAAATACGTCAAGTTGTGCAATAGTGCAATAGTTGTTTGGTTGGTTATTGACTACACAGGCACATAAAAAAAAATCGAGTGGGAGAAGGCAGACTTAAGTATTCCCATGAATTCTGACCTGGTGAACACGAATCCGATGTCCGTTATGCCCGATTAGCTCTTGTATTCTTCCTAACCTCAAAAAACGCCGTAAGAATGCCCAAAAAAATGAAAATGTAGCTAAAAATCTGAAAAAATTCAGAGGTACATAGGATGGCGATAGAAATCGAATGGCGCAAACCAGACATCCCTGCGGTCCTTCGTTTTCGAGATAGAGCAGCTTAAAGTCACCGGAAGGAAAACATTTGTTTTTTTCGCACTTCTCGAGGCTCGATATCGGAAACCAAAAAAGCTGTAGAATTCTAGTTTGCGCCATTCGATTTATCTCGCTATTCTACGTACCTCTGATTTTTTTCAGATTTTTAGCTACACTTTCATTTTCTCGGGCATTCTTACGGTGTTTTTTTTTGAGGTTAGGAAAAACACAAGAGCCAATTGGGCAAAAGGGACATCGGATTCGTGTTCAGCAGGTCTAAATGCATGGGAATACATAGATCTACCTTCCCGCACTCGACTTTTTTTTTGTGTGTACCTGTGCTACTAATCGCTTTAAAATGAACACTTAAGAAACTACATAATAACAGGTATATCTTCTATATAATAGTAATATATTTTGTTCGTTGTACTTATACTACTATATTATTATAACTAGTTTTATTGCATTATATAAAAGTTCATATTTTTTCATTTTATTATTTTTTTTTACCTTATCAAATATAACGATGTTCCAAAAATTGTCCTTCAAACACACTGAAAAAAACGCATTAAAAAAAATCATGTTTGAAACAATTGTTTTAAACGTGTTTAGAAATGTGTTTAAAACAGGTTACTGTGTTTTACACTTAAAAAACATTTGTTTAAAACATTTTGTTTTAAAACTGCCAACCCTGGTTTAAATACAGTGTCATAGGGTGTATGAATAAGGACAAAAATATAAAAATAATGTATTTTGCTGACTTTTCAGAAGCCTTAATAATCTGTTTCCTTTCTCAAGGCTGTAATAGAAAAAATGTTATGTGCTGTGTATATCAAATACTAAAACATTTTCAGTTCTATTTTATGCATTATAATTGTTATATCTACTTTCACCCCTTTCTAAGGGTAGTTTGTACATTTATTGGCTTTCAACCTAGTAAATCTAAAAAACTATTAATTGTATAAATAAAAACCTGATTGACTTATAAACATAATTATTTAAGCTCTTTTCTTATATGCCTTTTGTAAAATATGGGGATACTTTGCCTCGTTATTATAGGGGAGGTTGCCCCTAAAGAAAAAAGATTTACAATATCGGATAGGGCGATAGATGATGAAAATTTTGAGACCTCTTGCGTTCAATTTTGTAAATGTCATGCAAACATATGGACGCTGCAAGAAGAGGCGAGAAAACGGCTTATTTTGCGGTCAGTCTTTCCAGCAAAAAAGGTAAGTGTTTTCATTTTCACGTGCAACGAACGAACCATTAAGAAAAAAAAAATCGGTAAAGGTATTTATACAGATGTTTCGTCTTTTTTTATACATGGTGGTCACTCTACAAAATTATTAATTAAGAAACGACAGGAGCAAAGCACACATACTAAAAAAAAAAAATTTCTATATCCGAGATGAAACATATCATTTCGACGTTTTTTGGGTCGCTGATCATGAATGCGACGTCAGTTTCCCGTTAACTGCCAGAAAAACTTAACGATGAGCGACCGAAAAAACGTCGAAAATGGTATGTTTCATCCCGGATTCAGAATTTTTCTTTCTGTGCATGGCTGTGTAAATCTTGCCAGGTTCGAGCAATATACAAAGGTTGACTTCAAGATGCTTATTGGAGAACATCGAATTGGATATCAAATTTAAAGCAGTACCATGACAAACTACAGTTCCTAACGAGTACCTATTTAAAAAAAATATTCATTCAAATCGATTAATATTAGACTGAATATGAAGTTCTGCTCACTGTTCACCAGCGAGGTTCCACTTTCGATTTTCAATACATTGCCTAAATAAGTACCCAAAATGAAGCGATTAAAACAACAACAAAAAAAGTTGGACATTTTTATCCACTATGAGCTGTCCTATGAAAGTTGACTTGTTAGTCCATTTTGCTGGATAACAATTGATTTTACGAAAAATTCGTATAGAATCATTTCAAACCATCTCGTTGAGACTGATAAAATTGGTATATAACATTTTCTGATTAGACAAAGTTCAGTTTTCGACCTATTACAGGCTGACATGGAAATTCATTATTCATACATTTTGCTCGATAACGGCTGATTTTATGCCAAATTCATATAGGGCCATTTCGAACCGTCTCGTCGAGGCGGATAATTTTAGTATATAACTTTTCCGAACAGACGAAGTCTAGGCCTTGAGCCACTACGAGCTCTCCTATGAAAATTGACTTATTAGTCCATTTAGCTGGATAACGATTGATTGTACGAAAAATTCATATAGAATCGTTTCAAACCAACTCGTCGAGACTGACAAAATTGGTACATAACATTTTCTGATTAGACTAAGTTCAGTTTTCGACCTATTACGGGCTGACATGGAAATTCATTATTCATCCATTTTGCTCGATAACGGTTGATTTTACGCCAAATTCATATAGGACCATTTCGAACCGTTTCGTCGAGGCGGATAACTTTAGTATATAACTTTTCCGAACAGACGAATTTTAGGTCTTGATCCACTACAAGATCTCCTATGAAAATTGACTTGTTAGTCCATTTTGCTGGATAACGATTGATTTTACGAAAAATTCATATAGAATTGTTTCAAACCAACTCGGCAAGACTGATAAAATTGGTATATAACGTTTTCTGATTAGACTAAGTTCGGTTTTCGACCTATTACGGGCTGACATGGAAATTCATTAAGTATTCATCCATTTTGCTTGATAAAGGTTGATTTTACGAAAAATTCATACAGAATCATTTCAAACCAACTCGTCGAGATTGATAAAATTGATAAATAAACATTTTCTGAATAGACGAAGTTCAGTTTTCGACCTATTACCAGCCGACATGAAAATTCACTATTCATCCATTTTGCTCGATAACGGTTGATTTTACGCCAAATTGATATAAGACCATTATGAACCGTCTCGTCGAGGCGAATAACTTTGTTATATAATTTTTTCCGAACAGACGAAGTTTAAGTTTTAATAATGAAGTATTAAACAATTAGAAATATGATATCAAATAGGTTTTTATATTATAGTGGATAAATGTATTATATTGCAGGTTCCAGGAATATTATTCTTAGGACTGAATTCATGAAGTCCCAAAAAGAAAAATAGAAGAATCCATGTCACAGAAACTCCAAGAAATACAGAAAAATTAAGAGAATGACAATATTTCTTAATATCATTGACATTAAACTGTTTTTTAAATAAATATTATGCGTAATAATATGCAATCTGAAAAAGTCCTATTTGAATTATATGATAATTATTTACAATTGACATTCTATAAAAAAAAAATATTTTCAATACTTCAAGTCATCATCGCTGTGATAGCAGCTCCAAACAATATATGAAAAAAAGATAAAAATATTACCACAGTTAATCTGCTAATTCTAAAAAAATATATATTTAATCAGGATGCTGGAATTATGATAAACAATGTGATAACTTATTAAAGGTTTCCTTAGAAAGTACCAATATAATGATGATAATCTAATGTTTAATAGTAAGCATTACATCACATTCTGAGATTTCCAAGAAGTGATTTCTACATGGGATTTTCAACCTGACTAATTCAGTCTACTATCAAATTGTGTATCTTGATCACCATAAAATTTATATTCCTTCACCAGAAAACTAACATTCTACATTCAACCGTAATAAATTTAGTAAGCTTTACTCAATTTGCAGAGGAACTGAGCAGAAACTTCACACCAATGTTGTAGCAGAGAAATCTGGAAAAGCCAGGAAATTTGAACTTTTTCTGGAATCAGAGAATAGAATAGAATTTTGTAGAGGGCCAGGGAAAATTTCACTCGACAATATTTTTGGCAAATCCGTTGGAGCGTACTATAGTACACGTATTTGTGGAATGGAAGGGACCTATTTATATATAAATGGGTCCTTTCACAGATACGTTCACAAAAATGGGCTATTTTAACAATTCGAATGGGCTTGTTCAGCATTTTTTTTTTATTTCACAAATCGAAAGTGCAAGTATAAATTAATGGATCTGCAAAATATCATAATCTTATTCGCACGTTTAGTATCTTAAAAACTATTACAAATTTCCATCTCGCGAAAATGGGGCGTGGCCAGGCGGTACGTCACTATACGCATAGACTCGGCGATCTCAATAGACTTGATGCTCCTTATTGGTTATAATTATAAGTGTTTTCGAAGTATTGTTTGTTTTGCTTACTACTTGACAGTAGGGGAGCACAATTTGGTGAAATGTCAAAAAATTACAATTTTCTCTCGCTCCTGCCAGAACAAATTTTCGATTTCGACCCTGCAATTTACGATTATAATTCATCGCTGACCTTCTCCTTTCCGTAGACACATAGAACGAACTTCCACTCGACGTATTTATTTAGTTACCAGCGTTTAAAAATTCCATGTTTTTCGACTTTTCAGGTTAAATTTGAAAGGTCCCAGAAAGCCATTTTTCTTACGTCACTTGCGTATAGTGACGTCACAAATGAGCGATCGGTTTTTGCAACTATTACTAAATTTCAACTCCTTATATATCGAGAACGGAAAAAGATAATAATACTAAATTTTAAGTGTATAATGAGAATATCGAGTACTATATGAAAAAGTATAAAAACCATATAAAAAGAATATCATGGAACAAGCCCATTGGGTTAACCTATCCAATTATTTTTCATTATTTTGCTATTGAACTCGGAAAAATGTAATGTTTTATCCTTGGCACAAGTGCAAATCAATACAGAAAAGCAATTTTAATTTTACAATTACTTGATTCTTATATATCTGAATTGTAATTTTAGAATATTATTATCCCTGTAATTTGCAATTTAATTGACGATGTTCATAGTGTTGTAACAGTCTAGTTAGAAAACAAAGATTATTCTATTCTATTTCTAAACGGTAAAAATGGGTTCGTTAGTTTAAGTAAAATTATTTTGTTTATTACTTCCACATCCACGTAGTGGATTGGAAGTATAGTAATCGCAAAAAAATTTTCAAAAATTTTTATTCGTGAAATTTTTTTTTTGGTTAACTTAAAAAAATATTGTTCATTCAAAATATTACTCATGTGTTCTAAGAAATGGCTAGTTTAGAAGCAAAGAAATAATTAATTTGTTAATTGTTTAAATTTGATACATAATTTGTTTCATGTAAACAAAACATTAATTAAAAAAAAAAACATATAATTAAATAAACACTTGTAGCAAGCGAACATTTATTATGTTACAGTGTGTTTTATTCAACAGAAGCTTTTTGTAGAATATGAAAGCGAGGTGTTTTGCAATAACACAAATAATTTTTGCTTTAAGCCGCTTTTGTTTAGCTCTGTATAGTTCTTAGTTTTAATTAAACAATGACATTTAGTTAAAGACCATTACTTATATATTTCAAACAGCAAAATATTGTCTTCTTCGCTATCAAGAATTAACGAACCAGAGCCCACCAAATATGTGGAAATATTACCTTATCACGGCAATTCATCACGAACGCCTAGTGTATAATACAGCGCCATCTCGCCATTATTTACTATGTTGAAGTAGGTACTTTCCCACTTTGTCAAAATTTCAGAGTAGTATAAAGTTGTAAATTATTTCCAAAGGAACAGTTATATGTAGAGTTCCATAGGGGTTACTCTAAGGTAATTACAAGTAGGTATTGAAATTTCGTTCAAAATGTGTTTTGTTTTTATTTTATCAAGGTGAGAATAATAGGTAGTGTATTGTTTACTTAATATGATTGCTAATGTTTAATACTGTATTATTTGAACTAAGTATTTGTTTTATTACAACATACAAATATAAAATTCTAGAATTTTTTTCTCAAGATACATTTTAAAATTTATTTACGGAAATAGCCAAATCATTGAAAATAATTGGAATTCAGCTCTGAAAAGGTAAAATTTTAGATTTGAAGCTGAGTTTCAAGAAAACAACAATGAAGATTTTTCCAGAAAAATCAGCCAAGAGGAAATTTCAGAGCAAACAGAAATCGTCAATGATGATGATGAAAGTATAATTAATATTTTATTATATACTCAAATTATTTTACGTCCACATCGACTTAGTGGAGTGAAAGTACAAACTGATTCAAATTGAATCCTCACAATTGGGATCTCGGAAACCATAAGAGATGGAGAGTCGGTTAAATGGGAACAAAGTTGCGTAATGTAGTACTCAATAATATGACATGAAGAAATCCGAAATACTGCTATTGGTTTTTGAGATATTGGAAAAAAATCCGAATTGGATTTTTAATTTTTCAACGGTTATTACTGAACTTATTAAAAATACAAGAGTACTTTCTTAGAGCACGTTATAATGCTCTACATACAAAGTATCAGTATTATTTAGCGACGTCACGTCGCCTCGGAATCATCACCAACTTCAAAATTTGAAATAAAAAATAAAGTTTTGGAATAATTTTGTAATATACGAATATGTTACACTGACTTATTTTCCAACATTTTCTTGCACTTGAACCTACCAATAACAACCTACTTACTAATAATACAAGATTTCATGAAATCTAATATAAAAAACAAAACATACAGGACCGCATTCAGGCACCCTGTTGTAATTAAGTAATGATTTAAGTGCAATGAAACGTTGAAAAATAATCTAGTGCGACATATCATTGAATTCGTATTATAAAATACTTGCCGAAAATTATATAAGCACTTCATTTGTTTTTTTCCAATATCTCAAAAACCACTAGGTGTACTTCGAGTTACTATATTACGTAACTTTGCCCCCCTTTAGCTGACCCTCTATCTCTTACGGTTTCAGAGATCCTAATGGTGAGTATGCAATCTGAATAAGCCTGTATAGTAATTGTAAAAAAAATCTATGAGCAATAATTTCCACGTACTGGATTGAAAGATCAAGATGCTTTCGTTTAAAGAGTTTTGGATGGGAAATCTTGATGTGGAAGTAGTGATTCCTTAGGCAGCGGTCCTTTTGTTGTAATATACTGTTATGCATTACACCCCCCTATGATACGCCTATGCCCGATAGTGACTGGAAACTTGTAAAAAGAGATAAGAGTTTTGTAGAGTGTGGTAGGAGGAGATTCTCGATTGTGTTCTGGATGAGTCTGGAGGCAATTTCAGAGTATATAAGGCGCGATTACCGGCGGAAGAGAAGAAGTTTATAAAAGTGAAGAAGTTGAAAACTAAAAAAAAATGTTAAATAAGAAGTAAACAAAAGGTAAAGGTTATTTTGGTTAATTAAGAAGTATTGTATAATCAGTAAATTATCAAATAAAGTGTTAGTGGTTTACTCCTTGTTAAAATTATTTAGAACCCACGGATTCATACAGGGTGTTTCCCAAAGGGCGGAAAACTCGTAACAATACAATACAAGAAAACAATCTTTATTATTATTTTTAATGGTCCGTTAACATTTTTTCCCAAAATATATTATTTTAAAAGATATTTACGGGAAATGCCATTTACCGCATTGTTACGACGATTTTCAGGTTGAAGCGGCAACATTATTAACCCTTTTTATTACTTCATTGTATGCCCTAAATACTAGTAAAAGTCTAAAAAGTAATTTGGCTAGCTAATTAATTCAGATTTTGATGAATTTTATTCTTTGGAAAATGTACCAGTAGTAAAGTAGAAAACATCAAAAGTTGACATTTAATAAAAAAAAATTGAGACAATACTTACTTCTCTAAATAATTTTTGTAGTGAACCAGGGGTAAGTTGCGTTTTATCGATGATCTTGATGGCCACCTCTTTCCCAGTGGGCACATGTTTCGCCAATTTGACCTTGGCAAAGTTCCCCTTGCCGATGGTCTTAAGTAATTTATATTTGCCAATTGTAGGTTCCTCTCCCAACCTCGGCCGGTTTCGCGTCGATGCCGAACTGCTTCTCGTTGATTCCACTGTACTATCATTGGTCTGAAATAATAAAAAAAAAATGTCAGTGGAAATCGTCGATATAAATAAGGATTTATTTGGTTTTGGTCCCAAACGGACAATTATCGTTTATTTTTGGATTTTTTTTTTTGAAAATGTGTCTTTCATTGAAAGAATAATAAAGACCGATAAGGAAAAAAAAAACAAGAAGAATTTTTGTGTATCGTTTACAATTTATCTTGAGTAATATTTTACCAAACGACAATTTCTGTCGACATGCATATCAGAAATTATCGTCGTCGACAAATTCAAGGCATTGATTCTATAGAACTCACATTTGTTGCAGAAAAACTTTCTGCAATAAGAATTACGGGTTACTTTATTTCATAGGCAATGTCGTATCCCAGCTTTCGACAATTTTTTGCAAAGTTGGAAGAAATTAGTTCAGAGAAGTATGCCGTTAATCTTAGAGTTCTTCAAGGCTCTGTATTGGGACCACTTATTTTTCTTCTATTTATAAATTATTGACCAATTCGTATTGGTACTGGTGCTGTTCGCAGATGACATCCCCATAGCAGAAAAGACGGACACGTCTGAGTTGCTTGCTGTTAGGCAAGCTCAAAACTATCTTTGAACAATTTACAAATTGGTGCGGTACTAATAAATTAATTGTTAACATAGAAGAAACAATCTTACTACAAGTTTTTGGTAAGAAAAATTTTTAAACTCCTGTAAATGTTACGTCTAGCCAATTAACAGTTGCTCCAAGTAAAGCAACAAATGCTTTTGGTAATCATATTGAGAGTGATATGAACTGGAAATAACACATTTGCAATATCTGTTATAAAATAAATAATGGCTACTGTGCAATTTTGTAGTTTTCTTTGAGCAACAATAGTAGATACAAAAAATAAAGTAAACAAGTGTCTATATTAGTGCAATATAACGCAATATAGACAGCCATGTTACGATGAAAAGAGATAAGTTTTGTTTAATTTGTAGCATTAGTTTATTAGTGTATTAATTTATCTATTTGTTTATCTCTATTAAAATTGAAAAAAAATTAAAAGTAAAATTGAAAAGATATTAAATATAGGTAATGAAGTAGAAAAGTATCCGGAATTGGAAAGTGGCAGTTGAAAGTTATTACTACAAAAACAAACTAATGTACAGGATGTGCAAAATATTCTCTTGGGCCTCTTTCTCATAACCTATAAAAAGCTCTTTCTACCGCTAGACAGGGCTCTTTCTTGCATTTTCACCGTAAATAGATATTTACCTGTGGAACGGTTTAAAAAAGGTCCCTGCGGCGAGCGAATGCATGTATGTCTTGGCAGACAAACCAAGTGAACACAAGCGAGCGGAAGGAGGTGCCTACTGCGGGATTCGAAAACAGAAGACTTAGAAAAATAATAAATAAAGAAATGTTGATAGATGGAAACTTAAAAGAAGTATGGAAACTAAAAAGAATCATCTGGCAAACGCCTACATTTCCCATCCGATGATGACAGATGGAAACTAAAAAAGAAGCACGGAAACTTAAAATAAGCATCTCACAAACACCTACACTTCCCATCCTATATTCCTAGCCGGCTCGACGGTATATAAAACAACCAAGGTTTGGTTCCGGCACGCGTGTCCGGCGGATGACCTAGCTGCGTGTTGGAACGAACTTTCCAGACTGGATGCTCAGGATCGGCAGCAATGCTCACCTTACGCTGGCAGATCAATCAATCAATGATATACTGACACTACCTTGCATGTACATACAATCATTGTCTCATATATAACATAGAGTATTAGGTATGAAACAAGTTCTCAACTGTATAATTACTATGCCAGACATGGTAATTTACTAATAATTCAAAAACACAGAATTGTGTTGTATGAGAAGTTTCCACTATTGGCCGGAGTAAAATTCTTCGACTGCTATCCTCCGAAATAAAAAAAAAGCTTCCTAATATTCCTTTAAGAAAGTATTGCGAAATTACTTAACAAACGGCTGTTACTATTCAGTCGATGATTATAAAATGATAATTATACAATTCGGATTGCTAAAAAAATGTGTTCCTTGTATTACTCTAGGTTTTTATATATTATTATGTACGTATAGTGTAATTAAAGTATAATTTTTCTAAGATGACACTATCGGCAATAAAACGCCAGACGAAGAGAAATGCATATCTCACCTTTTCTCGCGCCTATTCAAGCAAAGAACGATTGCTGCCCCGCCCCTAAGTTTGCAGACACACGTGGCTTCATTTCTTGTCTTACTCTTGCTCAAGAATTAAATAAGGATAACATCTGAAAGTGTAAATATAAAATTGGTGCAAGTACAGGTCGGGATTTAAAGTGTTTTGTATTTACACTTTCAGAAGTTATCCTTATTTAATTCTTGAGCAAGAGCAAGACAAGAAATGAAACCACGTGTATCTATAAACTTAGGGGCGGGGCTGCAATCGTTCTCTGCCCGAATAGGCGGAAGAAAAGGTGAGATATGCATTTCTCTTCGTCTGGCGTTTTATTGCCGATAGTGTCATCTTAGAAAAATTATACTATAGTTATGTTTTATGTTTTATATTTTACTACATTTATGGACATGTCCTATTTCGTCATATTGCGATCGAAATAATGAATAAATTATTATTTATCGTAAACAGTATACCAACGGGAAAGCTTGTCGGGCTGTCGGCGACAACGATTTGAGTGCTAATAATTTTGTTTTCTGCTCAACTCTTAGGGAACCCGTGTCATTGTCATTATAACTTCTTTATCAGCTAACTGAACGTGGATATCTTTAATTTCATTAGGAAATCGGCTGACAAAATTGATGCTAGTAGATTAGGCAGGTGGCAAGATGTTGCGCGACTAATGTCTATGACAAATATTGCGTTGGTCGAAGGTCGAGCATCAGGTTCCTACATATAACGAAAATAAGTACCAATACACAATCAACTTACAGTTTTTTACTTTAGAAATGACTACTGATATTAAGAGTAATTTTTACATTACCGCATTTGTTCTCTCGCAACCAGTGACACCAGATTATAGGAGGCAAAGATACTTATTAAATAAGGTTTTGGATAAGTGGAACTTTGAAGTACTTTGGACATATGGTAGTCCTGTCTGTATGTGTACATCGCTGCGACTACAGATAGGGCACATGTGAAATAAGGCGACTGTTAACCAACATAAGTACTTATATAACATATAACTTTTAAACATGCATAGAGTACATAGGCTCAATACTAGTTAGCTAATAGATAGGTGAAGATCTGTTGTTTTCATCAGTCAATGTCAAATATAATTATTTCATACTTATTCATAGAAATTGTCTTGGTTTTGCATGAAACATCTTCTTTATGAGTGGCTGTATGTCTTTCTGATGAGCTCCAAAATAAGGGCGAAAAACGTTTCAAAGGCTAAGCATTTCCAAGAAACAGAATGATAGATTTCATGAAAATGTAATGCGTTAGAATGAAATTTTTTAACACAAGGTAGATAAATAAATTCATTTTAGGTCGTTGTTCTCATTTTTAACTGAAGCTTCACCCGTATCTACATAACCCCCGTAGAGGGTTATGTAGATACTAGTTTAATGTGCATGGCTGTAGGGGACTGTGTGGATGCTAGTGTTAGAATGAGAATTTTTAAATAAGAAATGAGACAAATTCATTTTAGGATTTTAATTTGCTAGCATAACCAGAATTCAGGTTATCGAAAGAATGTAAAGATTTCATTATTATTTTTACACAGTTTTTCCTTTAGTTCTCATAGCTACTTACTTTTTCTGTTTGCAAAATTCTGTAAAGAATATGTTTCAATACTTATATAACACATACATTAATTTTATTCGTCATTTTTTTTGTAACGAAGTTACACTTACAACTTGATAGGTAAAAATAAAAACTTGTATTGACCTTTTTAACGACGAATGAAATCAATTGGATGAAATAATGTAACAAATATTGATTGACACCGACATTCAAGACATTACACGATTCTTAGTCTGAACTGATTATTAAACATATTTTCACATTGTATGTCAAATCTTCCTAATTTTAGACCTTAATTAAGGAAGATTTTTCCTTAAAGATAAATATAACGACGATAATAAAATGATTAATAATCGATCCATTACCAGTCGTCGCACGAAAATCCAAGCAAATAAATTAAGAGATAAGTTTTATCAATTTTAATGCTACCTGACTCAATATCTTTACAGTAAAGTACAATAGTGGGAAACCATTGATTATTTAGATGCAATTGAATTTAATGTGAAATGAAATTATATCTGAGTGCAAATTGTCAAAGTCGTCGCTGCTACTAGAATATTATTGAAACATTAATACTCTTCCCGAAATCAACTCTTAGCCAATGTCAACGAAAATGTGCTGCTAGTAATTCTTCACTGATATTATTTTATCAGCTAATGTTTCTTTCGAAGAACGAAGATTTTGACAATATCAAATATTATTGTGACTAAATCGGATGAAAAATTTAGATTACCTCTTTCCAATGCCGGTGTTTAAAGTGACGATTTCCAAGATAGAGGCATCCGATAGAAAAATATTTATTTTTGCCATATTTTTTTTTTCTTAGTACGTATATTTAAAAAGAACTAAGTATTGCACTATCTGAACCATAACAAGACTATTACTATGAATTTTTACACAATAATTCCAGTCATTTCCAAAATAGTTTGATTTAAAACTACGAAATAGGAAGATTAGCATCATCTTTAAATTTGAATCTAACTATTTTTCAAACCACTGAAATTGTTGAGCGAAAATTCATAGTAATAGTCTTGTTATGTTTCTACTTACGTAGTCTTATAGCTTTTTTAAATAAACGTACAAAGAAAAAAATATATGGCAAAAATTAATACATATTTTTGACAATCTATCTCACCTATTAGTGTATAAATCAGATTTTATGTACCTTATTATGTACAAGAAAGAAAATGTTCAAAACCAATTAAAGTGCTCTGTATATTTTAATCTTAATAAAATGGACAGCTCAAAACAAACCATATATAAATATTAAACTCTCTATTGGTTTGTCGAAGTTTCTAGACACGATACTCTTTGTAGTTTTTAAAAAATTCGTACATTTTCTGGATATAATTGTTAAACCATTACTTTGAACCATCTCCAAATGATTGGTGACACGCTCGTAGGTATACCTGGAAGTATTTTTGTTTTTATAGAATCTTATCACGTACATTTTTTGTTTCACTGGCAAACGCTAACTTATTATTCAAATTTATATCCAACAGGACTTTTCTTGATTAAGCTAGCTTACAATACGCATGACAGACCGACAAACGGACATTTTGAGTTACTCAGAATTGGATGACTAACAAAATTAAACAATTTTCTCTTCAAACTATGTTTACAGTTTTATAAAAAAATCTGGCAAATGCAATAGTACTCTGTAAGTAGCGTGATAGTCAGTCTTTAATTTTGGCAAGGGACGATTTGTCCTACACTAGTTTTTTGTAGTTACCATCTGTGTTGTTAAGATATTTGAATTTCAAATTGATTAGTTATTAATAATTTAAATGGCAATCTATGATGCAATTTATGCAAATATTTAATTGTGTTTGTTTAGAATTAGTAATGCTATAATGTTACAGTCTATAGAGACAAAAGAAATATTAGTTACACGAAATCAGGTAGTCACAATCTTTGGATTTTCTGGGGAGTTCGGAGTCTTCATTAAAATTTCAAGTTTCCGACCTTAGGAAGGCGCCGTACGCACCGCCATCTTATCAATATGGCCGTTAAAATAATTTTTTATCAATATTTCCTTTCTAGTCAGCCCTACGTCAAACTAGATAATATCAATATTGTAAAGCAGAAAATTTCTTACTACATTTACTTACCTAAAAGTTTTTTTGTAGATAATAATAGTTTCCGGGTTTAACAGCGATACGGCGCGGCGTAACGTGAACAAAATAAGGCAAATTTTCGAAAACGTACTGTTAAGAGAAATGAACCAGTCACTTTACTTCATAGTGGTGCAGAACTGATTAATTTACATGAGTCTACACATCAGTAGAAACAAGCGTTAACGAGAATTTATGTCATTTTCTCTACTTTACGCCGCACCACTGAGCATTGTTGTTCTAAAACTATCAACCTACAGACACATTTTTGGACAAAGTTATAGGAAAGTTCAACTTTACAATGTTAATAACAACAATTTTTCACTGTATGATTGACAGGAATTAAGTTATTGCGGACTTATTTTAACCACCATTCTGTCAAGATGGCGATGCGAGCGGAGTCTCCATAAGGTCGCAAAATTGCATCTCCGTGATTTCATATAGATTTAAACTACTATTGACAGAAATAGTACCACAGAAGACCTTTGTCAGAAGCGGCAGTCTCGGCGGAACATTTGATGTAACTGACTCTCGACCATCTTGATAGTATTCTAAGAGCAACATTTGAATATCGTTACATTACACTTAAATGAGATTATTATCCATACTTTCTATATTTCATAGGCAAACAAGGTCCCTTTTATGTGCACACTACCATATTATTAAATAAATTGCAAACTTGCGAAACGTGATCATGACAAAAGAATTATTAGGTCAACAATAGTAACACCAAAACGATGGCTACCTCAGACACGAGGTCAGAAATTCAGTTTTGGCGGGAAGTCAGTCTCTTTTGTTATAGGTCTTCTGATAGTACGAATAGATCAATTTGTTTTAAGTATTGTTCGAAAGCCATTGTTTACGAACTATAATATTTAGAATATTTTTCTGTGTTTAATCTAGCACATATTTTCAATTAAGTTGTTTTCATTTAGAAATCGTAATATAATATTTTTTTCCCAACACCTAGATATAAAATTACAATTTAATAACAGAAATCTCGATTCTAAATATCACTGCATTAATGAGAATAATGAGAATAGATGAAAACAGCAATTCAATAAATGAATTGTTTTTTATAAGCAAAAAATTTCCATTCACAAAAAATATGGCATAGCTCTTACCAGATTATGCAATTATGTCGTTGCAACTGAATTGCACAAATCAGAGCGTGCTCTATGTATCTGCAAGAAATCGCTGCGGTAAGCAGTGATTTTTATAGTAACATTGGTGTCACCAATATTTATTTTACTTTAATAAGGTAATCTAACCTAACATCTCTTCAGTCAACTTCAATGTTTTAAGGATGAAGAAGATCTAATTGCATAGTATGATAAGATCTTAACAGATGTTTACATTTAAAATATGAGTTTGTTGGTCCAGTACTGAGTTTTAAATTTTAACTAAAATTTTTTTAAAGACAAGGTAGGTAAATAATTAATTTCAGGACTTTGTTTTCATTTTTAACTGAATTTACATACCGTAGGGGGTCATGTAGATACTAGTTTAATCTGCTTAGCCGTAGGGGACTATGTTGGATGCTAGTGTTATAATGAGAATGTCAAATAAGAAATTGGACAAATTTATTTCAGAATTTTAACTTGCTAGCATAACCAGAAGTCAGGTTATCGAAAGAATGCAAAGATTTACAAATAATTGTGGCAGATATTTCCAAAAAATGAAGATAAATAGCTCCAGTCAACGTACCATCAAAGAAATGTGACCCTATTAGATGTTCTCCAATAATTCCTCCCCAAACGTTTATAGACCATCTGTGTTGATTATCAACTTGGATAAAAAAGTGAGTATTTTCGGAAGCATAATAATGGAAATTGTGCCTATTAACAAATCCATTTTTATGAAAAGTTACATCATCAGTGAATAAAACATTATTGAAGAAGTTGACATCATCATCTTGCATTTTACCTCTGGCCCAATTACAAAATTGCAGGCACTTTTGAAAATCGTCATCAGATAATTCCTGGTGCATTTGAATATGATATGCATGCAACTTATTTGTTTTTAAGATTCGACCCACAGACCGTCTACTTATTTCTACTATTGAGCTCACTTCTCTTTGACTAACATGGGGATTCTCAACCGTTGCCAGCACCACAGAAAACTCATTTTCTTCGTTCACAACACGTTTCATTCTTTCACTTTTTTTATATTCGACATTTCCAGTTTCCAGAAATCTGTCGAGAAGATTTTGAAAGCTGGTGACATCAGAAATCCTTCTTTCAGGATAACGTTGGTGATAAATTCTATTCGCAAGTAAAGAATTTCTGTCTGACTAGCCCAAAACAAAAGTCATGTCTACAAGTTCCGCTTTATTAAAATTCATATTATACAATTCCAAATATTTTAAATTCAATACAAATTGTAACTAACGACCGATAAGTGTGATAAATGCTCCGTTGTACACGACAATTTATACTAAACTGAGGTTTTATTGCTTTTCGAATAACGAAAACAGCAAAAAAATTTACAAAAAAAAACATTACAATAAATAACCTGTTAAATATTATTTACCCATTTCAATGGATTGGAAGAATTAGTCCCACTAAATGGCCTCATTTCAAAATTGCATAAAGACGTGTGTCAATCACAATGGGCAACACGTCGAACACCTATTATAAACTTTTCTAATGAATTATTTGAGGGAACCTCTTCTCTTAAGTTTATTCTTGAATTTGACACTTATTTATTTATAAAACAAAAATGGTTGCAATTAGCCATAGGGAAGTACTTACAAAAAACGTTCGTATTTCATTTCTACATCACATCGTTGAAAAATATACAGGGTGTTCCACTTGAAAAAAATTAGAAAATTCAATTTAAAAAGTTCTTAATTGAAAAATAGTTATTTTTGGTCACCCTGTACAGTTTAAGGAAATGAAAATGATTCAAAAACATTAATTAGATGTCTCGTAACTGGTATTCACTTAAGTTTTTCTTAAAACCCATAATTGTGACTGTGGTGATTTTTTTAATATCCATCTGCAGATTGCATTATTTCAACAAAAAAAATTCATTACATCCAAGTGGTTGGGAGATATTCCATGCAAATATAGGAATGAATAGAGCCTAGAAAGAGGCTTCAAAAAATTTACTGATATACATAGCATTCCATTTAAAAGAAAAAGGCACTTGGATCTGTATTTCGTCTTGGCTCGCCCTCTATGTTCGAAAATAATTTCCAGTTATAGACTTTTTTATCTAGTTTACTTGCAATTTTTTTTTAAATTTCTAGCTATCGCGGAACTCGAGATATCGAGGTCAGACGCACTATTGACAGTATTGACCCTCTATACCTATATACTATTTCTACATACATTCATTTTTATATTTGAAAATATAATAATCCAATAGTCACATGTTTCTTCTTTCATTTAAGCTTTGTTGAGATCAATTTCATTAATTAGTTCAAAAGTTATAACGAACTTAGCGTAGCGCGTCCGAGATCGCGCACGCTTCGCGCGCCGTTCGTGTCGGCTGCGTTCCATTTTCGTGCGTTAAACAAAAAGAGCTGGAGCCTACAGTTTTGATCGCACAAAAAACTTCAAATACGGTTTTGATGCGAAATTTCCCGTACTTTCGATTGGCGTCAGCAGTTTTTTTCGATAAAATTTAATTTTAAAAGTTATTCGCGAGAAACCGTAATATTACACCTATTTTGTTTAATAACTATTACAGCGGCACTTTTTAGGAAGAAGACTTTTTATCACATATTTTGGATATAATTTTAGAAGAGTATGGAAAAGTCCGCCATGTTACAAAGGATTCCGAAGCCGATTCCTATTTTACTGCACTATAAGTTTTCAATGAAATATTACGTATGATGTAATTGTTTTGGAGAACTTTGCATTAGAATCAAAGAACAAATTATCGAAAATAAAAACAATGATTCCTAACATACATAAAGGAAAGTGTATTCTTAAAGAAACAGAACAACAACTGATAAAAATAATCTACTATCTACTGATAATGTGGATGATATCATATATTCTCTAAGTATGTCTGTACTTACACAGAATTCTAATGATTTACTACAATTATTAAGACAACATTAAGAAAACAAAAACACAATGGAACAAGTTTGAGACCTGCAATAATTCTAAAATCCTCATCGGGCAATAAAGTTTGCTTTAAATAGCAATTTTTATGCGTTATCATCAATGCAGAATATAAAATCAGAAACAAAAGGCATCGAGTAGTTCTATTCCATGTATAAAGTATTTCCCATTTAATACCTTTTGGCATCTCGTTTTAATCAATGAATCTAAGTTAATATGATTTCTAATGAAATATTACAGATGATGCAAATTAAATAAGCAATGATAAAAACAGCAGTTTTAAAAGGTTGAAAGGGAAATATTCAAAATAAGTATTGCCATACAAACCTGTAAAAATCAAAGCCAATCAAATTCTGCCGAAATGTGTCAATAGAATATTATAACGATGACAAATAAGTCAAAGTAACTTATTTATAAATAAATATCTATGGAAAATCAATTATTATCATTACTATAATATTATACCTTATACCTAATTATAAAAAATTCATAGCGAAATTGAGATTACATTAGTACCATTAATGTAATATTTGTATGACGTTAATAGATTTGGATATACCTAATAATAATTATCACCAATATTTTATATATTTTAATGTTTTAACTATATATAGAAAAAATATCTGCAGATTATGTAACGTTTAATAAAATTGTTTACCTGGAATCTCGATAATACAATTATAATTACAAATAATTTTGATTAAAAAAAAAGAAAATTGTTAATATCGGGGATTTCTGAGTAATTAACAGTGTTACATAAAAAAAATAATTGCATGTTTGTGCCGATTACATTATTCATTTCTATAAAGGCCGGTAACGAAAAATTAACAGACCCAGATTGATTGGAATCAAGCCTTTCCATTCTATGTACACCTGTAAAGATAACATGACTAATATATTTTACTTTATGAAAGATAAATACTGATAGGATATATTTTGAAAGTTTATTTTGTATTAAGTCATACCATTTTAATAACTGATAAGGATATACGGTTTAACTTTTTAAAATGTCATATATATTATAGTTACGCCTTCATACTTTCTTCTGAGATGAGGTGATAGGGTATCGATTTGATACTTTTTATGGTTTCGATATAACGTATGATGCAAAAATACCTCAAGTAAGGCATGACATCGTGAAAGATTGATACGCCAGTGAAGGAAAAAGTTTAAATACATTAATCAGTTTTTTGTTTACTGTATAGAAAAGTTGGAAACATTTGCAGATATTGCAGGCTTGTTATTATAGACATACTAATTAGTATTTCCATATATAAAACTTTTAGGACAAAAATAGAGAATCTAAATAAATCTGTGTAGATGATTAAACTCCTTAGGAGCATATAAAAATAGGATGCAAAGGACAGCCAGAATGAAATTAGTTATACGATAAACACTTTTTATTAAAAATTGAATTACATAGAAGGTTTTAGAAACATTCGCTTAATTAAACAGAATTGTCATGGTGGATGTAAATAAATAAAGACGTTAATGTGCAAGTTTTAATTATGTTTCCCAAATCAGTGTTTTGTTGTAATACTGCTATAAGCCCTACATTAATCCTCATTAATATGTGTATAAAAATAAAATGCTGTCTGTGAGTTTGTTAGTTTTGTTATTCAATCTTGCAAACACCAATTGACGAATCGATTTGAAGTTTTCCATATAAGTAGACAATGGATCGGATTATTGCTAATTTCAACACCCGGAAAACTGTACAGACAAATTTACCGCATCCCTCATAGTTTACGTGGCGGAGCCAGGTAACACAGCTAGTATATACCGATCAGGCCAGTCAAATACGAACATGGATGCAATATGTTTAGTTGACTTTCGATTTGAGGTATGACGATTTCCGACTCACCCGACAAATGACATTAGTATCAAAGAATGTTATTGTATTAGGGAATTAGGAACTACGTATTCATTAACGGATGGGAAGGGTCATAAAATGCACAATTCGAATCGAAATGGGGTGGAATTCTTAAAATTAGCTTCATTTGACAAAAATTTAATGAAAGCTTTGGGACCAAATCGATTTTTATTGTTTATTATAGGATTTCAAAACTGATAATTAGACGGGCTACATTATTTGAAATTGGATCGGGGACCCGTGCACGCCATTGATGAGAGACAATTGAAATCCCTGAGATTATATCTTATTTCAAAATTTTCAATTGCAAATATTGTGTCTCACTTCATTATCGAGCAACTTATTGAGAAACATCAATATCATGTTAACTGAGCAATATATTTCGACACTAACAGACGTCATATATTTCTTATACAGTTAATGAATCTGAATAAAATTTGGATTTGGTTGATCGACAAATTTTGAATTTTTCGATAGTAGACTTTTATGTGGTTTCTATTATTATGGCACCAAAATAGTTAGACCATTCTTTTTAATAGCCTACTTAATTAATTGTTCCTGACATTAACATTATATTACTTTCTTTGGGTACGATATAAAAGCTCGATAGCGATTTCTTTTGAATTCAACAAAAAAGTTGTGATTTTTCCTTTGACATTTCGCCATTAGCCATACAGTCAACCACTAACCTAAAAATAATTAACTCCAACTAACCTACAGCGACCCAGAAAAAAAAAATTAACCGTAAGCAAATAAAAAAATGCTGGGATACACGCTTCACGTTCTGGAGTCTATCAAAATATTTATTATTTGGTAAAAACAAATCAGAGGATCACTACAGAATAAGCAACGTAACAGAGGAAGAAGCAACAGAAGATACGAAGCTAACCTAATCAAACATTCACTCACAAAATTAATAAAATCTTCGTTCCTTCTTAGTGGAGCAGATCTGGAGAAAAAACAGGGTCGAAAAGTGACTACTCCGAATGAACCAAATTTTTCTGCCAACTTATAAAGTTAGGTCCCCTCCATCACTCCGACAAGTATTTACAGGGCGGAGTTGGCGGGGGGTGGGGGAAACGACCCATTAAAAGTATAGGAAAACAGTTTTTCGGACGCATCTCCGCAGGTGTTGGTGCTACAAGAAAAACCATACATACCAAAAATAAAGAGCTTGGCAAAACACGTAAGCTCGTTCTAACCCGAACCCGATCGCATAATTAGTTCGCGAGATATCGCGATTGAAGTTGCGAAAAAACGAAAAATTAAATTAATTATTTCTTGAGAAGGAATGGAGTTGGGGCCTCAATTTTTTCTGAATAGAAGGGTATTGATGAACACTTGATGAGGCCAGAGGGTGGGGGAGCTGGGACCATTAGGAAGGGAGATATGGGAGGAAAACCAAAATTATTAAAATGCTGATAACTCTGTTATTAATGGAGCTACGGCAATCTGGCTAGGACCAATTTACGTATTTTTTTATTTGCTAAAAGATAGCTGTGGCAGAATTTTTTTGTTTCCAAACAAACGCCTGGCGCCCAAAATAAAAAATTGCTGATTTTTTGCACGTCTTTTTGGGCATGAAGGAAGGGGGTGGGGGAAATAATTTTTTCACCAGTTAATAGAATTCCTTTTTATCTTCAATTTCCGACCGGCAAGATTGAGATCGGATGATTAGCAAGGGAGATACAGACCGGCAAAGTTTTTGCTGTATAGCGGGATAACGGGGAGGGGTGGGGGGTTCGGGTCGGGATCAAAATTTTCTTTCGGCTTTTTAATTTTTTTAGTCCCCGATGTCCATACATTGTTGAGCGGCCTGGGGCGAAGTGTACGATCTCCCGCTCTCTCACTCTCCTTGAATTGTCATCATCTGTCAGTGAACTGTTTGTAATGACGTTGACTGATTTGTAAGGGTGTACGAAGATTTTTCTTACTATATATAATATCGGAGGGTGAGTAAATATTTTATTTCTTTCATATATAAACATTACACAGCTCTTCACCGAGACGGTTGTGGACAATGAGTGTATTGTGAGACAACAAGCACATTCTGATTCCGGTTTTGTTATCCTTCTTTCCAGAAGCTGTTAACGTGAAAGATTTGAGAAAAGTCTTGCTTCTGGGTCATCAAATCCAACACTTCAACTTCAATTATTGTCTGCTGATTGATTGACTGTTCTGATTCCACGCATTTAATGAAGTTGCTGCCTCAAAAGATAGAGGAGAAAAGTCGAATACCTGCTGGATGTGCAAGAAGAGGATTGTATCTCGGCCGAATTCATCAGCGTAGATACCACCAGAGATCCAAACCTATCATGGCCGAACCTAAAGTTTGTCTACTGTGTAATCTCCTCTTCGACGAGAAACAAACTAGTAAAGTTGTTAAGAGCAAGAGTTTGGCTACATTGCGCACTACTGCAAAAAATTGCAAGAAATTCAATCATGTAACTATTCTACGTAATTCGAAAGAGGAATCTTTCCATGTCAAGTGTTATATGGCCTGCATAAGGAACACCAATGACAATACCGGCATCGAAGATCCAACCCGCATCACCCTGTGCTGATACTAGTCAAACACATGTTTAAGTACGCCAACCCCTAGTTAGATTTACAGAAATAAAGTAGTTGATTTGGAGAGGATTCCAGAAAATATATGTAACGGTCTTAGTAAAAACTAGATAGGCCAACTAAGGTATATTTTTTGTCCCCATACAAAAGCAAAGTAATGGACACAGGGTTTTTTTCATCTGCCTTACTGGCATAAATGTTAGATAGGGCAAATTACGATAATAAAATAGCAGGGATTCTTTACAGCATCATATGATGCACATAGTCATGTGTCGCAAATCCCATGGTCCGTTAGGTAATTTCAAATTGGGGTACGGTTTAAAGCAGGGAAGATTTTAATTGGTAGAGATTGCAGGGTATACCGCCCACATTTGAGAAGTCTTATTTTCTGTGAGGGAAAATAGGACTTCTGGGTTATAGCGTTCCTTTGGTCTAGATCTAGCCACAGGGTGATGATATATTCTTTCAGTTTTAATGTTTATGTAAATTTAGGTACTTTCTCGGTTATAACGTAAATTCATGTCTTGTAATTATCCTAAGAGTGTTCGGCCCGTGATTAGTTTAAAGATTTGAAATTGCTGTGGACCGCTTCATTTTCTTATAATATAATTAATTGATGTTTGTTAACTTATTTAATCGTTGTTGTTGTTTAATGTTTGTGTTCCTCATTTTCACTTGTTTTCAGTTTCTCTGTAAATATAGTGATTTAAGTGTTTTCAAAAATCATGCGTTTTATTGCTTGTTACGTAGATGAGTTCAATACAAATTAAGTAAAGTTTAATTGTGAGGTATCCTGTTTGGGACGTACAGAGGAAAGGATAACAACCTAGAAGGGCAAGCACAGTTTCGATTTTGATTGATGTACTATAATGTCGACGGAGTCTGCAAAAGTAATTAAGTCACTCCATATCCTAGAAATGGTAATGTCCATTTTAATTCATGTAACTAAGGGAAAACAACTCCAGTGATTACAAATGAAATAAATAATAGATCTATCATCTGCTCCTGAAACTTCTTTCTCATATTTCCTTTCCTCCTCATCATCCTCAGACAGTTCTATGCTAGCACATGCGCTGCAACGTCGCTTGACCTTGAAGAGATCACGACAGTCTTCTGTATAGCACCTCTCATTTATTACCTGCCATTGTTTTAATGGACCCACGCCGGCTGGCGCAACATCCCGAGAAAGTAGAGATAAGTTGCCGAGCTACAAGAGCGTGACTGAGGATTAAAAATCAAGTCATAATCCAGTGAGATACGAGCGATCAAACATTCAAAACTATTTGAGAGCGCGCCGTTCACGAACGCTCGTTCACGAGTGTGTGTTCGAGAAGAGCGAGAGAGCGGCTCAACTGACTCGCTCACCCGTTTTCATCCTGTTTTTCCTTTTGTAACTCGCGCGGATGGACAATGTATGGACATCGGGAACTTATAGAATGGAGAAGTTAAAAAAAAACTTTTCACAAAATTTTCGTCCCGCCCAAACCCCCCCACCCCTTTCCGTTCTCCCGCTGTACAGCAAAAACTTTGCCAGCCTGTAACTCCTTTCCTAATCATCCGATCGCAATCTTATCAGACGAAAATTGAAGATAAAAAAGAATTCTATCTACCGGTGAAAAAATTATTTCCCCCACCTTCTTCCTTCATGTCCAAAAAGACATGGAAAAAATCCTCCATTTTTTATTTTGCGCGCGAGGCGTTAATTTGAAAACAAAAGAACTTCTGCCACAGCCATCTTTTAACAAATAAAAAAATACGCAAATCGGTTCCGGCCAGATTACCGTAGCTCAATTAATAACAGAGTAATCAGCGTTTTAATAATTTTTGTTTCTCCACCACATCTCCCCTCCTAATTGTCCCACCACCCCCACCCTCCGGCCTCATCAAGTGTTCATCAATACCCTTCTATTCAGAAAAAAATTGAGTCCCCAACTCCACTCCTTCTCAAGAAAGACTTAATTTAATTTTTCGTTTTTTCGCAACTTCAATCGCGATATCTCGCGAACTAATTATGCGATCGGGTTCGGGTTAGAACGAGCTTAACGTATTTTGTCAAGCTCTTCATTTTTGGTAAGTATGCTTTTTTTGTAGCACCAACACCTGCGAAGATGCGTCGGAAAGACTGCTTTCCCATACGTTTATTGGGTCGTTTCCCCCACCCCCCGCCGACTCCGCCCTGTAAAAACTTGTCGGAATGATGGAGGGGACCTAACTTTATAAGTTGGCAGCAAAAATTTTTTCATTCGGAGCAGTCACTTTTCAAAACCCAGATCTGCCCCACTATTCTATAAAATTGATGAAATAATCAAATATGTTTATTATATTGACTAAGATGAGAGAGTACATTAAAAGAAGATGAATATTACAATTAATAAAATTTTGTATTTTGCTATTGGGGGGTTCGCATGTCCAACAACAAAAAAATCACATTTTGACACATGTCATGTGATCACCGATTTGGCAGGATTGTAAAAAATAGTTGACCGTGGTACCGAAGAGTGGGTCAAATTGTTAAGATACCGAAAAATTTTATGAAGAAAAAGTGCATATAGAATACAACAAAGACCCCATATATCAATTTTGAAGCAGATATGAGGAAAATAAAAAAGTGCAAATTTTACCCCTACCATTAATTATCATAAACTCTTGTGTCTATTTCACAAATATTTGATTAGTTTCGACAAAAACTTTATGTATTTTAGTTGAATAAAGGTATTTGCATGTAAAAAAAGAAACGAACCCCCAATACAGTGATAACAAAAAATGAATTGCCCAATTCAGTCAATAACAATGAGTGATCAGAAAAAAAAATCAAAGACTAATATTGCTACAGTCCAGCAAGAGACACGGGAAGGTTTGGGCATTTCTTGCCAGGAAAGGATAGGATCGTAGTATTAGTAGGGGAAACGATATCAGTAAAAATAAAATATTTCATATAACAAAAAAAAAAAAAAAAATTTGAAATCTCTATGACGATAACGAAAATAAATTATTTTTCTTTTAGCGGTAATAAATAAAAATTCTGGATGAGAAAATAAATATTAAAAAAAATTAACAATAATTTTAAAACAAATAAATTAAAACAATTCTGAAAGAATAACGCATTGACACGTTTTCGGAAACACTAAAACACTGCACTTGAACAATTTATCTACTCGACGCACGTTTCACCATTCGTGTATTAACATATAACATAAGTAGATTTTATTAGAGATAAACACGCGCTAGTAGTAATGAAAGACACATTTTTGAGGAAAATAAAGTTTTAACAAAACTCGCTGGGCAGTTTAATAAAATAAAAATTTTAGAAGGAATATTATTAATTTTTAATAATTAATCAAATTTAAAAAAAGTGGAAGTGCTTGGGGATCGATCTCGCAACAACCCCATTTATATTTATTGCTCGATCGAGCATCTTACGGATTGAGCTACGCGATCGTGTTTATTCTACTCTAAAACGTGTAATATCTACGTACTAGGAAATTGTAAGACTTAGTGGTTTGACATTGTTCGTTTGACGGATGAATATCCACTATTTACCACTAAAAAAAATAACTTAAATATTTCATATAAAGACGTCTTTCATATTTAGAGTGGTGTTAGTTCACGGAAATAAATAATATTCGTCGTTAAATCACGCAGTTTGAGAATCACTGAGCTTACGACTATGTTTCTCACTCCTCAGTGTACATTTCATATTTCCGTCTCAAAAGAAGTGGGAAAGAATCTTGGTAGACATACATTGACAATGTCTTTAGGCTATGGCTTTAAGTTTGTGTGCAAGAGATAGTGAAAACGTATGTGCAATATTAATTCATATACCGGTCTTTTTAAACTTGATCCGACTCTATCGTTGGTAATATTCACGGTCTCGGGTCTTATTCTCTCACAGGTTTTGTAATGATTTATCTTGGTAGCAACGCTTTAGACTGAATTTTCAAATTGACAGTGGAAATACTATAAGTTATCTGTCTCTCGAATTAATGAGATAATCGCCATTTTAGCTGTGTAGTCGGTAATTTTTTAGGGGCTTAACAGTCGGAGGACACAATCTGGCTCCAAGACTGCTACTAGGATACTAGGAATATCTAATATTAACAAGACACAATATTATAGAGCGTGTATGGTATCAATAGTACGATAAATTTAGACGAAAAATCGCCATAACTGTGAGTCTGCAAATGTTGTCAATTTCACGTTCTCTGTTTTTCACGAGGTGTTGCATATGTCCACGTAACTTCTTCCGGAAACGAGAAAAATGGGAATGAGTAAAAATAATTTTTGTAATGCACTTAAACTAAAAATATTGCCTGGATAGAAAAAAAGGACCTAAATGAAAGACAATCTATCTACAACTTCGGTTCTTAGAATTTCTCCTCTAAAACTAAAAGTTTCGGAGATATGGAGTAATCGCTTTTTCCAATATGGCGACCGGTATCCACCACATAGCAATACGAAAATCCGGATATAAGCTTCTCTGATAGCCCCCTATTACATAGAAAATAATTGGCATTAATGCATTTCATTTACAATTAAAATCTAACTTTATCGTACAGGTCAGACAACATAGTTTCCAAGTCCACGACCACTGCCATTTTTTATTTCTTTTTAAATTTTATTATGAAGAAAAAATTTTTTTAATGACGTCAATTGGAAACTCCGGAATATACAGAACATACAGAATACATACGATTATGAAATCACCTGAAGCAATCTCTTGTTTTTAAAAACTGGTAAATTTGGCAAAACAACATTAATTTCGATTGTTGTAGGTGGGTATTAACAGAACAATTTCTTTCAATGTAATAGCATTTTGCTGTTTAATCATTACTATGATTCCTTGTTTTTATTCATAATATTTCCTTTTATTGTTAAATACCATGAATACGTTTTCTGGGTAAAACTCAAAATTCCCATTACATACTAAAATGTATTATTTTTGTTTATATGTCCCTATTAAATTATATTGTGTTTATGTACGACGAAGATGTCAGTCCTAATCTCTTATCAGTAATATAAATTTTTCTTCTAAACGGGTAATTTTATCGACAACAGACAACGGAGAATTATTTAAGGAATATAAAAATGTCACCTCAAATTTCAAAAAGGTGTCTATGTTAAAGTGAGAGTCAAACTAGGGTGGCTAAAATTTATACTTGTGAAAAACAAATGTCGATTTTTCTTGTCAGATTCTAGTCTGTTAATATTTTAATATTTTCCAAATCGTTTAAACATTCTAATCTACCCATATAAGTAATTACATTTCGCTACGAAATTTAGAAAATATAGGTCATTTAATCAGTAAACAATCGATAATTGTTTAAAAAATATTGTAATAAACAATAATACCTTGTTTAAATAATTTGCAGGTTCCATTAGCACACTCTTAATCATCAAAACTAAAGAACTACCTGAGAAATTAAAAAAAGACGGAAATTCTACAAATTTATAGCAAAAATCGTTTAAACAATTAGAAGAATATTAAAATATTACTTACAAACTAGAATGTGACTATTTAACTTGTGTAAAAACAATCGCAAATAAACAATAATAAACGTCAAAAATAGATCTTCTACTTTTGACCTCATAGGGTCATGTTGGGGTCCTATAAAAGGGTCTTATGAGGGTTTAAGTTAAAAGGGAATTATTAATTCGTATTCTCTGGACACCTTTGAAGAAGATACTTGTGTGCGATTTTTATTTAACTATTAAAATGCAGTGAAATGAAAATCACACAGACTCCCGTCTCCTCTCGATTATGTCGCTTTAAAAAAAATTACTTTAACCCATAAGAAATACATTAAAAACCTCATGATCTCTGAGGCACATGTTAATAAGGGGTTTGCTGAAATCTGAAGATTATTTTTTAGGACAAGCCTGGAAGGTGAAAAAAAATTAAAGTTGATTTTCTTAGCCACCCTAGTTATACACTTTTCAAATTTTATTAAAATCGATACGACACACAGTGGGGAGAAATGTGCTCTTTTTTTGGACAAAGTATCTACTATCTGCCGCTAGTAGATACCTATATCAATCAATTTAAATTTAAAAAAATGGAAAATATCCTTAAGATATACTTTAGTTTAGAGTAATGCTGCGGTAAAGTGGCTTTGAGTTAACCTAATCATTTTAAGGGCTAAAACCACCTTGAACCTTTAACTCCTAGTTAAAGGTTCAAGGTGGTGAAAATTCGAGATTTAAGTGAAACAAAGTTTAAGTGATTAAAAGTGGGTCTTCCGGGTTTTTTTATGCTGATCTCATCTTTGATCTTACTCGAATCCTATCGATCCTCCAAAGGAGTAAAAAAGGGGGTTGATCTAAAAATTACGATACTCCAAATACTCGTCACTAGTTGCGTTTGAACTTGTAAATATTATTTTACTGACAGATGAAAACAGGGATAGTTTGTTATCCACATGGTTTCATTCCTATGTATTCAGACTAACCTAAATAACAGCTTTAAACCTAATATAACCTATAGGTGAAAAATTGTATGTATTAAATAATAGTCATAAACCTAAAAGCTTTAACTCTAATCTCTCATCTGCGATTTTTAGGTTAGGTTGACTCAAAGCCACTCCAAAGTACAATGTCTTTCAAGTGTATTTTCAATTTTTTTAAATTTAAATTGATTGATGTATCTACTGTCGGCAGATTTTTGTCCAAAAAAGGGCACATGTTTTCCCCACTATGCGACAGACTGAAACTTATAAGCAAAAAGCTCTCTTCAAGATTACCTTTAATGGCCAGTAGCTCGATAGGTGCCCTTTTAGAAAAAAAATTAGCCTATGCTTTTATTATTATTTTGAACCAGACTATCTGGTGGACCGCACACCTGGGACACCTGGTATAGTATGAATCATCGCGCATCGTTTACAAATTAACCACACCGCGCCACATTGTCGATAAAATGCAAACAATGAAACATTTTTATCAGGTTCACTGATTCTTAATTCTCGCGTGGCACCATAAAAACTAGAAAAATACCTGATGTATAATAATTTTTTCGAAATAAAATTCATTCATAGACGTTGATAAAAATTAATAAAACGTACATGAAAGTAAGGCTGGCTCGATATTGTTTTTCAATAAGGGGAATTGTCGATAAGATAAGTAAAACGCAGGAGAAAAAAATGTCGGCTCATATTCGTGTTTTAATAAGCATGGTGTGATATTCAGTATATTTTATATATGATATATCGACTTATTGGAAAGTAATAAAATCAGCAATATAAAATTTACGTACTCGTTAACCCTTATGTAATTTTCTCTTTTATGATACCCTTAAATTCCTAAAGGGGGATTATAATGGATGCTAGGGGATGTATGGCCAATAATAATTAAAGGTAAACCACCCCATTAAGCATAGACGCCAATAAACTACAAAAGACCAAGACCATAATTTGAAATCAACGTGAATGGCAATATTTAGAAGACTTTAAAATAGGTAGGTGGATTTTGGAATTAAGAAAAATTGTAAATGTGAAAAATTTCGTCGAGAGCATTGATTTTCCATATTTTTAGGGCTCCGTACCTGAGAAGAAAATATGAAACAATGATGGGGGTCACTCGTTCGTCCGAATGCCTGTTCACTGTTGAATTTTTCTGGACTAAGTAAAGACATCAATCTAAAATTTGGCATTATGATAAAGTTAAAATTTGGAAAACACCACTGTTGGTAAAGGCATATGTATACTTTACAGGAAACCTATTACGATGTTTCCAACAATTATAGTTTCCGAGAAATTACTAACAAAATGATGACAAACAAAAGTAATATTTATGCGGTTGGCAAAATGACTTCTAACATATGTCATTATGGAACAGGAACTATACACAGGAAAACTATTTACAATGTTTTTCAAAAAGTCAAGGATTTCTTTTTCTTTCTTGCGGTCATTAATTCAAAGGTAAATAATGTGGTAATATGATATGGTGATGGTACCGAAACCTCGGTTCGTGAGTGTAAGTCGTTCCTGTCCGACTGTTTTTGAATAAAGTAAATTAAAACTAACACAACCAACTTGGAAACAAGAAGAACGTCCCATTATAATGTTAATAACAAACCCATCAGTTGCAACGTGTTTCTTGTGACCCGCTGATATGTATATGGTCCAATAGAAAACTTGTTCTTTTTCTTCTCAATAAGTGAAGTGTCAAATTAGAGGCGTTTTACTTAAAGACTTCGCCTGTTATAGGCTTTCTCTAAAAAAAATTCTGTATCATCTATAAACACTCATCAATAGTCGCTTTTTTATTTAGATTTTTCTTCGTTTGTCCATAAATACTACATTTCTTTTTTAAATAAGTTGAATCAAATCTAAGATACATGATATAAAATGCGAACTAATATACGTTCTTCATCAAGAGGCAAGTTGTAACAATCAACTAAAC